>JAYRBT010000001.1:101998824-102015926 GCA_036023395.1 Myiotriccus ornatus
AAGACTGGCTATTACTTACTAATACATCATATCTTTAATCTACTGCCAAAGTGACATACCTTTTAGAAATTCGGGGTGGTAACGGCTGAGAAGCAGTCAGGACACTGCTAACCTCATTAACCATCCTTTCTACATCTTTTGGCTCTACTTTTCCAGCTGCTAAATCATTTTCTATTTTGGACACAATTTGCTCAGCTGTGGTGATACTAATGGTGGTGTACACAGAAGTTGTATTTGTGGTAGGTGTTTTTCCTGTGACAAAAAAAAAGTTGTGCGTTTAGTTAAACACTGTGTTCAGCAAATGAAGTAAGCTTTGGGAAGCAGAAAAGTTTAGGAGTTCTCAGCCTGGAGAAGAGAAGAGTGAGAGAAGACCTCACTGCTGTCTGCAACGTCCTTGTGAGGGGAAGAGGAGGGGCAGGCACTGATCTCTTCTCTGGTGACCAATGACAGGACCCGAGGGAATGGCCTGAAGTTGTCCCAGGGGAGGTTTAGGCTGGATATTAGAGAAAGGTTCTTCACTAGAGGGTGGTTGGGCACTGGAACAGCTCCCCAGGGAAGTGGTCACAGCACCAAGCCTGACAGAGTTCAAGAAGCGTTTTAACAATGCTCTCAGACACATGGTGTGATTCTTGGGGTGTCCTGGGCAGGGCCAGGAATTGGAATTGATGATCCTTGTGGGTCCCTTCCAATTCAGCATATTTTGTGATTCTGTGATTAACAAACCTGCCACAACTTGTAAGGTCTCTCAACAAGTTACGTGAGACAGAATCCCCTTTTCTCCCTATCAGATACTTTGCAGAGACCAATAATTTAAATCTCATAAAAACACAAAAGATAAGGTTTCAAATTGACAGCATTAATCCCACATTTTATTGATTACAAAGATCCTCACATCTGACCATTAGTGAAATTAAATAATTTTTTATTTTGGATTTTTAGACACTTAATGCCTGAAAGTAGAATAAAATCAAGATGTCAGAAATTCAAAAAGAAGCTTGTAAAGATGTGTACAATCTTAATAAGAAAATACATAGCCACTAAGAATATTCCTAATCAATAGCAGTATAGGGATGACCCAACATTAATTTGCAATATTTTAAATACTAGCTTAGTTTAAAAAAGATAGCTACCTTGCTCTCTGACAAATTTTTTCTGCCAAGAAGAAATTTGTTCTCTTGGGAACTTAGCACAGTAGCTAATCTATCACAATTACAAACCCATTAGCAGGGTGAGGTATCACTCACCATGGCCAAAGGCATCAGAATGTGTTTTAAAAGAAGTGTACACCTTATGAGAGTTGTCTCAGGTTTTTCACATAGAACAGAATAATAAAATCATTTAGGTTGGAAAAGACCTCCAAGATCATCAAGTCCAACCTTTGACCAACCATCACACCCTGTCAACTAAACTGTAGCACCAAGTTCCATGTCCACTCATTTCTTGAACATCTCCAGGGATGGTGATTCCACCACATCCCTGGGCAGCCTGTTCCAATGTTTAACAACCCCTCCAGTGAAAAAAGTTTTCCTGATGTCCAACCTGAACCTCCCCTGGTGCACCTTGAGGCTATGTCCTCTCATCCTATTGCTGGTTGCCTGGAAGAAGAGACTAACTCCCACCTGGCTACACCCTCTTTCAGGTAGTTGTAGAGAGCAATAAGGTCTCCCCTGAGCCTCCTTTTGTCCAGGTTAAATATCCCCAGCTCCCTCAGCCACTCCTCATAAGAATTGTGCTCCAGACACTTCACCAGTTTTGCTGCCCTTCTCTGGACACACTCCAGCACCTCAATGTCTTTCTTGAGATGAGGGCTCCAAAACTGAACACGGGATTTGAGGTGCAGCCTCACTGGTGCCGAGTACAGAGGGAAAATCACTTTCCTGCCTGCCGTGCTATTTTTGACACAAGCCAGGATGCCATCGGCCTTCTTGACCACCTGGGCACATGCTGGCTCATGTTCAGTCACTGTCAACCAACACTGCCAGGTCTTTTTCTGCTGGGCAGCTTTCCAGACACTCTTCTCTAAGCCTGGAGTGTTGCATGGAGTTGTTGTGAATCAAGTGCAGGACTCAGCACATGGCCTTGTTGAACTTCATACAATTGGCTTTGATCCATCAATCCATCCTGTCCAGATCCCTCTGCATAGCCTTCCTACACTCCAGCAGATCAACACTCCCATCCAAAGTATTCATAGTAATTGCCAGGTCACCTCACATATATATATAACCTTATTAAAGTTTAAAAGCAAATCCAGTACATGGCATTAAAATTAAAAAAAAAAATAATTTACTTGTCATATTTACCTGTGCTCCCATGGCCATCAACGGTAGAATGAGGACGAGAAGCTGAGACAGAATGGTTGACAGGACTAACAGTAGGGGTCAAAGATATTGTGAAAGGAGTAAGGGGAAGAATAGGTACTGTACTAACATTTTTGTTACCAGATATAAGTTGGGTTGTAGCAGGAGGAATCTGTGCAACAGATTTGGTGATAGTCTCAAAGTGGCGATTTACAATTGGGAGTTTGTGGGGAAGCTCAGAAGAGGAAAGTGCAGAATGTTTAGTGAAACCTACAGAAGGAGAAAGTATTGTAAAAGGCTTGCTAAGGTGTGCAGCATCAGGTTTAACTGAGAAAGCAGCATTAGTGACAGATTTTGTTGCAGGTGTGGAACTAATGGCGGATTTATTAGAAGCTACAGAAGAAAAAGTTGACATGGTAGATTGAGCAAGAGACTCAGAAAAGGAATGCGTAGAGGTAACAGTGGTGGAAGACATAGAATTTTCAGCAAGAGGGTTTGTAGTGGGAGATGTGGAGAGAGTTCCAGAAAAAGGAGTTTCTGTGAATGGTGTGATCAGTGGTCTAATTGTGGGGCTTTGTTTAGCAGAAAGCATAGTGGGGGAAAAAACAGTTTTAGATTTGGGGGAAGCCTTTTTAGAGAGAGAAGGAGAATGAGGGAAAGGAACCCATATAGAATGAGGTGGCACTTGTATAGTACTGTAAAAGAAAAAAAAAGCACAAAAATGCATGTTAAGTTTAACATTGTTTCTATTTTACAGAAAATGAGTTATGTATATGAATTGAACATACTACTACTACTAAGGTATATTTAAAAATCAATCAGATGGGATGTTTCATGCTCTAAGATTTTGAGGGTTCTTACATTCTATTTTGCTGTAGTTGTTAACTAGCAAGTCCATAAATACTACTACTGCCCTTGCTGTCTGTTCTGGATGTGATCTGATGTTGAACACAAAAGGAAAAGAAGGGAAAGGAGGGAAAGAAGGAGGAATAGGGAAGGAGCTATACAGGAAGATGACTGCCAGATTTTTTTTTTTGAGGAGTCCTTCCTGGCTATTACACTGCAGCATGGAAGTCGACTGTAGTAATGTATTAGGAAATTTTGGAAATAAGAAAGTCAAATTCTGTGTTTATACTTACTACATTTGTAACTCTTCAGCAGCCAAGGAACAATACTTTGGTGAGGAACAGCAGCACCGATCTGGTGTGACAAAGAGGCATTAACCTAGTTTATCCTGAAGCATAACACTTACTAATATCGTTAAGTAAAATATTTAACCCTGTGTATTATGCTTGTAAACAACAGTATTTACTGCATAATTTATTTTGATTTTTTTCTGAAACTACTTTTGCAAAAGAAAGAAATCTTAACCAGTCAGAATATTGCCATACCCCCAGACTTTTGTTCAAAGTCTGACAAGTTCAGATTTCTCTTTTTGTTATTGTAAACAAACCAAAATGCAAAAATATAGCTTTTGAAACAGAGATAAATGGTATGAACCACTACTCCATACTATCACAACATCACTAAGAAAACTTGGCTGCTTTCAATCATCATTTTGGCAACATATTTATGTTCTCAGCTAATTTTACACCTAATCCTTTCAAAATGTGCTTTACTAAAGCAGCCAGTAATTTCATACCAAATTTTTTAAAAAGTTATTTCTATCACACACCCCCTCAAAAATCAGAAGACTGCATTTTTATGTATTTATACTGTTCAACAGCAAAAATATTTTTACCTAAAAATAAGTAAAAATATTTTCTTTTATCTACCTGGAGGTCACATGTAAAGACATAAAATTGTGATGAGACTGTTTAAAACACGACTTACCAAGTTGGCTTATTTTTGCTTTGTTTGTTAAACTGCTTATATTCTCTCTCTCAGCCAGCTTCATTATGAAATTGCAGCGTATACTACGATGAGAAGAAAAAGCTTTAGACTCATGAAACAGAGCTGCGTCATCTTTACAACATGTGAAACTAACACCAAATGATAAGTGAAAGCACATTAGCCCAAATGCTAAAGTTGAAAGCACATTTTTCCTAGGCTCTGTCAGATTTGGGCATATTTGTAATGCAATAAACCACTATGGAAGGCTAATTAGAAGAGTAATACATCAGTTTGTGTCAGCTTATTGTCCCTTATCTCTACAGACAGTGATGATTCTTGAAAATGGGGTCCTCCCTAATCTATGTCAGCTGTGCAAGTGTTGATAATTTTGTAAAGATAACAATGTAGTCATAAAGATTGCACTGTATTCACAAGTTCTGGAAGTCTGGTGCTCCCAGTTGCTCCACGGCTCAGCTAATGCTGAGATGCAGAAGAACATGGCAGGCAAGCCTGTGCATCAGCAGAAGATTAATGAAAGCAATACAGTGTGGTTAAAGAAGCCCAAAAAACTCTAAAAGGTTTTTTAAAAATCACTATTGCTAGGAGAATAATGAGATCAGAATTTGTTAACCTACATACATTTCTTCAGCCTGTTTCTTCAACTTAACTTCCTAGAAAGATTGTTTTTTCTTTTGTTACAAAGCCATGCATACTGCATATTTCACAAGATAATATATGAGCTTTTAAATATTTGATCTTTAAAAATTTAATAACAAACCTCTGGTTTTCTGCACTGCATTCCATAACAGAGGACTGTAACGACAAATGATAACAGACAAAAATTGTTTTACCGGGAGAAATCAGGAGTGATACTTCGTCAGAAGTAAGATGGAAAAAAGTTTTCCAAACAGTAGCAACAACCAGTAGTCTTACCTCACTTACTGCTTGCAAGGTTTTGTTGAACTCTGAAATGCTTTAAAATAAAATGTTACCATTATGGAGGATTTTTAGTTATGTTTCTAAAAACAGTTACAACACTATAATAAAAAAAAAAATAAATTACACTTTTCAAAGCACTAAACATTTTGAAAGTTGACTTTTATTAGTCACTACACAAACCTCTGTCATCAAATTTTAACATGAACCCATTGTAAAAGTTTTTTAAAAGAGCAAAAGATAGATCTTAACGTTGCCTTTTGCCAAGCAAGCACTTGGAACAGAATTCTCAATCTATGGTCAAAGTCACAGAAATAGAATGAGTAAGAAATATGGATTTAATCTACAAACAAGATCTGTTAGCCAATTACATCTTTTTGCTTTTTGGGGCAAGTTTTGGAAATAGTAGTAAATATTCATTCATTCATTCACACCCCTCCTTACAGAGACTGTGAAGGAAAAAGTTACACCAAAATAAAAACACGGATATGACTTAAGAATATTTATTGGCGAACATGCAGCTATGAAAGTTCTCTTCATAATTTCCTACCAGACAGACCAAATCCTGAAATTATACAGACCATTTATTCATGGAGAGCACCAGCCAGACCGGCATTCTCAACAATCCACAACTCATGTCCTCAGGAGGTATTATTACTACTACTACTACTACTATTAAGATCAGCAGCATATAAACAAGAAGGACTGCAGACCTTGTTGAGCCCCAAGGAATCAGAAGAGCCTAAAAGGAAATCAGTAAGTGTACCATTTTTTAAGAGAACTCCAGTGGTGCACAAACTAAGACTGTTCTAACCAACATAAGCTTTATGATAAAGAGCGGTAACTTAGAACTCCTGAAATTTTTTAAGTGCAGGAACAACACAGTCTGCTCAACACATGGAAGGTCTCACTTCATCTTTTTCAAATATAACAAGGATTTCAATCCTTATTCAAAATTACTTACCTCAATTCTTGTGGGGCAGATGCTGGAATTGCAATTAATTTTCTAACTTGACTGCTGGTGGTTATGTTATTAATCTGTTAGAAACAAAGATGCCAAGGGTAAGTACAACCAGTAATTTTTAGCCTTAAAAGAAAAATGTGCATTTCACACAATTTAATAGGCTGAAATTACAAACAGAAGTGTGTTTCCTAATGAATACACCGCAACAGATATTTATCATGACACTGCTGTCACAACTTATGGAAGGAATTGTTGATTTATATAGAGCAAAAAATAAAATCTGATTTTTGAAAGATATGGGCAATAGGATAGTGACTTCACCATATCTCATGTTAAAAAAAGAGAAATTTGGCTTAGTTTGCAACAAAGACAGCTTAGACCAGACACTGAATGAAATTTGTAACTAGAAGTGCAACAAGTGACAAGCTCCCTAAGTAACAGAGCTCAGAATACTGGGAGTAAGAAGTCACAAACTGAGGTGAAAGACATGATAGAATTGAGCCAAACATGTATTACATAGCATTAGGGCCTGGGGATACACTAAGGTTTATCTGAAGACCCTTTCAGATCTGCATTCCTATGTTCTTCTGCTTACCACCATTACTGGTTATTTTAACATTTCATGCAAGCAGCAAACACTGTGAGGAAAAACATCACCTAACATACATGGTATTGGCTTTAAACAAGAAATAGTATTCTAAAAAAATAAAACGGTTTCAAGAGACACAAACCAGATTTTCTAGTAGCTGGAGGCATCATGTTAATACATGAGGACAGTTTCAGGGCACTGTCACCACCCAAACACAACGCAGTGTAGGGGTGGCCTTTGCCAGGGGTGTATCCCTGCCCAAACTCGGTGCTCCATCTTTATGGCCCTTGCTTTCCATGATACTGTCTTCTTAAACCTCTATTGTTTTGTATAAGTGGACTGACTCACGTCACATAGGCCTACTGCAAAATTAATAACCTATTAAGTACATGCCAACAAGCATAGAAAGATTATACAAAAGCATAATGAAAAAAAAATGCAAAAAGCATAAAACTATTTATGAGAGTCTCAACATGCATTATTTCCAGGACACAATCTAATTTTAATTATGCCCACACTGTTGCCATCTAATGGTGCTTGCCTTTTAAAGGCAGGTGCCTAAATTAATATCCAAAGAAGATTCTGTATTCCTAAATGTAGATTCTTAATCAGGCAGTTCCTCTCTCCGTATTTCCTATGGCTTCCCCCTCTTTCAGTGGCTATACAAAGAATACAGGAACTTCCTTACTGTAGGAAGTTTACTTAGATGGAATTCTAAAATTTAATTGCAAAGCAGCTGTTTAAGAGAGAATAGATCCATCCACTGCAAAGAGTACCTTGTACTGCAAACATAGTAAGAATCATGTACAGGTATCAGTATCTTAAGTGTAGACAAAGAATTTAATTTCAACTTTCTGTACAATAAAGTTTTAAAAGAAAAAGTACTTACAATTTCTACACTTAGTGACGTATTACTTTCTTCACTTGCCTTCAGTTTTACCTTGCCCACATAGAACACTAAAACCAAAAGCAAAAAAGTTAAGAAAATAAATGCTAAAACACACGATGTAAAATTATTTGAGAGTTTAAAAATTTACTGTCTTGTGTTATGATACGAGGGAAATAAGAACTAGCTTTTATGGTTTTGCAACTGTTATTCCATCACTTACTATTTCAACAAATGAGCTAGTCCAATAGCTATTTATTTTCTGTATATTTAATTTTGCTGGCTGTCCCTAAATTCCTTCTAGCAACTCTTTTCCCCGGAACAGGAAAACTGCACTGTACATTACTATTAATGCAACTCCAACTCCCACAGTGCAAATAAAAAATGTGGACAAAGGCAAAGTGATACTTTAAAAATCACTCCCGTGGGAATTAAAGAACTTTTAGGATACCATAATTCAGAGCATCACTCAACAGTCCTTGAGAGCTCATACGGCAATTTTGGAGACAAAGAGCAACTCCTACAACACTTTCTTCCTGCATCCAAACATTCAGTGCAGGCTATAGAGAAAAAACAGTAAACAGGAATGCATATTTGGCATCACCCAAATCATCTACGAGTTTACTGTGTCAAACACTAGGGAAAATTTATAGGAAGGGGGGGGCAGATACTTACTATAATCTGTAAATTACTCAGCATATGGCTACTTGGCAGAAGGGACTTCATTTTCTTAAGTATGTCTCACAGAAGCTGTTCATCTATGGGGTTTTTTTTTGTACACACAAAGGGAACACGACTGCCATTTCCATTTGCCTTTGTCTGTTAATAATTCTCCTAAACAGTATTTCAACTTCTATTCCTGACAGAGTTAGACTCAATGTGGCAGACATTACCATCTACCATAGCATACTAGTTTCTTTTTTTCTCAGGTTTGTAATTCTTATCTGCAATTGTGTGTGGTAAGAAAACAAGAATAAAAAATAATAGAGTACACACTACTGTAAAAGAAAAAAACCCCACATTTGGTATTTTTAGAAATTATACAAAATCTCCCTAAATCCACAAGAAAATTTATTACAGAACTAGCTTTTACATGGCAACTAAAAGTTGCTTCATTACTCAGAATATAAAATAGTTGGACACATTTTCTGTAAGAATAAAAGGAAAAAGAAAACCACTAACCTGAATAATTACAGACATGTGTTATGTTGCATACAATGGTTTCACCTGCTGTAGTTTTTTTGGGGAGGGGAAAAAAACAACTAATGAGTAAAAAAGTTGAACGTAAATCCAATATTGACACAAACATTTACAATCATTTAATGTTTTAAATGTAAATGTCTTTACCTTTTAGAAATATTTGACATACTAGGTTTCATTACTCTAGAGTACTTACCATGACATTTTTCAAGAATTAGTATTCAGAAACATGGCAGCTTTGACTATTAATTTTGAATAACTTTCTATAACAGTTTCCACAAAAGACTTACATGCAAGTGTTCTCATTTTTCTTTCTTTCTTTTATTATTTTTTAAATCCAAATAGAAACAGAAATCAATATATAAATAAGCTCTTCAAATATCAGAGAATTCAACCACTAGGCAGCACATTATCTGATTGTGAGGATCCTACTATGGCTATTATGATAGTATGAAGCTCAAACATGACAACAAACATTTATGCTCTCATCTAGTAGAACGTGTCTTTTTTTAGTTACAGCAATCTAGTGGGTCTACCCAGCTCCTACAGGGATAATTACAAAATTAAATTCACTCTACTCCTGGTGCTACTTTTCCTGCCCTGAGGTCAAACATCATGACTATTCAGTTGGCTTCAATCTACTAAAACGCATGAGGATTTTTTGGGTTTTTTTTAAGCAAATGTGGCCCCCAAGACTGTGGTTCTTACAACTTTGTGGTAACCTGCTGATTTGACTTACAAAATAACCAAACTCTTCTATTTGCAGCCATCTAGACAAGCATTTTAGAATTAGCCTGAAGTTCAATGTGAAGTAAGGCAGACTGCTAATATGACACACCACAATACCAAGAAAAAAGATGCTATTAAAAATATTTGGGAGAAGACTTCCTGAAATCACACAAACTGAAATTTTGAGAGGCACTAAAGAAGATCAGCAGTGATACACGAATCTTACCTGGTGTTATGGTGGAGTAATAATCAGTGATTCTAAGAGCTTCTGTTAAAAAAAAAAAAGAAAAAAGAAAAATAAAGTTTAAAGTTTCCACATTGTAACTTAAAAAAACTATGAAATACATGTCACAAAAATAAGCTTTCTTATTTCTAATTTGGACTCCATCTTCCCTGGAGAAATGTAAATATATGACGATTTATAAGGGGATTAAGTTACTTGCAGCATGAGGAGTACAAAAGCAGCAAT
The DNA here is from genome assembly GCA_036023395.1 of Myiotriccus ornatus. Classification (NCBI taxonomy): domain Eukaryota; kingdom Metazoa; phylum Chordata; class Aves; order Passeriformes; family Tyrannidae; genus Myiotriccus; species Myiotriccus ornatus. Next base: position 102,008,728 of record JAYRBT010000001.1, read on the forward strand.
CAGAGTATGATCCATCCAATCACATGTTTATGTCCCCATAAAAGAAAAGGGACTCCAGACTCCCTGTTTTTCAGAGGAGAAAACAGTGTTTTTAAGGTGTGATTCCCTTACTGTCTTTATGCAAATTCTCACCTGCACTTTGTGTAGTCTCCTCTGAAGACATATCTGAAGCAGAAAAACGTAAAACAGTAAAAATCAATAAGAATAAAAATAAAACAATAGAATTGATAAGAATGTAAGAAAGGCAGAAGTCTAAATCTAACAAAATCTAAATACAAGAAATATTAATAACATCTTGCCTGAAGGATCAATAGGATAGTTGACAAAAGTAACAATAGAGGATTCTGGGGGAAAAAAAGACAAAGGAGTAAAAACTGTATTAAAGTATTTTACATGTATGAATTTTTGAGAGAAGAAAAGATCAAGTCTGCATAACGTCAAACACAAACTGAATATTATTTATCTAAGTTCCATTTTAAGAACAACTGCAAAGCTTGTTAAGAATGTTCACAATATTTCAATACTAGTAATTGAAATAATGATCACATTATTTTAAAAAACTGAATAGAAAACAGTTGATAATAGAAAAGTTCCTTTTATTGGTTTCATTCTTTTAGAAGATGCAGATGAATTTTGCATATCCAAGTGCAACAACTGCTTAATTCCAAGGGCCTTTTCCTGCATGAACTCACAACATTCATAAGCAGAGATGCCACATCGCTTTTGGCAAACTCTCTCTCCAACAACTTAATTTTTGTCAGTTACCATACATAAATAAAATAATGATGCAAAGGGTTTTTCAACTACATCAAAAAAAAAAATGGAAAAAAAAGAAAATTAAATTAAGACAATAGAAAAATATCTACAGACGGATGTGCTTAGTGAGTGTATCTTAAGTGTCAGCACAGGAACACAAAGTGGTTAGAGGACCACTCTGTATCACTCCAATATGACAGTGACTTTTTTTACATGGGCCAGAGCAGCTCATAGCAGAAGAACTTTATACAACCCAAACTTCATTACTAAAAGCATCACTGTCATTAGAAGAAGTAAATAAAGACCAGTTGGTGGCTCTGCATAGATAGTTGCATATCAAGGCAAAAAAGCGCAATCTACTCAATTTCTATATGAAAGAGAAAAGTAACTTTTCTTTTTGATACATTTACTTCCACTAGGCTAGCTATTCTGAGCATTTTCAATTGTGCCCTCAATTCCATAGGCAGTGCAAATGCTAAGCATATTTGGTTCTTAAGTAAAAACCCTGAAGACAACTAATTTTCTAATGCAAATAACAAGCAGCCGAAGTATGAGGAATCAGAGTGAAAACTAAGTGCTGCTTTCATCTGTATTATTTGGCTTGGTAAATACTACAACAAATACTGAATTCGTTGCAGTTGTTAAAGATGAACCATAGCCAAAGAAATACTGTATCTGTAAAAGAACAAAATAATGTTTCTGTCTATTATTTCTTCTATCCACAGTACTATGTATACTATACATTAACCAAGAAAGCAACTGCCTTTCACGTGCTAGGTAAGCTATTTCATTACAAAATAGAATGAAACAATGAATTTTCTCTTCAAAAACTAAACAATGAAAACATTGAATGTTGGAACTCACACTAAAACTTTTCTGTACTACCTCAGATAAAAGCAGAAGATTTATCTAACAGGAAATAAAAAACATTGCAGAAATTAGTGAAGTCCCGATTTTCTTACCAGAAATGGTTGTTGCAGCTGATTCTTCTGAATCTGCAGATTTTGTTTCAGATTGAAAAAAAAAAGGGGGGGGGGGGAAGACTATTATGACGCACATGATCATCCTCAGCAGCCTTTTCTTATGTTATCAAAAGTTTACCACATTCACCAGGAGAGGGCAACACCTGCTTTTTCAGAATGACACTTCCAGGTCGCCAAAAAGGCAGATGTAACAATCTCTGATTATTAAAAAATTAACAATTTTTATGAATTAAAATAGAATTCAATGCAAAATTATCTGTTTTCCAGAAATACTGGACAGTTTGCATTGGGTAAATGTTAAGAAACTAAAGATCATTGACCCAAGATATATGCCACACTAGCCTGAAAGCCACAAGCTTATCCTGAGTGTCTTGCTAATTGTGGGAATGGGAATCAAGCATACACAAGGAGATGGCTGTATGAAGAACTCCTCTCAGACTTTGTATAATAACACTGAAACTTGCCACTTCAAATTTATCCCATACATATCTGTTCTCTTTCCTATCCTACAAAAAAGCAGCATTAAAACAACTCTAATTTCAAGTTTGAACCTCTGGTCTTGATAAGAACCAGCCAACTATTTATAAAGCAAACACTGGCCACCAGATTTTTTATATTGTTACAGTCAGTATTTTGATCAAAAAGAAAGTAGGAAATTTGATATCTGATTCCCACAGCCACTTGAAAGTTATCCCTTTCAGTCACCGGGTGGTTTTTGATACTGTCACAGACAAGTTAAGTCACAGTTATCACAGAAATATAACATAAAGAACAGTTGGATGCAAAAATATACTTAAGGTATTTCAACATCTTCTCTCAAAGCTCAAAAGTCGTCCTATAATATTGCTTACAATACACCAATTATAGTGTAAAGCCTTTCCTTCTCCTGTAGAACACTTAAGAGATACCAAAAGTCCCTGAGGAAAACCAGACTGTATTTTGATTAAAAATGGTAAACAAGGGGTTTCTGAAATGCTAATCACTCATGATTCCTTGCTCAGATTGTATTTTCTCTGGAAAATTACTGCTGCCATTCGCACCATTAAGTTGGCTAATAAGCCACCAGGATAATATGGACAACTGATTTGCAAATATTTGCATATGCATAGCTATCTCCACGAATTATAAAGTAACAGCAGCAGAAACCTTCCTACACACTTCCTAAAACAGAACAATGGGAAAAAAAACCCAAAGAACCCAACTATACCTGTTATCTGTTTTCTGCCAGGCAACGTAGCAGTAGTTTCAACTGCAAAAGAAGAAGATCTTTTAGGAGCACAAGCTTTTTTATGTATTTATACACACACACATATATATACACACACTTTTTTAAACACAACCATTTTAGATGTGCCACTCACCTCAGTTCAAGCTGGTTTGCAAAACTACTTTGCATCCACTGAGAAATATGTGTCAAGTCTTTCTGAAAGCTGGAAACTGAACTATTTTTTTTACTCACTTTATCACTTTTATACTTTTGAAAGATACAGACTAGGCCATGAGCTTTCTCGCTACCCTTCCATTGCCAGTGTCTTTAGAAACCTGTTCAGCACATTTGCTTGAGTGAAGGTGAAGCAGGCTAAAATAGCAGCAACCAAAATGTAACAAGTATATACAACTGAGCTTTCACATGGCTATTTTTGTAAAAATGGGGAAGTGAATGCTGATGAATTACCCAAGAAGTGAAATTTTATTAATACAAAGAGAAACAGGGAAATTAAACAGCAACAAAAGAAAGCAGGGGCACCAGATTTGGGTAAGAAAGGGTTGCTTTATTCTGTACATCTTGACAAGTTACATGAGATGTACCTGGAGAATACATCTACATCATGATGTGCATATACATCATGCAGACACTCAGGTGTCCAAGAGCTGCACCACCAAAGAACATCTAAACAATGAGCAGATAGATCAGGGTGCCAGAAGTTAAGTGGTTCAGGAGGATGGGGACCAGAAATAAAAAGGTGAGCTGTTTCTAGCTCAATGGGCCCAGGAAACATGTCCCTAGGGATTCCCAGAGAGAGATACAATATAGAGATGGGCTCTTGATAAAGATCTGACAATCAAAGCTATCACACAGCTACTCATGAATGTGATACATGTGCTGTAATCAAGTAAGCCAAATGAGTAAAATCTCCCTGGAATAGAAGATGGTGTCTGGGCCATCAATGAGGAGGCCTAGCAAATCAATTAAATCCCACCACAGCTGCAAGCCTGCCACCAAGGCAAATGCCATGTGCTTCCTGCGGGGGAGGAAACTAGCACATGGCTACAAATGTATACTTCAGCCTATGTCACCACTCAAAACATCACCCTGGGCCTTGAAAAACATGTGGCAACACACCATCCCATACAGGAAGACCCTTAAGACACAATACTGACTTTAAATAATATGTAGAACTGAAGCAGTAGTCAGATAAAACTGTTGTGTATTGTTGAAACAGTCAATAGTTTTTTAAGGTACAACGGGGTGAATAAAAATAACTGAGTCAATTCTACATGAAGAAGTGAATATCCGGTTAGAGAAGAAAGTATCCTTCCACAGGTGGGCAAACTGACTTTCCTACCACAGAAAGCGAATTCCATTTCCAAAACTTTCCCTGTTACTGGTCTTGTCTCACTAGTGGTTAGCACCTTGTGCAAAAGCCCTTATCTCCAACAAAAAAGGCCCTTGAGGAAACTCAGTTCTCAAAAAGAACCCACCTCTCAAATGCACAGCATTTCACAGCAAACACCACCACACTGCTTCTTCTGCCCACCAAAAAAAAAAAAAAGATTTGCCCAGGAAACCTGACCTTGAGATCTTTCTCACATACCCTTATGTACTCCGTGTAGACATAGACTTGCTGTATGCAAACTGTATTTCACATCCTCCATATCCCTTCAATTTGCTTTGTGAATTTTTGAGAACATAAGTAGTACCTGAGGCAGTTAAGAAAATTGTCCACTAACGTATTTAGTATTGTAGGTTAGTAAGAAGACAGTGAACTCTAAAAGTGCCAAATGCTTTCAGTAAGAAACCCAGCAGTACAGGGACTAAAATCAGCTAAACACAAACCATGAACATGGAGCTGACAAATACAGCCAGTGATGACGGCATGCATAACCTGAGGGGCACTTTTCTCTGGACACAAACCTAACAGTTACTTCTCTTACAGCACAATATTCACATGCCTAGAGTTGATAGAAGTTATTCACGACACTTGTCCTTGATCAAGGTTCTGAATTAAGTTCACTAACCAAGTCTTTCATCAGAATCACCTTATCATATATTATTAAATATCACATTTGTTAACCCTCCTCCTTTGCTGCATTTAAGAACTAGAAAAGAAAATTAATAAGGTTTATTTGGAGAAGAATTAAAGTTCAGTCTAAAATAACCCTAAAGTTGAGATGAAGAAAGGGAAGTAAAATAACTCAAGGTGTGCTAGTTACAAGCCAGCAAAAAATGTATTTCCCTTACGTTGTTTACCATTGATAAGAGCAAGAAAATCCACACGTATATGAAACATCCATTTGTTTGCTCTATGGATTTTTATTTGTAACATTGTTATTTCAGGATCATCAAATCAATATACCTAATATATCCTAAGCCAAAACAAGACATCATATATTGTAGTAATACTTTGCTACATTTTCTCTAATATAAAACATGCCTGAGGATTCAAACAGCAAATAAATAGGCAAAAACCCATTCAGAATTATTCTATCTTTTGTTGCAAAGGAGATAGAACAGAACCCTACAAGAACCGTTTACTTCCTTTCCAAGGGAAAAGGCAACTCCATTACCTGAGATAAGCACCAGTTTCTGTTACTGACATGCATCATCAGAAACAGAAGCAGCAAGTCCCTCACTGTCTTCATATCACTTTGTACTGCTCTGACACAAATAGCTACAGCCTAAGCCAAGACTTGAGACACCCCTTTATGTAGGCAGAGGAAACTGTTCCACTGGTGTGAAACCTGTTTAGCCAACCACAGCTCCGTATCACAGCTGCAAAAATCGTGACAACCTTTATTTCCCTTTCATTTTCCACAATGACTTTGTATGACAGTGGGAACCAGGGTAACTTCAGCAGCTTCAGCCTGGTAGATTAAACCCACTATTAAAAGTAATTAAGGCTTGGTGCACAAACTGATGAAGCTCTGAGAGAGAACAGTGTCTGACCCTATCTAAAACACAGCCTCGTGCCTACAGCTTTCCTTAGCACGACAGCTCTTAATTTTCAAGCCGCTGGCTCTTTTAGGATGTGACGGCCTCTAAATGTCCTGCTGAAGCTGTTACACCAAGCAACACAGAACTGAAAAATCAATTCAACCAAAGGGAAAGAAAGGCAGAAGGAGGCTTTGTAACACAACGGTCAAGATGAGACAGATGGTTCTGGACCCTGCACCAAAGGCACTGTCACTCATAACATGCTATTTGTTCAGAAAGTCAAACACAACATAGAGAAAAATCCCTTAAGGCACGAAGGGTGTCCAGAGTTCTATCTCCAACTGGAAGAATGAAAAAAAATCCTTTTCTTCTCCCTAACTCCAATCTAACTTACGAGCAGTACACTCTTTCTTAAAACTTTTGGAGAGGCCAACACCCTTTTTGATTCACCTGTCTTCATGCAAAAAGTAAATTACTGGCAGCTGTTTTTGTCCCCCCTGTCTCAGGGGAACAGTGTTGCTGCTGACTAATCCTGTTTTACCTCACACTTCTTGATCTCTTTTAAACTTTTACAGAAAGCATCCTTTGAGCAAGCTGAGACAACAACTACATGGCTTTCTTAGCAGGAGAAAAAGAGTCTGAGCTGTAGTGAACTAGAGCCTGCATGTGGATGTGGCTGTCACCACAGAATGCCATTAGATAACCATGACTGTATGTTGCTACTAAGATCAGTTTTGACTTACGGGTGCACATAAAAATACAAGGAAATACTTAAAAATTAGATTTTCTGAATAAGAAGTTACAGCAAAACTTTGAGTGCTGAAAGTTTTTTCCCCAAAACTTCACCTGATTCAGGCAGGGGAATTGATTTGCATGAAAAATTCCCAGCAAAAATGCCAAAGTGGAAGTTTTTATTCCAGTTTTTATTATCACCTTCTGGTTTTAAAAAAAAAAAGTAATTAAAACCATTTTACATTGAAAAGTCAATTCCACACTGCATTTTTAAAATTCTATACAAATCCTCCTCTAGACATTCTTACAGGCAACAATTACTGGCGTGTATTACAGCAGTCACCAGTACTGTGCAGCAACTACTCTTCACTTGCTTTCAGTGAAATGAAAATGCCTGGCATTAATACATTTCACAGGACTTGTCACAAAAAAAACCCTGAGAAGCTCAATTAGCAACATTTCAAAATGGTGCTGTTCTAAAGTCCAGCTATTTATAGGAACAGGCACCAAAAATATGACATTCAATTCTCATATTCAAATTAAATCCATATTTTCTATTAAGAGATTAGGTC
>JAYRBT010000001.1:102033836-102074425 GCA_036023395.1 Myiotriccus ornatus
AGCTGAGTAACTGTATGAAGTGAAATACTGACATGGTCACAGCTCAATTGCCTTTTGCAAGACTTTGTACATTTACACTAGCTCAAGATTGTTCCAAGTTTGGATAAAATATACAATTAAAAGAGCTGGGAAAAAAACGTTAGTGTTCCTTTCTTTTTGCAACAATGCTGTTTAGCCATTACTAAAGAAAGAGGTGCTTTGATAGATTTTTTTTAAAAGGAAAAAACATCAAGATATAAAATATGACTTCACCGTATCCACTGTGTTCCTCTTAAACTTAAGTCCTTCTTTGTATTAGAATCCTAAAGCTTTACTCTTAATGATCCTGAACAGTAATGTAACTGCAAATATATAGTTGTCAACATTATATAATTAGGCATAAGTGATTATTTTCATGTTATTCATTTTGTTCATTTGTTCAAATGAACATTTTTATTGTTCTTTATGATAGATGACTCAGAGAGCCCAGAATGAATATGCATAGTTTTTGCAGTTGGATGAAAAATTTTGACTTGTAAATCAAGCAAATCTAATCAACTACAACAGTTACTGAGCCACCCAAGTGTGGGAAAGAATTCTATGCACAGACTACAGGTAAAGAGGTAACTGGCTGTCTTTACTTTCTCACTTACAACAAGTAACTTATTTACAAAGAGCTAAGTGTCTGAAGTAGACAAGAATATAAAACATTTCTTTATGGGCAGCAGCAAAGATGGAAAATCAGAAAATAAAGGCTCAGGCATAAATCTGCTCTCTCTTGTTTGTTCTCCATGAAGAGTGCTCTATTTTGACCACTCACAATCTCATAGCATTGGCACGCAGGTTTCACAACATTTTATACTATGTTATTAAGTCAAAAGTCAACTAGAATTGACAAAACTTTTCTTAAAACAAATGAAAAAAAAATAGATGGCTATTTTGTATGTTGTGTTACGTATGATGCTGCTCTGCATTAATATCCCATTCTCTGGAAATTAAAGAATTTAGTGGAAACAAAGACAGGAAGATGGCTTAAAAAAGAGTCTGTATTCTTATCCTTAATATTAATTAGCTCATGCCATGCTATTTTACTTTACTGCTTTCCAAGTGTGCACCTACAGGTGACATATCAAGACATATAGGACTTACCTTCAGCAACTGCTTGCCTTGTATCACATCAGATATATTTTCTACAGGATTGAAGCCAAAGAAAGTGCAAAACACAAACACAGCTGTTGTGTTCTGTAGCGTATTTTGTTAAGTCACTCTTTGAAAAATACATCTAAATTTCACAATTCCTGTTGAAAATATCTATTTACTGACAGTCTCCAACATTTCAACTGTTATGCCAAGTTTTAGCCAGAGCAGGTTGTCACTGCCAATGAGTAAACTGCTGGTTACAGAAACTCATGTTGGAAATCATGACCCAAAGCAATCATACATTTACTCCTAATCATGCCATCTACTGCTGCACTTCAAACTTTGTTGTTCAGGCCATTCTTATTTCAGCCATACTCTTTGGGGCTCATTCTGTCTTCTGTAGTTATCCCCTATTAAAACTTTGGATTTTAATAAAAATACTTCCCAAATGTAGACAAGTTATGCTGAGGAGGAGGGTAATAACGAATGGTAAACTTCTGGCTGCTGTTCTGCAACAGTCTGCCTTATTCAAACCTATACCAGGTGACAGAGGGCTAAAACGAGTAAGAGAAACACATCATACTGCCCACATATGAAAACCTTTTGATGTCTTTAATTACTTTCAAAAATGTAAGACTTCTTCCATCAGCTCTTTATATTTTCCAGACTGGAACCAAAATGCAGTAAAGTTCTTATGTTATTTTTAAATTTTGGCTGAAGCAACTCAGATGTAATAGGGAGGACGATTATGTTGGAAAGTCTTATGTCACTGTGAATCTTGGCACACACAATATTCACTGACTTAACAGCAGAAGTAGCACCATTGATTTTAAAATGTTGTTCCATGGGGGGGTTTTAATGTGTTTTTCCAGAAGACAGTAATAGGGTTATTACTGTCTGATAATAGCTTGATTTTCATTAATTTTCTCCACGTTAATCATGGCTGTAAAAACAGGCACACATACGTGTTCTACATACAGCCACTTTACGTAGAACATCAGTTCTTTCTAAAACTGTAACAGTAATATGTTCAAGGATCTTCCAAAGATGTCCTCCTGACACAAATCTTTACTGTTTTCAAAGATATTAAATATTTTACTTTTTAATAAGTTGGCTTACAGAGAGCAACAAGTCACTTAGTTGCAGTCATCAGTCACCTGCAAAACTCATGGCTCGCTGGTTCATTTCTTAATAAAACTAAACAAGAGGAAGAGCTCACTGAGAAATCCATTCTTTTGTTTAGTCTTTCAACTGTTGCAGGATACTGTGGCATAAGAAAGACTTTTTAATATATTTTATTTTGCAAATACCAAGCTGTGCAAGCCAAGATGTGCCTTCAGTCCAACTCATGGACCTCTCCTTAGATTCATGTAAAAGTGCAAATTAATCACTAAGGTCTGTGTAAGTGAATTCAGGGGTGTGATATGCTATTGGATGTCTCTCCATCATGGACATCAGTGCCAAAACAAAGCACTTTGGGGACTTAGTTCTGTTGTACAGCAACTTGTGTCATATGTAGTGCAAAAATGAAACAGGGGACAATTACAAGCAAGTTTTTGTTCCCTCTCATCCAGATTGGAAATGTTTCACCTCCTCATATGCAATTGTCACCTGGGAGATGAACAAGAGGGCTCTCTCTAGCTCTTATAAAAGTTTTATACTATCCAGGAAATCCTTGTCTGTGCTGTATATTCCCTCGAGAGCACAGTATAACCCACACTCTATTAAATCTTCCAGAGCAAACTAAAAAGCCCTTCAGTGACAACACCTCAGCAGGTTTCCACTTCAAAGAGTTTGCAAGGTACTGATGATGCGTGAGAAGCAGAGATGTAATAAAAGTAGTTATGTCTGTCACAAGTCTGGTTATTTCAACTTCAGGATGTTTACATTTTCATCAATAAATAATACCTAGGGTTTAAAGGTATATAGGTTTAACGGAGGAGGAAACCACAAAACGTGTTCTGCAGCGTACAAGACTGCAAGAACAACAAAGACCACATTACATGTGCATCAAAAAAGACTAAAGGAACACTAGACACGCACCTTGAGCCATGTAAAGCCATGAGAAAGGGTGTACAAGGGTATAAGCATAAAAAAAAAGCAGACAAAAGGTTTTGGAAAGCCTTTATATTCAGTTACAGGACTTGAATTTGCTGCAGAGATAAAGAGGGAAGGACAAAGACTTTCCTAAAGCTCAAATATTCAAATCAGTGAATAATGTAAGCAGGCTGTGAGGAATCAAGGGAGGGCCAGGCATGCCAAAAAGAACACTGTCCAGCTCATGCTTTCAATTTTCCTACTTTTCAAAAAACGAGTTCTGAAAGTTTCATCTTACTGTAAGTGGGGGAAAAGAAAAAGTAAATAGTGGTTTCTGCTCACTCATCCCCACTCTCCTTTCCATCTCTCTTGGCTTGAACAGCAACACCCTAAAAAAGAAATTATATTGTGATTTCATCCTAGGCTTCACTTTATGGACTTAACAGATCTCTTGGATCTTGCACTTGGACCTGTTAAAATTTCTCTGGAAGCTAAGAAGCACAGTATTTCATGGAGGTTTCTGGTTAGTTTTTTTTTCTTTTAAACAACCCCTCAGACTGTTTCAGTCAACAGCCCAGCGACCAAAACCAATAGTTCGTGCTGAAGAAATACAACTCATCAGTTTGGAAAGATGGATGCACTGAAGCAAGCACCTTCCAAAATTCTGCTACAACTCTGTTTTGGAATATGGCATTGCTGCCCCACACAGCCTAAGGAAATATAGTCACTGTGGCACTTCAGTCTTCACATGGGGTAAATATCTAGGGGACCTCTATTAAGACATTCTAGTAAACAGGGTTATGCCAGAACAGCATTCTGATCCTATTTTAGCACTCCTCCTCCTTAGGGTCAATATAAGTCTACGTAGGGGGACAGGAAATGGTACCACTGCCAGGACAAACCCCATAATCAATTAGGGAAAGAAGGGAGGTCAAATTTCTGACTGGAGCCCACATTAGAGTAGTACAAATGAAACAAGTTAGTCAATATCAAACATTTTCAAACACTTGAAAGTCATCAAACAGATGAGTAGATGACTTCAAAGCAACTTCAGAAAAATTTATTTAAACCAGAACCATTTCTGTGTGCAGCCCCCACAAACATACCAGCTCAAAAAATTTACCTTGTACAACTACACTCCACATGACTTTTTTCATCATCACCACCTCTACAAAAAAAGTGATCAGCCTTCTTAAAAATAAGCCACACTAACCACAATGCTGACTTGCTGAAACATAGATAAGGATGAAAAAAGGAAAGAATTTTCAATTCAAGTTATATGAATACTTGGCCTATGCTATGAATAAGTAATGATAAAACAAAGTCACTTCAAAACACGAAGCCCATCAGAAACCCATTCGATCAGCTCATGCCCATAATTAATTTGGAGCAAAAGAAACAGATATGCAAAGTCCAGTTAGGAACTCAGAAACTAAACGTGGAATTTGGCAACATTCACAGTCAGGCATGCCCAGATGTCTAATAAACCCAGGCAGAGGGACACAGTAATTTTTTCTCTAAAGAAAGGGACTTACTATGAGAAGATTTAAAACACTAAAAGCATGAGTAAAAAGATGTTGAGTTTTGCTGTGTGTGCACAATAACATCTCCATAATGAGCATACTCACATTACTCATTGTCTTGCTATTTCTACCATTTCTGACAACTTCTGGTAAACCTACTGATGGATCTCCTAGACCTTAACTCCTCAATGATTCCTTTAAGGAACACTATAAGTGTGAACATACTCAGTGCTTAATTCGTGAGTGGTTGCTCTTTTTTGGTACCTAAGGCATCACTTGAGGTACTCATACAAATTTCAGAAAACAAAAATGTGATAAATTCTAGTAATTTTCTTCTAAATTCTATGGAGTGAAAAAGTATTTTAAGTAGACTGGGGGAACTTTATAAACTATTTGTTTTCCATATACTGTTCCATGTAGTATAACTGACATTCTAGAGTTTTCTTTTAAAACAAACAAAAATAAGTTAAGCATGTTACAAACTATGTTTTTTATATGAGATGATAAGAACACTGTACTTCAGCAGCCAGCAGAAAAGGACCTAGAAGGGAAGAAAAACATCACTGGTTTTATAAGGCACTCGCTGAAAAGCAGCTGTTGTGTCAAACAGTAATTATATTTCTGGGCTCCAGTGCCCATTGACAAAAGTGCAAAGAATAAAAATAGATAAAACCAGAAAATGCTGAGTTTGAGATTTGAACTGCCAGATACACTTCCAAAATCTTGTATCAGTTCCCCTACATAATACCTGCAACAAAACTGTCCTGAAGCTGATGTAAGTAACACTCACCTGTGCTATACAAAATGTTCAGCTCATAGCTGAAGACAAATCATTCAGGGAGGAGTTTGAGATCCATTTTTTTTTTTGGTCTTTGATTTAATGTCAGCTACAAAGGATCCTTTTCCCATCCTGAACAACAATAAATTTCAAAGGTATTTTGGCACAAAAGGAATGCAAGACTCCCAAATAATTGAGTCCTATTAATTAACATATAATTACACAAGCCTATCTTTTTCATAGAACAATTATAGATCCTTTCCAAATTGTAACTCCAGCAATTCATGACTGGAAAGAATAAGACGCTCATAATCCTGAGAATAAGACCCTCATAATCCTGAGAATCTATTTAATGATATGGTCCACTCCTTTCACGTTCATAAGCTGAGTAGCACCTACCAACAAATGAATATTCTCTAAATCCATGCATCTGGAAAAGAGCAAAGCTTTTCACTGAACCTAGACACAAAAGCACTACTAAACTTGCCATTTATCAGAAAGGTAACAGTTCAGGCCAAATACCTTATTCATGCTGAAGTCTACAAGATTAATTGTATGAGCTACCCTTATTTTGGCCTTCAAATAATCTAATCTAGTGTTTTCACTGAAAACATAAAATTCCAAACTCAAGTGTAGTGATCAGTTTAAAACCTATACTCTGTTTGCCAAGGCCACTGATCATGTTGCATAATAAGAACTAAAAATTGTCCAAACGTAACAAGAGTTATTCTCTCATAAAGTTCAAAACTTTAGCAATCTGCTAACTCTGCAGTTACCAGTGGAACACTGACTAAAAACATTCACAGCACAAAAACCATATAAATTGAGTAATTAACTTGAGAATGGGAATTTAGTCCTTTATCTCTCTCCAGCTGACCCTAATTTGAGCCAACTTCTGTTGATGTATTAGAAAGAGAGGTTTAGCATTAAACTCAGAAGGCACTGAAGAAAAAAACCACGCTCACAACCTCCACCTGATCTATAGAATAACCTTAAGATGCTGAAGTAATATTAATAAAGATACTAATAACATTGGTTCACTTGGTGTCTGACTGCCACAGTAGAAATAACATAATACTGTCTTGCAGAGTAGAGTAGAGAGTTTTGTGGCTCCGATTGGTATCTGAGCAAGTTTGTTTACATGCACTTTATTTCCTGCACCCTCTTTCAAAACATTCCGCTTTGGAGGTTGCTTTCATCATTAAGTTGTAAGTGTGCTTCCACAGTGAAGATAAGTATTTGGAGATCCTCCTAAGCAAAGACATGTTTTCTGTTCTTTAGTTTAATTCAACAAACACATCACTGGTCACCCAGCAGAGGAACAACTCCTGCTTGTTTCCCCCACGGAAACAATTACAGGAGTATGCTTTCCAGCTTAGGCATAACCTTGAACTTTAAAGCTTAAGAGCAGGAATATCAGCTTGTGCAGCTCTCGTCTAGTGATGATGTTCACTGCTAGCCTACACAAGCAAAAGGGAGAAACATATTCCGAGTAGAGACACATAACACCAGCTTTACTTTTTCAGCACGTGACAGAGCTGAAGACCCAACTAATTTGCTTTGGGATTGAATAAACTTAGATCTGCATGTCGGAGGTTATAAACTCTTTTTTGGCTCATGTTGAAGCTCATTCTATCACACCTTCAGCATTACTATAACTGATTTAAGCAGGGAGGTTGGACCAGATGACCCACAGTGGTTCCTTCCAACCTTACTGATCCTGTGATTTCATACAAGTCAAATCCAGCCCGGGCTTGTACAGTTATACGTTTAATTTGCTGCATAAGCACACCTTGAACTAGTTTACAAACATTTCTTCCACATTTCCACATAAATCAATGCAAGACAATAACACAGTAAAAGCAAGAGTTCAGTGCTGTTTTAAATACTATCCATGAATGACAAAATGTATACCCTTGCAAAGCAAAAATAAACTCAGTCAAGAAAGGATGCTTCCAATACACTTAGCCAGTGGACGTGACAAAACCCCAGACAAATAAACCCCTTCGAATAGTTGTTGCGCACAAAAGGTGACTCTGAAGACATCTTTCAGTGATGTAGGCTTCCTTGCAGAACACATATGAAAGAAGCAGGAAAAACTTTTAAGCTGAGTATATTCACTGCACCCGTTCCCACAGACAACGCGTGTGAGAGCAAACCCCGACCCAGCCGAGCAAAAGAGTCCCCAACGGGACGCTGCCCTGGTTCTTTCGTAAACCACAGTGAAACCCTACTGACGCGTCCGCCAAAATCATGTACTTTTTAGGCCGGTTTAAGCACGTTACTGAAATTTTCTCGCCGTTGATTGAGCGCTTCAAAGACGACTGGCAAGACGATGGAAACCTCCCCACCGGCAGCACGGAGAAATGTACCTGGTAAGCAGCGCGGTACCCTCAGCACGGACCCCGGGCGGGCTCCCGCAGCCCCTCAGCGCGGCCTCGGCCCCGCACCGGCCCCGCGCGAGTCACAACGGCCCCGCAGCGCTCGGCCCCCGCCTCCCTCCCTCCACTGACCCCCCGGGCAGCGCTGCCCCCGGCCCGGCGACACCCGCAAGTGCCACTCCGGGAGAGGGATCCGTGACTAACCAGGAGCCGCGGGGCTGCGCCTCGGAGGTCGGAGCTCCCCGACCTGCCCACCCTTCCTCCCTCCCTCCCTCCGCCCGCCACCGCCGCCCCCGCCGGACCCCTCCGCCCTCGCCCCGCTCGTCCCTCCGGGCACGGTCGGCGGCAAAGCGCAGCCCCGCGGAACCGCGCACCTCTGGCGCCCGGCCCCGGGAGCCGCTCACCTCCGCCCGGCTCGGGGCGACTCCCATCCCCGCAGCCCGCCGGGCTGCCGGTCCCTCCTCGCCCTCGGGAGCCCCGCGAGCCGAGCAGCCGCTCACCTGGCGCCGGGCGACCGCCCGCCCCGTCCGTGCCGCCCGTCCTGACCCGTCTCGTCCGTCCCGTCTGTGCCGACCGTGTGTTCTGTCCCGTCCCGCCCCGCTCGCCCAGCACTGGGCACAGCGGAGGCGGCCCCGGCAGCTGCGGCCGCCGCTGGACGGGGGGCGGAGGCAGGCGAGGGAGGTGCTGCGAAAAGCCGAGGGAAGCCGGCGCGGTGGCGGAGCCGCCCGGGAGCGGCCCCCGCGTCCCTCGGCCAGGCGGGCTCGGCCCCGGCCCCGCCCGGCGGCCCCGCGGGTGCGGGCGGTGTCCCGGGAGCTGTGGGCAGCGCCGGAGGAGAGCGGCTGGCCCGCGGCAGGCTGGAGGCATCGAGCAGTAAGCGTGGGGGCACCGTGCCCGGACACAGCAAACTCGGGCGGACGGAGCTACCGCTCCGAATAAACTGTTTCAAATTATTTTGTGGGCAACGTGTTCGGTGTTAAAACAGGCTTTTTTATTCTGTGATTCACTCTTAAAACAGACTTAACTACCTTAAGACCTAATGTAAAAGTAGTTTTTCAGAATTAGCAGCCTTCATTTAATTTCAGTAAGATTGAGACCTTCAGCTGGTAGCGTAAATGAACTTCGTAAATTGTAAATTGACCTAGCTAACAGGACAGCAGTAAGCTGAAGCTGTGGCCCTCCTCTTCCCCTTTTTTATTGCTTGGAATGAAACATATTCTGAAAATGCAGCATTTTCAGTGACTTATTTTATACCAAAATGTTTAGGAACACTCCCCTGCGCGTGAGGGGAGCTTTGGTCACTAGACACTGCTGAGAAGAGCCTGGCTCCAGGGCATAGCTGGGGAAAGCACATCCAGAGGGAAAGGCAGGAGCTTTAGGCAACAACTCTTCTCGGTGTTACTGAAAAGATAAGATGGGCAAATTCTACAAACTCCACAGATAGTAGGTATTCCTGAGGGTACAGAGTGTGAAGAGTCCACATGATGAGCATAATTTTATAGAGGAAGTTCTTGTAAAGAAGAGCTGGAGTTAGATGAAGAGGCTTGTTTCGTTTTGCTTAGATCAGTCTTGTCTTTGGATGCTTTGGAGCTTGCATTTAGTGGAACACAAGGCCAGTGCTTTTGCAATTGCTCACATAGGAAAAAACAGGAGGCATTTTTCTTTCTGTGCCTTGCTTAGTGGAATATATTTCACTTCCCCAAAGGTTTAAGGACCATAAATGGTTCTCTTACTAGCTTATACCACCTGTGAGAATTATATCTCCTTCTCCTTCACTTCTGATCTGGATGTCTGAGGTCAATGATGCGGCTTAGTGGTATCTCCTCAGAAAGGCTGAAAAGTTGAATAATGTTGGAAACTGAAGTCCAACTTACCCCTAGACACCTTACCTGTTGGTAATGCAGGCTTAGGAAGCTTTCTGTGTTGCTTGTTGTGTGAATAGTTACCAGTCTACAGGTAAAGGGAGGTTTGCCTCTGTCTACCCACCAGCTCTGATAAATGATATATTCTTTGGGATAAAAATCAGCTGGTTGCTGAATTTTCAAGCACTGAAACGTACTTGCAGGCAAGAGAAGTTACTTCAAAATACCTATTCTCTTTCCTCTTAGACCAAGTTCATTTACTATGAGAAAATACTGTGTAATTTACAAAAAGAAAACAGTCTACCTAATTTATATCTCCGATTGTTTATTTAAACTGTGTATTACATATAACTGCGTAGTGTCCAATAACATACAGAGAAACTAAACAGAATTGATGTGTAATGACCTCAAATCCCAGACTAAGTTAAGAACTACGTTCCCAGTGTACTTGTACAGCTGTGCTTTGCTGGAAAAGTCCTTGAAACCTATGTATAGATACCAGTATGCCATCTGTACAGTTCTAGGACTACACAAGATCTGGGCAGTGTTGCACGGAAGCCAAACACTTATGCACTTACCAAGAAAACACAGAACTGAGCAGGTCTGAGGAACAAGCATGAATAACTGAATAATAAAGAACTGTTCAATCCCACAAGTTTGTTATGTTTTTGAGAAAATGCCAAAAAAAAAAAAAAAAAGGTTGTGCTAATTCAGGTTGCTCAATGCCTCCTTTATTGTGTGCTTGTGCAATACTGAACACTGGTTTGGTAGGAATAGCAGGTGAGAAATGCAGGTTTAAGAGAACGATCCTCCCTTGACGAGAAAGAGTCAAATCTTCTCTCCCCAGACAAAATGATCACATTAAAATACCTAAAGTAAAATTAATAGTTTCTGGAAGTCTTCAGAAAATGGGAGCATGGATACTATAAAGTGGTGTTGATATAAAGTTTCACCATGCATCCTCCTAGTGGAGAAATACTATATTTCAAGGTTTTAACAGTTAAAGAATTTTATTTTCACCTGTGTTCAACCAGATTGAATGTAGAAACCCGACTCCAGCGAAGTCAGGGTCTAAATTCACATTGACTCCGTCTTAACCAGAATTTCATATTATGCTTTCTAAGTGGTTTGGGATTTGTCATTATTTTTGATTTAAATTCTTTCTCTCTTTATTTATGTGAGTATGTGTATACATGTTTCCTAGGGAGATTAGACATTTATGTGTCATATTGTGGTACTCATTTCGTGTCTATCATTTATTTATCCAAGTGGAATCTGTTTTGATGATGTAATTTGTGTCTCAGTAGGAAAAAAAAACATATGTAACCAGCAAGGGAAGGGGAGAGCAGAGGTAGTGGGAGAAGTAAGGTCTGTTTGTCTTTTCATTTATGCTGTAAAGGTTTGATATTGTTTCACAAAGATGCTTGTCAGGACAGACTTGTCCTGTTCTTGCTTCTCCCTACTCCTTCACTATCTCTAGTGGGCAGGATTGGAGGTTGCTTTGCCCTGTGATGTGTATATGGTCAATCCCAGGGAGCATAAAGTTAGGAGAATGACCGTTTCAAAGAATCACATTAACATAACACCTTTTATGTCAAATCTAATTGATCTAAAATCAAAGCAAAAAAGACCTTATGATAATTTCCATGACATTTTGTGGGGTTCTGTCTTGTTCTTTGCCATGTTACAGGTTTCTGTGAACACCAGAAACTGATTGGAGGTACAAAAAGCAGTTAAAATGGTTACAATTCTCTGCTTCATATATAAATATAGTCCTTCCCAAAAATCACTCATGTTCTATTCTATAATATCATGTAGTAGTTATGAGTCATGTAAATTACAGATAATTAGGTAAAAAGTAGGTGTTTTTTAACTGGTGATAACACTGAAGAATAAATAAAATCATATATGAGTCCTCCAGTCTATTTTCTGCTTTCAGCATTACAAAGGCCTAAACAACAACTGAGCAATTTTAGGACAGGGAAATGATATGGACTAGTTGTGATGCTGGAAGGATTTAAACATATCAAGGGAGGAGGATCTAAAGTCTAATCTTAAAACTGCACATATTAGGCACAAAGTTGAGAGCTTAATTTGTGAGCAAGAGACTGCCTTGTTAAAAATTTGTGCCTGACCAATAAATCTGTATCTTGCAAAAGAGTCCTTGGAGTAGATACATTTATCTAACATTTGAATAGAATAACTACTTATTAATATTCTCTTGTCAGAAAGTAGCATATAGGTGTGGGTACCATGAGAGCAGTGTTTGCTGAATGTTGACTGAACCAACATGTAAAAGAAATCTCTTAGATATGTAATCATTAAATGAGGAGGTTTAGTCTATCCAGCTGAGATTTTTACACATGTTGTCAAATACTAAGTACAACACCCAGGGTAAGATTCCCTTTTGACTGTAGTACTTTCTTCATTTAAAAAAAAAAAAAAAAAAAAAGTAAAATCTTACCTACTGAAGGTACAGAAAGGATATTAAAATAGTAATAACAAAAAAAAAATCTGTATTCCTGTGGTTACCTTCTAAGCCTCACCTCACTAATGAAATTTCACTTCTTGTATCATTACCGATGACAAGTGGTATTTATGTTCACCATGTTATTTGGCCCTACTGAATGTTGCAGGGTCCTGCTTGCAAACACACAGCCATGTCATGTCAGACTGTGTTCCAGCTCGATGTCCCTATTGCATTTACATTCCAAAATGGGATAAGGGTGGAAGGCAATTTGTTAGGCGCTCAGGCCAAAAGAAATGAGAAATCTTTGATACAGTTTTCTTGAACAAAATTTTGTGTTCTTTACATGAAGAGTGAATGATTATATGTAGCAGCAGGATGAGCATTCTGTTGTGTTGGGTGATCAGCCCATCAATAATACCCTCTGCATATGTTTTCATGCAACACTCCGTTCTGTGGAGTTGAGAGCCTTCATTATTACCTGTTGGAGTAAAAAGTGAATGGAGCACAAACTGAAATGCAAGAAATTCAGTTGAAGCATAAGAAAAAGATTTTTTATGGTGAGAGTCATCAAACACTGAGCAGGTTGCCCAAAGAGGTTGTGGAGTCTCTGCCCTTGAAGATGTTCAGAAGAAGGCAGGATACAGTCCTGGTCACCCTGCTGCAGCAACCCCTGCTCTGAGCAGGAGTTTGGATGGGACTGTGTCCACAGATGCCCTCCAGTTTCAGCCTGACTGTGACACTGTGAGAAGAAAATGCTGCTAACACTCTGCTTTCCCTTAGATTAAAAATACCCTTTTGGCCAAGCAAAGGAAAATGATCCTCAAATTGTAAAAAACTTGAGGGTGGCAAATGGCTCACATACCCCAAAGCCCAGAGCGAGGTGCTAATCAACGTTATGGGAAATGACAAGGAAGAGTTGCCAAGAAAAGCAATCTGAAGGGAACACCTGGAAAGGACAATTAAACCTTTCAATGCTCTATTTATGGCACTCAACCTCTGAAGTGTACTGACATTTGTATTTTCATTAAAAAAAAAATTTAAAGGAGTTGTAACTTGTCCATAAAAAAATAAGTCTGTGTGGATCTTGGCAGGCAAATTCTCATTCTGGGAACATTCCACATTTTTGCTTTTCTTTTTTTAAAACTTAATTTGCAAAAAAGCTGTGTTAACCTCTGAAAGTTGACACTGACTCCAGTGGTTCCCCATTAAATGTGTAGCAAGACTTTTATCATGGCATGAGCTGTTAAAATAAAGCCAAGGAGGTTACTACACCCCTGTTGATTCCTAGGTCTGTGTAACTGGTAAGGCAACAGAGAAGGATCTTTTTTTTTTTTTTTTTTTAGTCAGGGAACACTTTTCCAGTGTATGGTCTGCAAAGTGTATTTTTCACATACTAGGAAAAGTACGTACTGTGAAAGCTAAAATGATTTTAGCTTTCATGCCAAGTCTTTTCACCCCCAACAACACTTTTTTTTCTTCTTTTCCTGAGAGGAAAACTTGCGCTCATAGTTGTCCTGTCTTAACTCTATTCTTGGCTCTGTTGTATCTTTTAAACAAAGTTATGTGCATCTCAGCTGCAAAATAAGGGATGGTGTAAAGGCAGAGGAAAATATGAGATGCCATCATGTTTTGAGGAAAGCAACCTGCTTTTGCTGTATCAGAGGAGATTTCCTTCCCCAGTTTAGTTCTATAACTTATTCCCCTGTTCTGCAGTGTTGAACTCTGCCCACTTTACTGCTAATATGTCATTCTCAGTGGAGCCAGAAACCTCTTTGTCTAAGTGAACCACAGGAGTTTTAATAAACCTCAGAACTGCCATTAGTTGTAATTTGACTGACATTCTGAATTCTCTGTGCAGGAAGTCAACTTCTTGTTTCTACCTAGGTCAAATAGTTTTCAATATTAAATATTAAACAACCTGTAATACTGGATGATTGAGATAAAAAAAGAAATGCATAAAGCCTTAAGTGCCAGGAAATTTATGTTTCTTTTACCCTTCTCTTCCTGTCTCCTGAAATAGTTTGAAACGTATTTTTAAAAATTTTAGGTCTTTAACAAAACTTGATTTTATTTTTTTAAAAAATAGGTTTTCCAACTGGAACTACTCAATTGAATAAAAGAGTTTTTGTCATAGAAGCCATTTCATTTTGTGTCATTGGATAACCTTGTTTTGCCAGGGTTACCTTTTTGTAGTCCCTAAACTTGTCTGGGGGTCTTTTTTTGGCAGAGAGCGGGATGTCTCCTTGGTGTTTTTTTTTCTTGTGAATTATCTTTTATCAACTTCAAACTTAGGCTGACTCTGCCGCAAGTTTGAGTGTTACATAATTTTCTGAAATATATTACCTCCAAGATTAAATTAAAATTTTTCAGAGTCCTGAATGTTTATATTATTCAGGGTAAAAAATTCCCAAAAAGTAATATCTGTATTTCAAGTATACTTCATCCTTGTGCAAAAGCTCAGGAGAAAGTCTACACATAGTTTGTGGAGTTACATGTTTGTTTTGAGGACTTAGGTATTATTTGAGTGATTAATAGGTCTTGTACAAATCTTCTGAACATAGATGAAATTAATCCATTGTGCTTGTCCTGTCTTTTGGAAAGAACATGACTTTATTTTTAGGATCTTTTCTGTGTGATAAATTATTTTCTCTAAATTATCTCACTCTTTGGTTACTCTACTGATTATAGGTTAATTTTTGCAAAGATACAAAACACCCGGCACTAATGTTGACAGAACTTTGTTCTGCCTTTCAGTAAGGGCCCGGTGGTGGTCCCTTGTACCTGCAGCAAATAGTGAGCAGAAACTTCTTTATGCTGCTTTCTATTAGTCTCTTTGGTTTGCCAAAGCATCACCGAGGTCTTAAGAGGAATTTTATTCAGTCCTCTTTATTCAGATCCATTCAAATGGAAATGGACTCGGGAATGTAGCTGATGGTGCAAGGTTCCTTGGTCAGAAAATACTTATGGCCATGGCCACGGCCACAAAAGCAAATAAATAAATGGGACAAAAGACAACTGTGTTACATGTCTGAAAATAATATACTATTGCCAAACAAAGTTAATGACCAGCTGAGATGATCACATCAGCTGACACCTGGAACTTGCTCAGTTTTGCTGAGCTTGGCGTAAGGAGAGTTGCTTGAAGCAGACCAGGATGGCTGTAACAATGGTCTTCAGTTCTCCAAAGATACTGTGGAATAAAAGGATAGTATAATGAAAAAATAAGCAAGAATATGGATGTCTCTTCTGACACAGTTGGATCTAAATTTTTTTCTCAGTAGTTGTTTTTGGTGTTCCATTCCCAATTATTCTTAAATTCATTGCACACTGAGATTCATATAAGAACTTTGGGGACCACATAGGACATTTCATGAGGTCTGTTTTTGGCAGTAGTTTTCCACCAGTTATATAAGGGCTAAGCTTATACCTTTCAATAACTTCAGGAAAAATGTATTTGCAAAGTCTTCTGGCAATACAGTCTTGGGTACCTCACACATTTTTTATCTACTAAGTGTTTACTTAGCCACTCACTCTGCTGTTACATATGTTTCTCATTTTATTAAACGGTTAAGTACATTAAAATATTAACCCACAGAAATATTTACATTTCAAAATAATTAGTCAAATTAATGTTGGCTCTTTAAAATATTAACTTAGCTTTATGATATCTTCAAAGAGTTGTCTTCAATTTTGTCTTTCATGGTATTAAAATATTTTAAGTTGAATAATTTGATATCAAATGTATGACATCCACAAGGCAATTTCAGAGGTCTCTTAGTTCAGATATTGTAGCAGGCATAGTGAGTGTAGGAATGATTAAAGTCACTAAGGACAAGATAAACCAGAAATCATAGAGAGCATCTGGCTTGTGTTTCTCTGTGCCATGTCTGTGCAGTTCTCAATTTCCATATTTTGCAGCACTGAGCAGTGAGAACATGGTCTGATCTTCACTAAAACCACTGAAGAAGTGGCAGTATATTGTAAAAGAAAACAAATATTGTTCCTTATAAAACATAACAGAAACTATTATAGAGCATGTGGTGGGTTGACCTTCTCCAACTGCCAAGCATCCACCCAGCTGTTCTGCTTAGCAGGACAGGAGGAAAAAATACCATGAGAAAGCTCATGGCCGAGATAAAGGCAAAGACATCAGTTACCAATTACTGTAACAGGCAGAACAGACAAAACTCAAGTTGGGAAAATTCAGTTTATTGCCAAGTAACATAGAGTTGGATGGTGAGAAATAAAGGAAAAAACTGAAACACTTTCCTCCCGCCCCCTGTTTTTCCCAGGCTCAAATTACTTCTTCATTCCCAACTCCTCTCCTTTCTCTCCCCAAGTGGTGCTTGGGGATGGGGCATGGGGCTCGTGGTCAGATCAGGACAGGTCTTTGCTGCTGCATTCTCCTCACGCTTTTCCTTGCCCTCAGTGTGGGTCCTCTCCTTGGGCTACAGTCTCTCAGGGTAAACATGCTCCAACATGGGTACACCACAGCATGCAATTCCTGTCAGGAGGACCTGCTCCAGTGTGGGCTTTCCATAGACTGCCATGCCTTCAGGATATATCTGTCTCTAAAGGCAGCAGTGTGGATATCTGCTCTACCACGACCCTCTCCGTGGACTGCAGGGGGATAGCCTGCCTCACCATGATCTTCACCAAGGTTTGCAGCCCCTGGAGCACCTCCTCTCCTCCTTTCTCACTGGCCTTGCTGTCTGCTGTTTGTCTCACTGTTTTCCTCTTTCCTTACACTGCTGTGGCGTTTTGCCCTTTCTTGAACACTTTTTCCCAGTGGTGCCACCTCGTTGGCTGTGGGGCTCAGCTGTGCCCTGCAGTGGGTCGGTGGAGCCCCTGGAACTGTCTCTGTGTGGTTTGGAACAACAACAGCCCCTCTGCCACTAAACCCTCACCACCAACACCAACACACTTCACTAAAGCTCAGTATTGCTTTTCAGACAGCGGCAAATCTGAGTGAGTTTTTGGAGCTCAGTGAAGTTAAATTAAAACAGTTTGAGAACAGCTCTGAGTGAGATGAGGACGGACCCCCAGAAGTCCTCTAGTGAGAGACTGACACTTGGGAGTACAGACTGTTGCCCTCATGCCACAAGATGTTGCTGAGACAACAGATTTATTACGGTTCATGTGGCAGTTGCACACCATAATGGCAATAAAGTTCTACCATAGACTCATTAAATATTTTCACAAATTACCTAAGTTAAAAAGCATGATTTGCACATCCTAACTTGATAGTTTTGCCAAGGAAACATATGTCTAGTCATTACTTTCTGCATGAAAGAAAATGGCCCCTTTTTTTACATGAAGCCAGAAAAAAAGTGGCCATTTTGCTGCAAAGCTGATAAAAATGTATTTCTCTCAATTTAGTTGGCTGATAAAAATGTATTTCTCTCAATTTAGTTGACTATCTCTAATTCCATTTACTTTAAATTTGCTGACCCTTCAGATTTCTTTTACATGTACTGGTTATCCAACATTTCATTAAAAGCATAATTATGGTTTAAAAT
The DNA here is from genome assembly GCA_036023395.1 of Myiotriccus ornatus. NCBI lineage: Eukaryota > Metazoa > Chordata > Aves > Passeriformes > Tyrannidae > Myiotriccus > Myiotriccus ornatus. Next base: position 102,051,523 of record JAYRBT010000001.1, read on the forward strand.
ATTCAGCTATTGAAATATAAAGACGTAAGAATACAGAAAATATAGATTCTCTAGGCCCTGGTAGCTCATCTAATTCTGGCAGCAGATGTTTCAGCACTGTCTTCAAGTTGTTATGATGAGACTAGGGGAACAAAAGGAGACTTCAAGCACTCCTATATGATTGGAATTTATTTTCACCATTAATAGCTGGAAACCAAAAATCTCAAAAGTGCTTATCTTAAGATACAACAAACCAAGGAACAGAAAAGTAATTTGCTGGAAATAATGGAAATTACTGCCTGGATTCTTCTTCTGACTTGTTTTGTGACATTGTATCTCTTGATTTGTAAATATGTCTCCACGTGTAATGTTTAATTTATCTAATATAGAGAGTATAATTTATAATTAATATAGGCAATATGATAATATAATAATGTCTCAGTCTGCACTATACACCCTTAATGCCTGATTTTCTTCTCAGTTTGCTTTTGTAAAAATGCACCTTTATCCTGAGTTGCAACAATGAAACCTGTATCACTCCTTGTGTGAGGTATGTACAACATTTAATATCTGTGTGAATTTATGCTTATCTTTCAGCCATGAACATATGTGAATAATAAATTATATGTGAATAATAAATTATAATAATCGATGTGATTTTAAAAATCTGGTTTGGCTTTAATTGTTTAGCAGCATAAACCCAGAAATTCATCAACTTTTTCTGAAATGTAAAAATAAAAGTGAGTTTGGTTGCATGTGTAGCAACTATGCGTGTCACCAGACTTGAATTGAGAAGTACCCTTGAGTGACTGTTCTCAGCAAGTAGTTTATCTGAAAACATTTACTTTTGTCTGAAAAGTACTTTTAATTTGCTTTTGAATTATTTTCAATTATTAAGTCACTATGATTCACAAGAACTAAAAGAGAGTGTCTGATTGTTGAGTAATGGTATTCAGTTTGTTTGGACAAATCCACTGCCCTTGCAGCAATCTTAAGTATTGCTGGTGAAAGGAGGGATCAAGTTCATCTGTGTGTTACCATTGCATGGGCTAAACACCCAAGTCTTTGCTGCCTTAGATCCACTGAACTCACATATCAACACTGACTTCATTGTCAGTGTAAACTGGATTATCTTTCCAAATACTTACATGTATTAATAGTCTCAGGTAGACTATTTGCAGATGGATTAACGGCCAGAGCAGGGAAATGAAAATTAAAGTTTGTCTTAGGGATCTCAAAAAAACATTTAACTGTTCATGGTTCATTTTGTTTGCAGGTAGAGCAGGTATATGACGCTCAGCCCTTTGCTGAGCAAATCAAGGCCTGATTCTTTTCAAATATTGAGGCAGATCTGGCACGACACTTGGCTAGGTGTTATGCTCAGCCCTCTTCATCCTCTTCCACTGAAAAACAAGCTAAAGGTTTGGAATTTTCTATCAGACCTGACTGAGTGAAAACCTTTTCACAGATGGTTTCTTGGTTCTAGATATTTTCCGATAGTGTTTTCCTGAAGGAAGAGGCAATGGCTACTCTAGGTTGTCCGTAACACAGATTACAGCACAGGTACAGTAAGTGATTTTATGGGCATTATCAGGAACTATCCTGCTCAAACAATTTTAATGTGAAAGATGCTCATGTTTCCCTTGTAACTTACAAGCCAGGGTATTTCACTCTATTGCTTGAAACATGAAAAATATTCCTTTGCTGTTGGCATACACATGAATAACCAGCTACTATTTGAGTTTCATCTGCTCTGCACTTTAGTCAGGGCCCACATTTTTTGACTGACTGCAGTTTGGAGAAGAGGAGGGAGCATTTCCTGAGGTGCCTAAATATCTCTGACACACATGGTTGTCAGAAATTTTGTTGGAGATTGAATTACAACAGTGTAATTGCAATCAAATGGGTGGAGCTGGGATAGGAATAAAGATGACCTGGTTTCTTTCTAGTGACTTGCTAATGGTAGATGAATGTGTCTTGGCATCATTCAGAGATCAGGAGAGGAAATCTCTTTATGGTTCTGGCAGGTTCAGACAAGATCTTATAACAGAGAGCACAAGAGAGCAAAAAGCTGAATGAGAAGCTACCCAAGCTACTCTCTGAACACACACTGAAGAGATGTGGGCAACGCAGTATCTGCAGGTCTGATTGCTGTGAGCTCATTTCAGTTGGAAGGAGAAAAGGAAGTAAAATACTTCCCCGTGTCAAATCATCAGATCAAATGGGGAAAAGATGATTCTCACTCTGCAGATAATGATCTACAAAGAAGAATGATTTACAGAAAATGTGTGAGACAAACAAAGGGATCATCTGTCCCTCCTGTCTCCCAGCCCTGTGTTTGGGTGCAAGAGAATTCTTCTGCATTTATAATGTGTGTTTTTAAGTGAACAAACTGTTTTCTTACCAAAAAAAAAAAAGTACTTATTTGCTCTTTGTTGATTAAAAATCTGCTGCTATCCTATGCCAAAATTTGTCAGATATTGAGTCAGAAGCTTGGCAGCTCTCTCTGACATGTCACTCTGAATATTCTCCCCATTGTCAAATCATTTAAACAGTAATGAAATAGAGAGCAGGGAGCGAATACTGCTGTTTTCAACTACTGCTTTGACTGAGAATGAGAGATAACGACATTTTTACAGATGAATGAATAAATGAGGATTAATACAGACATAACTGTGAGGATTAAACAATTTGGACTCTCAATTGGATGTATAAAACTCTCATAAAATGTGCCGGTAAATTGTAATAAGCATTTTAAATAATGATTGTCGAAGATAAAGCGTATTTTTTAACTACAAAACCTGGAAGTTCATCGAGATTTACCTTAGTAATATGTTTGATATTTAGCTTCAGAAATATTAAATAATTAGGAGTTATTCCATATATCCAGCTTAGATAGTGCAGTCTCCCACAGGAATAGCTGGTAAGCGTAAAGGGTGAGGAAGTCCTTAAAAATTTTTCTACAAGGCAAAATAAGCAGTGAGAAGCCTTTACCATTAAGGACTGCATAGAAAGTCTCCGGGAGTAAATTCATTAGGAAGGGCAAGTGTAAATTCCCTGCACGTAGCCACTCAGTATTCATGAATATTCAGGCTGATCATACTTGCTGCAGAGTCCTTTGTGAAAGGATGCTAACCAAAAACTTCAGGGTTTTCAGATAAGAAATTGTGTTTTGATTTGTACTGATGTTATTGCTCCATAATAAATAACTCTGATATTGCCAAATATGCTTGAGCTTTCTCAGCAATAAACAGAAATATCTGATTATAAAGAGGGCAGTTATAAAGCAATTCAGTCCCTGTGCATGTGTGGCATGTGTGAAGCAGAAGTCAATGTTTGCTGCTGCAGTTTCATGTGACGTCTCAGACAGGCTAGAGCCAGTGTACCACATCTTCCACTTTTCTCCAGCTGCCCATTTCCGTGGCTCCTTCTTCCCTTTTCACATCATGTTCTGCTTTGTACCCACACAGCTACTTGTGTGCCCACCCAGTGAAATGGGGTCGGGTGCAGGGGCAGCTTTCACCTTCATTTGCACCACAGCCCAGGGGATGAGGGACCACACAGGATGTTCCAGCATGGAGAGTGGAGGATGGCCCTGGGGCAGGGGCAGGGAGCTGCAGGGATGGGGGTGAGGCAGGGCCACTCCTTTCAGCAGCAGTCTCGATCTGAAGCACTCACGGGACTGCTGTGTCAGTCAATGGAATCATTTCCTGTTCTAAATTCAGTGAAAGGGGTGATGCCAGATGTCACTGTATGGTAACTGCTAGCAAATCCCTCCCTTTGGAAATAACGCACACCAAATGTGCAGTTAAATGTTTGTTGTTAATATATTCAAATTATGTTGAGGGCTCAGTCATAGAAGCAGACATGTTCTTAACAAGCCAATGGCATTTATTTTCATTTCACTTTTGGGGATGAAACTGTGTTGTCTTTCTCAGGAGACCTACTGCTCATGTCCATATATTTAGAATCCAGATTCAGTTTAGAAGGCATAAGACATCCCATTGAAAAAGGTGTACAAATAAAAAAAAATAAAATTCAGTTATTGTATACATGAGTGATTGAAAGGTGACAAAATTCCCAGTGTCATCTGTATGGCACCTGTATACCTCCCAAAGAAACAGTGCCTCAGTTGCAAACCCTGTACAACACTACTGAGAAACTTTGGAGGAGAAGTTGAGCAGAAACTGATGCCTCAGAAGAACAAGTTTACTAATGTCTGGACATGCAAAAAAAAAAGAACAAAAATGGTTTTTTTTTTTCTGTAAGACACTGTGGTCTAGGTGATAGGAAAAAAAAGTGCTTACAATATCAGAGTTTTTACCACTCACTTTCTCTTAACTTTTTTCTTTTTCTCTGAAAGGGTGGCATTTGAGAGGGTTTTCATTCATTTGACTTCAGTAGAACAAAAGTGGAAGTAGAAAAATGCATGCTATTCAGGCTTCCTGTCTGAAGACATCTGGGTTTTTATTTGATTGCTTAAGTCAGTGGTTCCCAGAATGAGGTAAAAAATCAGTGAAGACTTGCCATGTCATAATAAGAGGCTGGAAAATATACATTGCTAGGCTAATAGGTAGAATAGATAGATTTTTAAATTAAAATATTTGTGATAAAAGCATGGGACGATAAATGATAATCTGAGCCTGTCTTTCAGTGTGTGGACACAGCCCTAAGAAAAATGCTCGTGGGAGACAATAGTTGCTTAGGGAGCTATTAAAAATGTTTTAATTAATTTACAGTAAAAGCACTTCACTGTATATAGACTATACATGTCCGGGGCTTCTCACTTCTTTAAGCATCATAATGCATTTCTCATACTTTACCAGACAGAGACTGTCTCCAGGAACTCATGGTGTGTGGTGATGACCTAAACCCTGGTCATTCTGATCTGTACCCATAGAACTCTAGCCCACTGTATTTGGGTAGACTGTAATTCTGTGGGGATCTGCTTCTCGCTAAAGTAAGATTCTTTGGGAAACTTCCGTGAAGCTATTTTTATATATCTGAATCATCACATGTTCCTGGGAAGGTAAAGAGCAACGGTAGTAATGTATTTTCTCATGCAGAGCCCTGCCCATGCAGTATGTACACAAGAAATCAAAAGCAGAAAGGATTAAAGACAAGGAGTCACTGGGATAAGAAAAACAGGTTAGGTAAAATCAGAGGCAAGGAGAGTCCCTGAGATAAGGTGTTTCTGGAAGAAACTTCCCCTTTACTCCCATATTTGTAGTCCACAAAGTACTGAATGTTGTGAGTGGAGAGAATCTGCTGCAACTTACTACTTTTTCCACGGTCATTAACTGGCTATTTAAGCAGAAACACAGCACTGGGAAGCCAGTGAGTCCCCTCTGAGAAGAGGTATGCTTCCCAGATGAGGTTGTCAGCATACGGATTGACGCCAAATTCCAGAAGCAGCAATATCCTACTCATGCTCACAAAGCTTAAGACCACGGTCGAGGGTGTCAGGCCTGAACACAATAGTCCAACGAGTACCCAGTCTGGGAAGCTTTACCGTGGGACTGGAATAGTTGCCAAAATTTCACAAAACTCCTATCAAACTTCAGGCTAAGGCTGTGTAAATACCTAGAACTCCTGCACAGAAGATCTAAAGTCAGTATAAACTGGACTGTTTTTTTCTTAAATAACAGGATCTGTGTGTTTTGATGACTTCCTTGCCTTCTAAATTAGAGTTTTTAAGAAGTGAAACGTACAAGCTTTTTTCTCCCCAACTGATGACTGTTCCAAGAGGTGTTGTGAAACTAACCTGGGATCTACACAAAATACAAGTCAGTTTATTTCCAATGTATTCCAATTATGACATCTTCTTGGCTTACGGCTATCTAATGGTGCCAGGATAACTGCTAACATTTTTTGAATAATTGGATGATTTCACAGTAGTATCTAAAGCCATCTGATTTTTCTTGGACGATGGCCCAAGAGTTTTCAAGTGACAGAATGATGACCTAACTGCAGATGAAATGTATGTTGCCTGCTTAGAGATTGTATTCAAAACCTAACTAAAGCCCACCATCTTGAACTAGTTATGGAGTTTTTAGTAGACTGGGGAAATTGTGTTACACAGAGGATAAGTTCCACTCCCTCCCTTAGAAGAACTCATTTCTCCAACACCGATAGGTCCCCAGGTATTTCTATGATCACTTGTGCATATTAGTCAAGGAAAAGCACCATCAGCCTGATCCAAAGATGAAGCAGAACTGGTTCTCAGTGTAAGAGCTGCAAGAATGTTTAACAGGTCAAGTTCTTTTGGCATTTTCACCTGGTGGACCAGACACTCTTCTAAAATAAAACACCCAAGGTAAGCACCACGGCAGTTTTTGCAGGGTGAAATAACATACTCTGCTGAACACTGATCTGGCTTTTCAGCTCTGTGTGCCTGGTATTAGGCACCTAAACAAAGGTGGATCTTCAAAATGGCAAATGCTCACTCTTGCCATTGCCCTTCTCCCATGCAAAACAAAAGTGTTTGTTTGACTTAGACATCTAAAGCCACATGTGAATGCTTAAGTCTATTCTGTTATAGGAATATGACTTTGAAAATTCTGTAATTTTAAAAATTTATTTATTTATTTTTTAATTTTAGGATTTTAGGACTGAGAGGATTTAAACTATCCAGCCCATAGAAAGACATTTCAGTTCCATCAGCTCATCAGGTACATGTAAGAGGGAGAAAACAATTCATGTGAGCTAACTGGATGTTATTTAAAGCCAACAATAAATAATGGTGAAACCATTAGATATTTTTAAAGGCCTCTATTTAATGTGGGCATTGCAAAAAAAACTTTAGGAAAAAAAAGAAGGAACATTTTTTTTCCTTTTTAATCAATAAACGATGTTAAGGTTGGCATAAGGTTTCTGTAAGATGTGGTGCTCTGAAATAAGTATTTCAGTTACCTAACTTCAGATACACATTGTTTAAGAAACCAGTCATTCAAATAATATTTTTATAATCTTACTTTTAATTTAGTTCACTATTTAAAAAAATCACTCAATGATCATAATATTTGAATTTCCTTTTAGGGATATTAATTGTATTGCAAGTCCTATCTAAATGCACATTGACGTAATTCAACATTAACAAAAATAGCAGAAGAAACATGTCCTAGAAGATTTGTGGTAGTTTCCCTTCTGAGAGCCACCAGCAGTTCCAGCTGCAGAGGGGGCTCCTAAAGATGGGGGTGGTTCAGAACTGGGGATTTTTTTACAGAGCTTAAATTATGTCTTTGGTTTCTCTAATTTAGAGATAATATTCATCTTTTTCTGTAACGGACATTTTGGTAAAATAAGCAGATTGTACAATTCCTTTTGGAAATATTACATCCATACCTTCTTTCTTGATCTGCAAAGGTTCCCAAGAACATAGAAGGAAAAAAAGTGTTTCATAGATTATTATGATCCCATTGGTGAAGGATAAGTGAAGTATGAGGAGAGTTATTATCATATTTGGAAATTGAAAAACCCATGTAATTTAACCTAGAGCTCGGCATGCCAGAGTGCTGGAATTCTAAGGGGTGCAGCTTTCTCCTAAATAAAATTGTAGTTGCTAAAATGCTGGTTATTTCCTGAAAAGTTATCGGCAGCATCCATTATGTACAGTAAAAATCTTAGAGAAAGAACTTTCCAATTGGGTTTGCAATCTGATTAGGTTAAAGTAAAGCATCCCATAATTACCAAAGGAAAATATTTTCAGAGACTTTGTAGTGTTTACTGGTTACATCAGAATATGTAAATAAAAGCTGTGAGATAACATAAAAATATTGATACAGAAATGTTGCAATACGAAGGAGAAACTATTACATGAGATCACAGACACTATAATTATCAAATCGTATTTGCAACTCAAATGTGTCAACTTCAGTTCTTGTTTCTCCAAAGCTATTAAAACTTCTACGTCACAAGCACAGCTGCAAAACTCCAGCCCTTCATGGATTTCAGGGAAGTGAGATTTCAGCCAGTCTGGTAAACCAGATATTTTACTCCAGAACTTTGGAAATTAAATATATAGTCAAAGTTCAACTTCAATAATCTTGACAAGTCCATTTTATTTCGAAAGAGAAGTAGTACAAGAGCAGAGCCCCTGGAATTTTTAGTGTTAGTGTATCAGTCTTTCCATTCTAAATCCTTACTTTGAAGTGCTTTTAGTATACTGTAACATTTGGTAGAGAAGCTTTTCGAGCTGGGAAGATTTGTTTTTTACTAAATAAATATAAAACTAATATGACTCTTCTATGTTACGGGACATAGTTAAAGAAGTCTGTGGTCTCTGTCTCCCAAGCTGATTGCCTGAAAAAGAGCCCTGGTTTTAATATGTTATAAATCTCTCTAGCCTGTAATGTGGGCTAAGATATTTAAGAGCTGCAGACACCAAAAAGACACAAACGACAAGATTAAAAGTGAATTGTGTTTGTAATAAGCGGTGATTTCCTCTATTTGTACTGAATAAATGAATAAATTTATTCAACATGTATCCATGATTCAAAGTGAATCAACATTTGATAAGGGCCCAGAGTCAGTGTATCACATCTGAGTTAGGAACATGTTTTCCAAAGGCCTGGGAGCTGCGGCAGCCTCTGGGATGCATTAGGGAGTGGCAGAGCAGAGCTTGCTGCTGGACACAGCAGCTGCATCTTATTCCATTTTCCTTGGAGCGCACAGCTGCTGCCTTCGCAAAAGCAGACCCGAGGGTGTGGTGTCCCAGACCTTGGAAACTGTGGCCAGCCCATGCACTCCCCCAAACAAACGAGGCCTTTTCAACACCTACTTAGCATCAGCCAGAGCCCTCCCTGGTGGCCTCGTGGCCAGAATACCATGCACTCATCGCTGGGCCTGGGCTTGGCTTCTGCTCCGAGACAGTTTGCAGAGATGCACCAGCCAGTGTCCAGCCCCAGGGCGTGATGGACCAGCTCATGAGCAGAGCTGAAAATGAGCCCAGAAAACATTGTATAGCTGTCAGAGAAGTGGCTTGAGGCCAGTCGGCCATGGGCTTCATGATTGCTACTGCCAGCACCGGCGTTATGGTAGGAAACCATTGCCAGGACAAAGGGGAAGAAAGGAACCATCCCCATTATCCACAGCATGGCCACAGGTCAGCTGGCTGAAAGGGAAAACTTAACCAGGGGTTTTCTCATCTGAGCTTTCCTAGCCTTAGAGAGCCTCAGGAAAGAAATTCAGTGTACTTTTTTCTGCCTTAACTGCAAAAAAAGTCCACCAAAATGAGTACGTAGAAAGCATCAGTAGTATTTGTGTGGTTGAAGAAATCCAAAGACTAGATTCTTTTGCTTTTAAACCATTCAAATTGTTATGCCAAATTATTATGTGACATAGTAGTATGGTTAGTAGCTTGGCATAAGCATATAAACAATGAGGTATCCTGTAGCTAAGTAGACAGCAACAATAGATAACTGTAATAAGAAAATCACGTGTAATAAAAAAGTCACTAATAGAGCCCAAACTCACCATGGTCCAAGGAGTTTCAAATGCATTATGGATCAGAAAATCAGTAAAAAGTAAACAGTTCATTCCAAGGCAGCTGAGGGACAGTCCTATATACAGATTTAATTTTTTTATCTTTACCCAATCAGCAAAAAATGGAACAGGATGGCCCTCAAAAATGTTGTATGAACAAGTTCTTACAGTGTTTCTTCAAGAGCATACATAAGTGTGACAGTTCAGGAAGAAATATTGTAAGAAACCCAATACTCAAACCTAAAAATACCTCAAGCCTACAACATTTCTATTCCATTAAGACATGCATTCAGCTAAAGATTTGGAAGAAAATAATCACCTCTATGTTTTTAGGCTAACACAAGGGAATGAAAAGCTAGCACACTGTAATGGAATTGAGGATATGTAGATTTAAGTACCAGTCTGGTTCCAAGAGAACCCAAACACCATTCAAGCTTATGTACTCTTCAGTACTGGAAGATTTATTTTAAACATCTCTCTGGAAAGGGGGTGGGAAATCTTTTCACCTTGGTCAGGCCACCCAGTAACTGTCTTTGTGCTATCATTGGTCTTATCATATGACCTTAACCTGTATCTTTCTGGTCTTTCTTTGCCAGTTTTTCTTACCTTTCATGCTTTCTTAAGTTATAGCTGAAGTGTTTCCCTGGTGTTCTCATTCACCAGACAGCACCTCTCTAACTCCTGTTAAGTACTACTTAAACTGGAGGTAGGTGGTCGTCAGTTGATACTCAAGCTGATCCTTGAACTGGAATGATGCTTAGTCCAGCAGATTTTAGGGAAGTCAGATCAGGAGGCAACTCCCTCCTCAGCTGGGATGGCTCACACTCCCAGCAAACTAATTCAAGTGAATTGAGAGAACTGCTGTACACCCAGGATATTGCTGCTACTGTTGGGTCCACCTGGGAGTTTTTTATTCTTATGATATATATGAGGCCAGGTTTTTTGCAAAAAGATCTTCTTCCTACATGCAAATAATTCACACAGATAGGAATTACCTGTGAATAATTCACAGATTCACCATGATCACTGTGAACATATTTTGCTGTCCTTAAGCTTGAGCCAAAGAGCCCAGGAAATAAATTTCAAGGTTTTTTTTGAAGAATATCTCATTCAACTATTGGCTCTTCACTATTAGTAGTGATTAATGATTAGTCACATATGTCTAACAACATTTTCCGGTTGACTGCCCAAATGCCTGAGAGCTTTAAAACAGGAGAAAAAAAAAGAAGGATAATTATCAAATACTGAATAATCAACAAAAGTACATTCTCGAGTTTCTTGTTGCTGTATGTCAGAGTATATTAGAGCAGGTACTCTGTAAAACTGGACACTGTGAATCAGAATATGTCTAAAGTTACAAGTTTAAGCTACAGCTGAAGTTACTTAGATGAATATTTTCAGGATTTTACTCTACATAAAAATTGGATTGTGTGTGTTTTATAACACACCAACATCCATGCTCTTTGTCTTTCCATCTGAGCGTGCACAGCCTATTTGGGTGTTCCCAATTTCGACTCAATGGTTTGCTCATGTTGATTATATAATGACACATATTTCCAAGGCTCTGGTTGGATGCAGGTGCTAAGGTCAACTTCTTGGTGTTTTGATTCTCAGGAGGACCTTCAGAAAATAAGGCATCTGTGGTTACATTTATAATTGTAAATCATGCAATGAGATCATCGTAAATCTCTTTGTTTTCATAATAACAGCATGTAGCATTTTAAAGCACACAGATTATATACTGGAAAAGCATTTAACAGAAAACATCCCAAGGCAAAGTGCCCTGAACATTTCTGAGGCACTTATTTTTATATACTTGGAGGTAGTTTTAAAGTCTTCACCTCTTTTTTAAGACAAGTCCTTCACAGATTTTTTTCCAACACTTTTCAAAGAAAATATACAAACTGTACTGCAAAGAAAGGCAATACCTAAACTATGGTCTAGTAAAAAAGTCTTTCTATAATAAGTGAAGCTAAAGCGTGAAAAATATGTAACCTGCTATCTATTCTGTAATAAAAATCACTTTTTATTGGCATTACTACCTTTTTTTCTCTTAGTAAGGAAGTGGCAATTTGTACACAACACTGTTTGCTCTACATGATACAAATGGAAATAATAAGCTAGTGGCTAAATATTTACTTATTACATTCTCCTCCTATATGCTATTCACCAAGTCATGCGACTTGCAGTTTTACATACGAAGATGATCAATGATTAACCACAGGTTAAAACAAATTCCCTGGACAATCTCATTTCTACAAAAAGGCTACTGTTTATTAGAGGTAGGTATGCACACAAAGATTATGTCCTGTATTTTAGGTGAATTCATTCTGTGTCCAATCTGCTGGGTTTTTTCTATATTTTTTTTGTTCTACAGAATTCAGTAGACACTGGAAAAGAAAACTGGTAATCCGTGTGTCAGAACATCAAAAACATTCACAAAAATCTTCTAAAAAGTAGAAATACTTTATCATTAACCCCCAATATTTTCAGTCAAAACAATTAATTGTTTAGGCTTGCAGTGTCCTGAAAAATTTCTGATTTTCTTCAGAGTGGCGAGTGTTTACCTCGAGATACTTTGCTCATTTATACTATTTTCTATGAAAAAAAAACCAAACAAACAACAGATTTAATTCATATTTCATGCCCTAGAGGGTAAGAACAGCTGATAAAGAAAAAGGTGTGCCTGTGCAGCATGACTCACCTTGCAGGGACTCCTGTGTGCCAGGCAGTGGTTACCTGGATTGAGTTCCTGTAAGCAAGGACTGTTCCACCACAAACTGTGCCACTGGGAGGCATGGCGGGGGTGAGGGCAAACAGGGAGTGACAGAAACATGCCTTAAAATAACTTGGAGACAAATGGGAGTCCAGCACAGGCAGCTGACAGTGCTGCGCAGAACAGAGCCAGAATTTAGTCCTCTGCATCGTATGCCAGCTGGCTGCACTGTGCCACTCAGTTTGGGGGGCAAACTGAATGTGCTCTGCATCATCAGGCAAGGGCCTCTTCTGAGCCAGAAGGGAATAGAATAGTATCACAGAACATCCTGAGCTGGAAGGGACCCACAAGGTTCATCGAGTCCAACTCCTGGCTCTGCACAGGACAACACCAGGAATCACACCGTGTGTCTGAATATACTGATTTAGTCTCACTAAAAAATGTCAGCCATGCAGGCCTTCTCAAGAAGCTTGAGACATTCTTTCCTGAGCACATCCTCTCAGGGACTTCATTAGACTTTAAGGATTTGCAGGTCAAAAAGTTGTCACTGTCAGTCCCCCAGCTACCTGAGCACACCATACTTCATGATTTGTGGACCACTTTCCCATGGTGAATCTAGGAGTAAATCATCATCATCATCATCTTTCTCATGGAGTGATCTGCGGGAAGGCTGAATTTTACATTTCCTTCCTCTCCTGGGCTATGTGCATGCTTCACTCACTGATCCCTCTATATCTCTTCATGCTGCTACACTGTACCATGAATACCACAGAACATTCTTCCGTAACCAAACTAACCCCTTATTTTCTTAACTTTGGCATCACTTAAAAGTCAAGGTAAAACATACAGTGGCAGGAGAACATTTGCAGACTTTTGCGGTGTGAAAATAAAATGCCTTTCGTCTACTTCTGTACATGCATACACATTTTAATATACCACACTAAATCACCTCTAATCTGCTCCCTGTCCAATTTCATCACAGCAGTCTCTGTGCCACAACTGCAAATCAATTAGTAATGGCAAAGGTGAATCTGAAGTATTTTGCTTCCTCAGTGATTTTTATATTATGTACTTGTCATATCACTTCCAGGAGAGAAAGTGGGCTAAAAATACCTGGAGTTAAAGAAAAATTATTTTAGAGGCTATGGGAAGAAAGCAGGAAGTCACAGACTGTTATTGTAGAGCCCTAGATATTTACCGGAGAGATTCACTGAGTCACAGAGTTAATGGATTTACAAGATAGCTCATCACTTCTGCATCACTGTCAGTGGGAAATTATACTACTTTCTCCAGTGTTTAAATTCACTCCTGTCTTAGTATTTTCTATTTATTTTCATGAAGTACGTTATATTGATTGTTGCATTTTGGCACGCCACAAAGATCCCTATCATCATTAGAGTAAAAACTAAGTGTGCAAAAAAATCCTCCAAGTTTAGAGGTTACAAAATAAAGGCACAAAATGTTATACAGAATTCCAGATACTTATCTGAGAGATTCACTGAATCACAGTTGTTAATGCATTAAGGCGCCTGATAATTTTATGTGTGTGAATATTCCCCTCGAATATAATGCTCATCTTGGTGTGGTGTTTGAAATACATTTATTTTGATTCTGAAATCACACAAAACATCCCCCCTTCTGGCAGTCAGACCTATGGTCCCTTGTGAAACATCTCCCTTTTCATAGCATGAAATTGCTGCTATGAATTTACTAGTAAGGTCCAACTCTAAAAACTGAATTTCTCTAATCAGTAACATTTTTCCATGATGTTTCTAGTTTAATTACCAAGAATAAGGATATGCACTCTATGTGTTGTTTCTAATGTTTATGTTGGATGATTCCTAAAACAGTTTATAAATTACTTAGGACCTACTTAAATGGTAGGCTTTAAAGATGATTCAGTTTGTGACCACATTTCATTAGAAAGATTCCTGGGAGACAAACTGTCAAAGGAAAATTCAGGTGTGTCTACCTGAATTTTTCCACTTAAAACATCTTGAATTTTAACAGTGTTTTGTATAATGGCTCCTAAAATGCCCTAAAGGTCCCTGTGGACAAATCCAGCCCTTATTGAGGTGCATTATACACTCATGCTATTCCAAGTAGAAACTGCCATAGTTTGTAAAGACTAGGTTTTTTATTTAATTCATATTAAATCTGGATCTCTTTTTTTTTACTAAAAACATCAGGTTCATAAGCTCACAATGACTAGTTGAATATGTGAGCTGATTTCCTGCAACACTTAACTTGGTATAATTATACAACTTATTTGAAGCTGATGTACAGCACATGAGATGCGAAAAATGAAAAATAGGATTGGCACTTTGCTGGAGTTTAGTTTGTCTGTAGTTTCCACTGGTCTTTTAGCTTCTTCAAGCATAAAATTAGATTGTTCTTAGTTCCTCCATATCTGTGCAAAGAATTAAAGCCCACAAGTCACTGAAGTATTTTCTTCCTGTAATGAACAAGAGGTTCAGTCTATCAGAAAGGTGACTTTCACTTCGTCATTCGTTTTGTAACTACCTGGAGAAGAGGCACGAGACCGAAGGACAAACACGCAGTGTGCTTATCTGGGGAACAACTGCTCCTTCGAATGACCTCCTCTCTGTGTAAAACTTGTGCTTCAAAAGATTGTGCCATCTTCGCATGACGTACGGCTGTCCCTGGCACGTGCATCTGTTGTATAAGCTGGCAGCAAAGTCTTGCATTTCTGCTGAAAAAATCTAAGTTTGGAATTTAGTGAAAGGAAGACCAGTCAAGAGGTAAGCTCAGGGTTTTCTCCTCTCTACTTACTCCCTGTTTCTGCAGCCCAAGCCCTGTGAAAAATTAAAGGGTTATCTCATTGTCCTGGAAGGACTTCCCATCTCCTGTGGCTTGTCTTCCTGGAGAAATCTCCAGTGTTTGGCAGCGGTATGCATGCTTGCAGTTCACAGATGCACACGCTTGCAACCTGGGATATATTTACACACTGATGCCTCTTCCTGGAAACATGAATATAAAAAAGGTGTCCCTAGAATTACATATATTATTTTCTCCCTTTTCTACGTATTCCTGAACGCAGAAACATAAATTACTGGGTGCAATGATTTGTGAACAGAATGGTATGTTTATCCTTACTTTATTCAGTTTTCAAATCTAGATTAAAAAAAAAAAAAAGAAAAAAAAAGCCAAACAAAACAGAATAAGCAACATTTACAAGATAACTGGGGATATCTGATAATACTAATGGTGTGAGGTGTACATTGTCAGAAATGTATAGGCTACCATTTGGTCAATAGCTATTGCTACTTAATTTTAGCAATAGCACACTTAAATCAATAACTCCTTCTTAATATTTGATGTCTTCATACCATTAGCCTGTTCTTGTGTCCCTTTTTTTATTGCTAATCAAAGCTATTGTCAATGACCTTGACATTTTTCTAGGTTTTTAGTGGCTCAGGTTTCACTTAAATTAGCAAGCACAGGAACAGCTTTGGTTGATTTACAATTCACCTACATTTTAAGAACTTTGATTCCTTTTTTTTATTTCACTAGCGAGCAGTTCTATCGTTCTGTATGAAATATAAGGCCTACATTAAAATGCTTTGGACTTTTCTGTTTCGTTGTGTATAGTAGCCAAAACGAATCAAAAAAACTTCTTATATATGTATGTAATTTTGTGTTATGACTGCAGGATACGAAAAAGTAATTTCAATCTTCCATTATAATAATCCAGAGAAGCCATTTTCACTTTGGGTTCTCACTTTGGGTTTGCAGTTTGCTTGAAAAGGTGTTCGGAATATTTTCTTACTTCATACTTATTGTGTAGCTGTGGTGGAAGATATAAAAATTCAGTGATAAGTTTTTCTGTGTTTCATTAAGTGGGGAACATACTTAAAGTGTGTATAAAATATGTAGAAAGTATACTTTTAAAGTATTAAAGCTTAAAAATTCGTACTTTTAGTAACAGAGTTACTGCATAGTTAACTGCATCTCAGGTGTTTCCTTGTCTATCAAGAACAGCATATGATAATGTTCTCTGTGACACAGAATCTTCTTATTTAAATTAGGCAGGTAAGGTTAAGGAACAAGGGTCTAGAACTGAAATCACACAGCAGTTAAATAAGCATCAATCCAACACTGCTTTTTCACACATATTACTTTCCTGTAAATGGTATTTTAGCAATTATCTTATCAGTTGCTACTAGCTCAGTAGTGATTTACATAATCCTGCCTGTGTAGTTAGACTGGTGTTAGATTATATCCATTGAAATGAACATAACAGTTGTATTAAATAGCTCATTTACTTTTCAGTGAGTCACAGGAAATACTTAAACCAGTTTACTTTGTACTGGTAAAAGCTTTGTACTAAAAGTTATCAAAAAAAGTAGGGTCTAATCCAAAGCTTGTTGAAGTAATTTAAATCTTTCCACTAACTGCAATTGATTTCTTACATGCATGCATAGTATTAAAAAACAGTGTTGTGCCCTCCTTCTGTAACTTCTCCTGTCTGCAATAACTCCTGCAGGTTTTTAGTGTGTGTCTCTCCTTGAAGGTGACCAGATCCCTACAGGGAGCTGAGCTGAGAGCTCAGGTACCTGTGCTGTTAATCTTCCTCTCTGCTCAGGGCTGCACCTGTGCAAATGAAGTCCAGAGGGGTCTTTCAAAGTAGGCTCGGCCGGAGGCAAACTTGGGCAGATTTCCTAGTGCTATGCGGTGCTTTAGCAAGACGCTGAACAAAGCAGATGGAAATGTAGGTGCTGTTTGCTTAGAGCAGAACTGCACATTTTCTGTGGAAAGGCGTCTGACAAGCACGGAATTTGAACGCCAAGGTCATGACTTGGTCTTGCAAGCCTGTGTTTATATCAGCCAGCCTTACATATGTGACTCTGCTGGGAGAGGTGAATTCATTGCCCAAAGACATAAAGAAGCATCATCAGCAAGACTTCTTACAGACCAAAGCCAAAGACAAAGCCACCCACAAAAGTTACTAAAATTTTTGACAAGGAAGTAATTGTGGGACAAATGGCATCATACATACCAGAATAAAAAATGTTATATGCATCTGAACCATCCCTTTCACACAGAGATCTCAAGGTCTGTTCCCACACATGGATAAATATTTTCTTTATCTGTGGGCAAGTGTGAAAATTAATTGCAAAATAGTGGCTTCCCACAAGTGACAGTGAGAATGAGTGGTAGACCTAAACCAAATTATGTTGAACTTACCTTTTAAGGAATCCTTACTGCAAACTGAATGCCATTTATTTCTGTTATATCTTCCATTTTTGCTTCTTTTTCAGGAATATGCATACAACGTTTTCACACTGATCAACATTAACAAGTATAGCTTTACTGAAGTTACTTATGCAATAAAATATCAGAAAAAAACTGTATAAAACTGTCCTTTAACAAGAAGATTATTTCTGTGCCCCTAAGACTACATTTTTATCTCCTCTTGCAGAAAGGAAACTTCTTTCACTACGAAGCCTTTGATAGAAATGAATTTCTGAAAAACTTGCCCATTTTAGAGGTGCACTCTAAAATCAGTGACACCCCACAAATGCTGTCTAATGAATCCTGTGAGTTAACCTTAAACAAATAAAATAGTCAATATTTTTGAAGCATGGATCATGCTCTGTACCATCACAATCTGATAGGGAACATCACTACCATTATATTAAAAGTGCTAAGAAATTTCAGGGGGTTATCATATTCTTGATGCAAGCAAAGGAAGGGCCTCATTATTGTGTGCTCAGCATTTCTTGGACATCGGGTTTCGTTCAGATGTCTCACTCTCAAAGTCTTAAAAATTATAACTCAGCCTTGAAAATATTGGCTGATCTTTGGCTCAGTTAAGTGCAAAGAGTTTTAAGGTTAAATTTATTTACTGTTGAAATGTGCAAAAGGTATGCTGAAGGCTCGATTTCTTCAGGCCATTGGCACACTAATGATGAATAAAGGAGCAAATGTATTTGTAAGACTTGCTGCTGGTGTTGCAATTGCCTAGCAATTCTCAAAAAAGCTGTAGAGACAATGATGACACTGGGCCAGGACTGAAAAACTGGAGCTGTTCTTAGATATGTATATTCATCTATATACTTAGAATGATATACATTATTCTCTCCTGGAGTGAGGTATTCACCTTTCATGGATGATTTTAATCTAGGACTTCCATGTTCAGATAATTAGACATTTTGGTTGTATTCTGTCAACATTCATTTTATAACTAAGACAAAATAAGTAATAGATTTGGTAGTCATATGTTCTAGATTGTTACGAGTACTACACTGGAGAATATATAAATCAGAGTTTTATATACCATGAAAATAAACAACACAATTATGTGTTGAACACTTAACATTATCTTGTTGTGAATCTCTACTTTAGGCCATTTATTAGTTTTATATATACAAACCTTTACAGAGAGTGGCATTAGATTCACACTGAAGGAATGCCAATAACACAGCAAATGTGCTTCTCATGCCTCAGTGTCTTCAGAAACTGTCACAAGATACCCACATCAAGCAGTTTTAGGAGTGCACAAGCACAGCAATTCCCTTGTATCCCACACTATGTGTGAACAGGGGACTGGGACAGGGCTGAGCACTCGGTCACACAGCAGTGCAAGCCACCCGTATAGTGAGGGGACAGGAGCAAAAGCAGCTCCTGCAACTCCAATTAAGAATCCCGCAAAACCCAGGCTAATGTATCCAAACAGCAACTCAATCACACAAAAACCAGGCTAACGTATCCAAACAGCAACTCAATCACACAAAAACCAGGCTAATGTATCAAAACAGCAATTCAATCACACAAAAACCAGGCTAACGTATCCAAACGGCAACTCAGCCTCTCCGCCGAAGAGCGCAGGTCGGTGGGTTCATCTTCTCAGAACGTAACTCAATTTCCCAGAAACGGCCCAGCGAGAAGCAGAAAGGACATGTTATTTCTATTACGGAATCGCCTCGTGCTCCTGGGACGCCTCGTTCCAAGTATGGGTCAGTCCTAAGACAGAGGCCAAGGAGACAAATGTTAATGCTCTTAATTACAACGTGGCAGTGAAATCGACTTTATACCTTTAGCTCCTCTGTCGAATTTCAACGCTAGCACCCACCCCTCTGATGGTGCCAGTGGAGTTTTATGTTGATTCTGTAGACGTTGTCTTTAATTCCAGATTTTCTGTGGGGGAGGAGCACAGTATTTCTGACAATTCTTATTAAGGAACCGTGCATCTGAGCTACCTCAGATTTCAGCTACATTTGGATCCAGAACAGAATCATGTAACTTGGATTAACCTCTGTTATTAACAAAGTCCTTAGAGGAATACTGAAAAAGCAAGCATTAAGGTTGCACTGAGTACAACAGGTTGTGGTAGTCTGTACAGCCTTTGCCCAGTATTTAACTACATGCTCTCAGCTTTCTAAAAATAGGTCTCCCATATGTAAAATATGTGAGTACCTCACATATATGAATTTGATTTTAAAGTGTCCCTTTGTGGTAAATAGGCACTACTGTAGTCACTTTTGGTTTATTTAAATGAGTACTCAAAATCAGTTCATCTACAGCCTCAAGAGTAATTGGAATTGAGCTGCCCTGCTGCTTCATAGCATGGCAGTTTTGAAGGGCTGATGCTTCCTAGCGTAATAACTGATAAGTATTGGAATGCAATGTATTTGTCCTGCAGTCATAACAGAAAAGTGATGATACATGCTTTTTTAGGTTTCAGAATGAGGTTTTAGGCCAAGTGCTATGTGCAGGCATGTCATATCCCCTTATACATTCTGCCTATTGTAGAATTATATGGGCTTGAGTCACTGTCTCTTTTAGTACCACGCAGGAACTCCATGTAGTTGCATACAGTTTATGTAGGTTCAGGAGGGACAGAACAAGTAACTGGAAGGGAGATCCTGGGAGTTACTAAATAAGCCACAAAGGGAACCACTTTATTTCAAATGGCTTCAAGACTCAGGAAATTACTTGAGATGCAAATGAAGACTAGGAGAGTACCGCTGCAGGAGAGAAAAGGGAGTTTGCTTTGACTCGTTCTTTAAAGGTATCTTGGCTTTTGAGAGAGAGAGAAAAATGAGCCACAGGGCCCATGGATTGAACCAATATTTCCTCTCATATGGAAGTTGCCATATGGCAGCTACCTTCAGTATGAAACATATTTTCTCCTCCTGCAATTCCCTGCCTCAAAGGGTGTTCTCCTTCATGTCAGCACTCATCTGTTTCACTTCCATTGGGAAATGGGTGGAAGCCTCTGGATAGTGCCTGATCAGCTGCAGCTATTGTAACCCAAGAAATACAAGGGTTACAAGGGTTACAAAGGTTACAGACTAAGAAAAGTGCCCAAACACTAAATTGGGAGACCCATTTGACTCCAAGGGCAGTAGCATCATGCAGAAGCAATTATTTTCTTGCCTGTGGTTTGTGTCAGACTGAGGACATCCTGAATTAAAAAGATGACAGAGAAGCCTTCTGGATCTTTGGCAACTAGAATATAGATGTGCAATACCTGGTCTGTACCTTAGTAATCAGACTGGTGGCAACCCAGAAATGTTCCCACTGAGTGTGGTCTGATTGCCTACCCCATGCTCTCCCTCAGAAGGCAGGAGCTCCTGGGCTGGTTTAGCCATCCCATACCTCAAACAGGTGAAGTGCATTTTTCTTTTTTTTCTTCTTCACCCTTGTCTTTTGTAAGCCTTTAAGGCTGCATGGTCTGCTTGGTTTCGGTGAATGAATGCCTTTATTTGCATCTTTGGTTAACTCGACATGCATTAAGAGTGATTTCAAGATGACTGAATAACAACAAAGCATTCTCCACCCAAATACTCGGTGAAAATATAAACCACAGCACTTTAACAGCGCTGTAACACGCACCTCCTGTGCATCAGAGAGTAACAGGGCATTCTTCACAGGGGCCAGGCCAGGAAGACGTGCCTAATGATCACTGGGTAACAGGGAAGGCTCTTTGGCAGGCAGTGAGACACTGGGAGCCATGGCTGATTCCAGAGAGCAATCAAGAAATCTCTTTCAGAGACACTGCTGAGACAGGATTGGTGCCAGCTTCCAAATAGCAAATACTGCTATTTATCCTCGACATCAGCAATAAAAGTTACAGGAGGGCAGGGGGTTAAAAGTGGGTTTTGGTTGGTTGGGCTTTTTTTTGTATTTTGTGTATTACAAATTAGGGAACAAGGGACAGGACACTTCAAGCAAAACTGTTTTTAAAGGCTCATTGTAATTTCATACTGACTGGCAAAAAGGTCATTGTAGAAACCACTGACTGTACGGGGGAAAAAAAGTCCTTCTCTGGTGAGGGGCTTCTGACATGTTTCTTTCTCTGTTTGAAGTTCAGTGTATGCATGGGTGTTTAGGTTTTCCAGGAGGAGCTTCAGGAAATGCAAAACTATGTCCGTTCAGCGTTCTGAAGATCCCACAGGTAGAGCAAAATTATTCCTGGAAGATCAGCTCTGTTCTGGGAAAATCAGGGGTACTCCTGAAGCTTAAGTAAAACCACTCTTTGCTGAGACAACTGGGAAAGATGCAGAAGAAGAAGGGAGCTAGAAGAAAGAAAAATCAGCCTGAAGGGCTGCAAAGAACTGTTGGAAGAGGGACTTCATGGTCATGACATGAGAATTTAGTGACCCAGAGACAGAGGGGGTCACTTGACTTTGAAATATTCTGCCTCTAGACTTTCCATAAGGACAGTTTGTGTTAAGGCATATCTTGCAGTCTTTGAAAGTTTATTGAAAAGTATAAAGTAGTAAAAGAGCACAAGATGACTATTTTACTATCAAGCTGGAGAATGATGTTCTACTTTAAACATGCTTATCAGAAATGAGCTTCAGATTTCAGTCAGCCTAAAGAAGCTTTATTAAAAAAAAAAAAAAAGACTTGCAAGAAAAGGAAGACTGATTTATTCATGCATATGGTTGAACTCCTAGAAAACCTGTATTAGGTTAACAACAGAAACATTTAAAAACTTACCCAAAATGGTTCACATTCTTTAGCATCAAATATTTGACTGTAAATAGGTCTTGTGAAGCTGTCTTTGTAGGGATTGCAGACATAATCTCTGCCTTCAGTATGTCTGGATGTTTTATATCACTTCTGGTTTACCTTGCAGCCACAGACCTGCAGTAAGACATTTCTCAGTGCTATATCCCCCTCTTTTCTGTGAAAAAGAATGGAATAGCACTTGGCTGTTTAGTGCAAATGCTGAGTTGGTTAAGTTGAGCAGTTTGAGACCCTTAAAAGAAGGATGTCACAAAAGCTCTACTGTATTGGTAATATTTTTGTTGATGTTGAAAATTTCCTTGGATACCACAGCAGTGGGCTCTACAGAACATACTCCAGAAGAAGAAAAAAACTAAATATTTGCTCATGCTGGAAAGAGAGTGAGTCAGCAATTGAGTGGGAACATTAATCAAAACTTAACAATGAGCAACATTGTGATGAGTCTTGCTTCAAGCATGGGATTCACCAGAACTTTCTCCTAAAATTAAATTTTAATGAGTGGACTTAGCTGGAAACTCTTTTGCACAAAAGAAGTGCCAAAAGAGGTGGTGTAAAATTGTTGTTATTTTAAACTGCAGGCGTATTCAAAGCAGGTTCGTTTCCTGGTCAAGGCCACTCCCCGGGCAGATGGAGCCCGTTAGCCCTGTAAGGCAATCCATCTACGCCCTGAGGACCTCACTGCCACCGTCCAAGCTTGCTTGGCCCCGGCAGATGAACCTTAGG
>JAYRBT010000001.1:102074525-102114921 GCA_036023395.1 Myiotriccus ornatus
AAAAAATCCAGTGCGCAGGCTGGAAGGTGTAAAGACCTTCCCCGGTTCTTCGTTCGCGAAGACTGGCCATTATTATTGTATTCAAAGCACTAGGAGGAAAAATCCTCACTCACTCCCAAGACCTCATTTGGCTCCACGTAAGCTATGGAGAGATGTCAATTAGCTAAAAAGACTCTTGGGCCATGTTATAACTCCTGCCTGGAAAACCACTGCTGTCCATACAAAAGGAAAGAGGGCAGTGAATGTAATCAGGGAGGGACAAGCCAGGAGAAATATTTTTAAACCATTCCCAGAGTTTAGAATAATCAAGCAACTCAGTTTTCACATTTGTCGTGGTTATTCAGATAGTCATTGTGGTACCCTGAAATGTTGCACATGCAAACTAGTAAAACTAATACATCCTGTTCATAAGATAAAGCCATCAGTCACACAGCTGTGTCTCTGAAAAACAGATAAACATCATTGTTCAAAAATTAGCCAGTGTCAGAAATTACGCAGCCTTCTGTATCAATAGCACTCTGGAAGAAATCCAGACCTGTCAACACAGAAACATGTAATATGATTTAATAACTACAGCAAAAAAAAGTTTGGGTCCAACCCACCCTTAATGAAGACGGAAGACTGTTGGTTTTCCCACACAGGGTATAACATGTTTAGTTTGCATGTGATTTTATTCTGAAAACATGAATTGTTATTGTGAAATCCATTAGTAAATGTTTGCTAAAGAGGGAGAACATTGTTAAAGTTTTTACTGTTTATTCACTGAAAATTTCTGGACCATGGTCCTGCTTGACTGACCTGATCTCTCTCCTTCATTTACAAGGGCACCTGCTTAGTGGAGAGGGGAAAGGCTGTGAACGTTGTCTACCTGGACTTTAGTAAAGCCTTTGACACCATTTCCCAAAGCATTTTCCTGGAGAAACTGTCTGCTCATGGCTTGGACAGCTGTACTTTTTGCTGGGTAAAATAGTGGCTGGACAGCTGGGCCCAGAGAGTGGTGATTAATGGAATTACATCCAGCTGGTGGCCAGTCACAAGTGGTGTTCCCCAGGGCTCAGTCCTGTTTAATATCTTTATCAACAGTCTTGATGAGGGGATCACGGGCACCATCAGTCAGTTTGCAGATGACACCAAACTGATCATATATATGTTGATCTGCAAGAAGGTAGACAGACTCTGCAGAGGGGTATGGGCAATTGTAAGAGGCTCAACAAGGCCAAGTGCTGGGTCCTGCATCTGGGTCACAAAAAATCCATGCAGTGTTACAGGCTGGGGGCAGAGTGGCTGGAAAGCTGCTTGATGGAAAGGACCAGGGGGTGTTGGTCCACAGCTGGCTGAACATGAGCCAGCAGTGTGCCCAGGTGGCCAAGAAGGCCACTGGCATCTTGCCTTTTATCAGAAATAGCGTGACCAGCAGGAGCAGGGCAGTGATTGTCCCCCTGTGCTCTGCACTGGTGAGGCCACACCTCAAATCCTGTGTTCAGTTTTGTGGTCTTTTTCTTGAAAGACATTGGGGTGCTGGAGTGTGTCCAGAGAAGGGCAATGGAGCTGGTGAAGGGTCTGGTGAGTCTGAAGACAACTGAAAAGACTGGAAGTCTGAAGACAGACAAAAGCCTGATGAGGAGCAGCTGAGGGTGCTGGGATTGTTTAGCTTGGGGAAAAGGAGGCTGAGGGGAGACCTTATTGCTCTCTACAACTACCTGAAAGGAGGCTGTAGCCAGGTGGGGGTTGGCCTCTTTTCCCAGGTAAAATGCAATAGCGCAAGAGGAAATGTCCTCAGGTTGTGCCACTGGAGTTTTAGATTGGATATTAGGAAAAATTTCTTTATGGAAAGGGTTGTCAAGCATTGGACCAGGATGTGCAGGGAGGTGGTTGAGTCACCGTCCCAGGAGGTATTTAAAAGATGTGGAGACATAGTACTTAGGGACATGGTTTAGTGGTGAACTTGGCAGTGCTGAGTGCTTGATAGTCTCAGAGGTCTTTTCCAACCTAAATGATTGGATGATTCTATGATTTCAAAATAAATATGCCAATAGATATGCTACATTTTGATGCTGCTGTTTTGAAAGGTTTTAGTTTTATTTCAGATGCACAAAACCAACTCACATTTTGAGAGTTTACTGTGAAACCTGATTGTCTTCCTCCAGGCAGCACCAATGACTACTTTAGCAAAAAGCACTTGTTCATTTTAAGTTTTGTATGAAATCCTCACCACAGCAACTAGACAGAGGTCTTCCATTAAGCAACTGTTCTGAAGAGAAAGGTGAAATCTGGTAGCATCAGGAATACGTGCCTGAAATTTTCAAGTTGGTTTAACAGTGTTTTAAACGTGGAAGTATAAATGGAGGAGGTGGGGGGAAGAGAAATAAAATGAAATGAAGAATTAGAAGTTTTATCATCATATGGAGCCATGCAGGCCACCAAACTGCATCACTGCTAAGGTTCATACCTTCTGATCTACAGCAGAGACCTTTATTTCCAGAACACACAATAGCTGACAACAGTAAAATGCTGTTACATCACTGGAAAGAGATAAGAGACCAGTGTATCTGTCAGCAGGTTGCAGAGCAGAGGACTGTAGAAACTTAGGCTTGACACGTCTTCAGCCCTGTCCTATTTATTCTGTTTGTTCCTGCGCAATCATCTCATTGCTTTTATTTCCATACTGTCACTCCTCCAGCCAAGAGATCACTGAGACTATAACCTTCAAGGACTGATACAAGTTTAAATTTTTTAAGAACCTATGGAGCTGGAGTGAAAATTTAGGCAAAAAAAAAAAAAAAAAGGATGACCTGGTCCTTAGCAACAGCAATACACCTGAATGACTCAAATTATCCATCCTGGAGAATACACACAGAGGTGGTCACTGACACAGGCAGAGTCAAGTACTTCCTATGTGTCAAAATGGGAAGTTTAACTGCAGTAGAATGTAGCAGAATTACAATTTAAAAGCAACTATGTCTCTTGAGTTAAAAACTTCTACTGTCAGGCACAGGTTTGAATTTAAATTCTCAGGCCTGCAATCCTAAAGTACTTTTTAAGTCTCCCTTTTCTTGTTTTATCCCTTCATTCTGGTTTTATCTCCTTAGTGTTCACCTCTTCTCCCATCAAATTTCAGGGAGGACTGAGG
Organism: Myiotriccus ornatus; assembly: GCA_036023395.1. Lineage (NCBI taxonomy): Eukaryota > Metazoa > Chordata > Aves > Passeriformes > Tyrannidae > Myiotriccus > Myiotriccus ornatus. The sequence continues at coordinate 102,077,656 of JAYRBT010000001.1, forward strand.
ACTGTTCTATTTGTTAAGGTTTTTTGCTTTATAAGAAATTGGTTGTTGCTCCCAGTCCGACAATTACTATCTCACTCATACTAACTGCTTCAGCAAAAGGCCAGTAATTGCAAGAGCATCTTTCCGAGTTTCTTTCCAGACCACACCATGTGTGATAACGAGGGGTGTGGTTCCATTAGTCTCTGCTGGAAACCTTAGCTGCTCTGCAGCAAGCCTGGCAATAATTTTTCAACCGCTTGTAATTTGTACTTTAAATGTTACTTAAATGTGTTTCACCCTGAAGCCAAGCGATGCACACCCTTTTCAGTTAGTAGCATGGATCTGCCAAATTTAAGAATTATCGAAATCCTGCCTTATCTCTGTTCTGATTTATTTTTTTGGAAGAATGAATTGGTTTTGTGTTGTGTTTCGGTTTGGTTTGGTTTGAAGAGGCTATATTTGGGTGTTTCTTACTTTCATCAAAACCAGAGCAGCCAAAGTGACTTATGCAAAATCGTAAATGAAAAAATACAGCACAGATAAATGTGGGTCCCTCCTATTGCTTTTGATCTCAAAGAGGAGATCACAGGCTTGTGACGATGTAAGTCAGACCACAGGTTAGGTATTGTGTTAGAACTGAGTTATCTAAATCACTAACACCAGGACGAAACCATCAGTGGCTGTGGGATGGTTTCCTGGATCTTCCAGCCATGCCCCTGTGGAATGCTGCCCTCACCACTCACCCACACTGGGTCCCTGCTGTTCCCAGGAGCCACTGGCAACTTCTGCTTATGATCAAAGCCTCCTTTCCCCTCGAGTTTCTGCAGTACACATAGTTCTTCTCACTTGAGGATTTCTGACACACAACTAAGAAGGGTCAGTTGCTTCTGATGACTTTTACCTCTCCCATCACCTACTCTCTTCTGCAACATCAGAGGCCACTCTGATCATCTCTGAAGATGAAAGAAAAAGAAAAAAAAAAGAAGATAAAACAATCCAGAAGAGTGGGTGTGAATATGTGGCTCCAGAAAACCCCAGTTAAATTTGCTGCTGTCAATGAGCTTTGAACCCCATAAGACTGTAACATCAACAGCCAAATAATTTTATGAAGTAGCTTTAAGGAGAAGTTAGTATTGCAATGGCTTTACTGAGTATAGGGGAAAAATAAGATATCTGGAAAATAAGAGTGACATTATTCCAAGTTGCTTATGCCTCTGTTTTATTTTGCCCAAGGAACTCTCCAAATATCTCAGCCTTGGCTAGTAGAAGCAGCTGTTGAAAAAATACTAGCAGAGCTGTGGGGAACAATGAACCAGAGCCTTTTGGCACGTTGGAGAATGGATGGCATTCTGGGAAGTGTTTTCTGCTTTGCTTTATGAGTTCATCACTATGGTAGTTATGCTTGTTAGTGTTGGTAAAGGGTGGCAGCTCTGGTGAGGGAATAGTTTATATTCAGTTATTCATACTGTGCCTGCCAGTGGGAGAACACAGGGAACTAAAAGGAGAGCAATAAAACAAGGGAAGACATAAATCCCATGCAAGGAAAAAAAAATCCACAGATTTTTCAGTGCATAAAGGAGGAGTAAAAAAAGCCCATGTTCCATCAGAAAAAGATAGCTGTCTATGTTGATTATTATCCAAACAGGATAAAAGCTTTAAAAAGAAACTGCAGACAGCTTTTAGTAGTGACAAAATCAGATATGTATCATCAGATATATTATCTGTAGATAAAGCTACTACTTTGTTTCTCCATCACAGGCGGTATTACATTTTCATTTGGCTCTTCTGAAAATTTGGATGAATGAGATAGAGATCCACAACATATCTGGTACTGATTCTTTTCAGCCTATTTCAGGCACTTGCAGATGTGAAACTCTGATAGCCTAAAGCTGTATTGAAGGTTTATGGAGCAGAAACAACCAAGCAGATAAGAGGACGTTTTTCTGTGGTAACCCAGATATTAAAATGGCATAGATCATTTGTATGTGGAATGTGTCCTGTGCCAAAGGCCAATATGCCTTAATATGGCCGAAAAACTATGACAAAAACTTCTGCTGGTGTTGCAAAGAAGAGAGCTTTTGAAATATTGTGACAGTATTTTCAAAACACAGAGAACTGGCAAGGTTCTTCCTTCCTGACATCTTCCTCCCTCTGCTAAGCACAGCCCTATCTGTAATCCCTTCACGGAAATAAATTGCACAGCCCAGGACCATCTGGATCTTCAGACTAGGACTGCCACAGACTTCTCAGTATCTCTGTAAATGCACCTTTCTGGCACTCATATCTTGTCAGTGCTCTGGATTACAATGCCAAACATAACAACTGCAAAAATTTTGTAATGGTTCCAAAATGCCAATTTCTGTCTCTTTTAGTAGCATGAAAAATGTAAAAATTAGGCAGTATTATAAATAATTGCATGCAAGTCTTTTCCACACCAGTCTCATAAGTCCTGTTGTCATTATCCTCCCAGGATTTTTCTTTCCACATGCGCCTTCTCCTTTGATTCATAAATTCATAAACAGCAGGGATGAAAAAAAAAGAAGAAATCATTACGAAGTAATATCAAATAGACCTAAATCATTCTAAATGGATATTCATCTGACATTGGTTGAAGACTTTCATATTATCCAAGCAAAATATTCCAGTTCTTCAGTATACTGTTAAAGATTCTCAATGTGTATAACATACACTTCCCTCTCTGCAAGTCCATTGCTCTTACACAGAAAAATGTGTAGAAGATGCTATATATTTTTTCTTTTTATTTAGATATTTTTATATTGTGTCCCCCATCTACATCTCTTTTTAGTCCTCTTCTGTCTCTTAGGGTTCCTCTAGTCCAGTCCCTGAACTGAGTAAGGCTCTCCCGTATTTAAGTCACTTGTGTTTATCTGATCAGTGTTTGCCAGTTCTCTTAACAGTAAAGATTTCATAGTGAGTGAGATAATAGTTGTGAAGTTCTTGGTTTATGTCCAGCCTTTCCCTAGTAGTGTACTTTCTGCCTTACCCAATGTCTAATAAACATCTCCTGAAGCTGTAATGAGTCTGCCCACGTGCTGTGTGTTTGACCTAAGGAGGTGTGAAGCTCCTTTATGGCCAAATAAGATAGAACAACAGGTGCCAGTCACGTTTAAAAGTGTTTATAAACACTTCTGAAGTGAATATGTTATTTCATTTAAGGTCCACTTCAGAAGCAATTCTGCATTTTTCCCTCTCTCACAGGAGCTCTGCAACACTACCCTGGGTTAATTAAAGAAAAGTGAGTTTTGCCTTTAGTGGTACAAACCCAAATTCAATTCAAACCCAATTTTTTGAAAACACTCTACACAAAGTTTTGCTGTAACTTGTGATGCTGGAAAAAGCATGATGGTGATATGTGACATATAGGGTGCTTTTATAGGATAATCAGACTATCAGATTATAGGATAATCAGTTGACAGATGGCTTTGCCATTCTTCTTACATATGCAGCCCTAAAACAGAGACACTCACACAACACACTGCTGAGCCCCTCCAGTGCTTTTCTGGTAACTGGGGATAATTAACAAGGTATAACGATGTGGACATACACTCTCCTGCATCTTGAAATTGTAAGAAAATAAAGTAAGCATTGTTAACGTTGAGTCATCTACAGTAACAAACCATAAAATAATGCAGACTAGAGAGGGAAAAGACCGATTAGGTCATCCACTCTATTTCCTGCCAAGGCAGACTTCTTTTCTGCCATTTATTATTAAGTGCTTTGTTCAGTCAAGTTTTAAATTATTCAAGCAATTTGATTTCCACTGTTTCCTTTGGGACACTACTCTACAATTCAATTCAGAGGTACGATTATTTATTCCTTGCTCTATAAATTAAATGTTCTTTGCCTACCTTCACTACTTCAAAATCTTCTTTTCAGATTATCTTTTTTGTTGGTTTTTTATTTAACTTTATTACTATCGGAGCTGGAATGTGAAATGGGAGATGGAGAGGACTCTGGATGAAACAAAGACATGAAATTCTTCTGGAAAAGTAAATAAAGGGAATGTGCTTTCTTTGGTTTTGGTGGTTTTGTTGTTTTGTTTTTTGTTTTTTGTGTTTTTTTAATCTCACATCATATCTTTATACACCTCACAAAGCAGAGGCAAATACAATAGCAGTCTTTACACACCATTGAATAACTTCTTGTCTTGCCAGTAGCCATCCTGTGACAATAAGGATCCCAAGCAGAAGTGGGGGAGAAATTTTGGGGTCATGCCCCGGCAGAGATAAGGAGGTGGGAAGGGATGGACGCCCAGCACCCTGACAAGTGAGCACACAGCCCACGGATTGCCCTGGGGGTGGCAGATTCCTGCAGAGCTGCCCGTGTGATGGTAGGGATTTGACTCAAGCACATCAGGGGTTTTTAAACTTCTGGGCTGCTCAGAAATGTAAGACCAGCTCAGAAAAGCCCTGCTTGCTTCACAGCCTTGGTGGGTCCTGCACACCGCTGGGTGAGGTGTCGCAAGGGGAATGACCAAGCACTAAGTGTGCAGGACAGCAGAAAGCACAGGTAAATTATTACAAGGAATGATTAAAGGGCATGTGCGTGGCATAAAAAGATAAATAGCAAAGAAAGAAATTCTTGATCCCAGTTGTTCATCTGTGCCTTGTCAAGTGTTTCAGCAAGCTTGTCCCCAGCCTTATGCTCCAGTACACTTTACAAGAAGTTTTCAGGTAATGGGAGTTTAAAAATTAACTGGTGCACCCTGTGCTGCACGCTCTTGAGCCAGGGCCCTTTGAAGTGGATAGAAAAATCCCCATCAATTTCAAAGAGCTTTAAAGAGGGCCCTGAGCACACAGAGACAGTAGTTAATTTTACACTCAGATGCAAAGGCACCCTGCAAGCAAGTGGTGTGGTGGCTTTTGGACAGTGAAGGGCGTCACCCCCGCCATCCCACGAGTGGGAACGGCTGCCAGGGATGGGGATATGGCGCAGAGCACAGATGTCAGGCATCCAGCCAGCACGGCATCCATCCTGCAGGCCTGCCTCCAGCAGGCACCTACCTCTTGTTAGCCAGACTGAGGCAATGCAGAAGGACATGGGAAAAATAATCTGCCCTTTCTCTAAACGAGTACAAATGTTTTGAGTCTTGGGATAAGCAGCAACTGCAAAGTAATCCCCTGGGAAACCACCTTCACTTGGCAATGGGAATAAACTTACCTTGGAAGGTAAGTTTAGCACTAAATAGCTGTGAATACTCAGAAACACATTAAAGGGTAAACTAGGCAGAGTCTTGGAGCAAAGGGGACACAGTGCAGCAGCAGACTGCTGCTCTGCCTACAGCCACAGAAGAAAATGAAGGTCCCCTCTGAGCAATCATACAGAAAACTCTGAGGTTTGGTGGCAGCCAACAGCAGCAGCTACTTTTTCCAGGTCTCCTTTTCTAGTCTTCTGATGGGTAAGGGATCACCCCATGCCGGGTGGAACGGTACAAAATCTTGCTCCTGAGTACCCAGACTGCAGAGGAAGAAGGCAGTTTCCCAGCCAGTGCTGAGGCTCAGACCCAGTGAGGCATCACCCAACATGGCCATCACCCTGTCGTTGTGCCAGACCAGGTCCTGCCTTGCTCAGCAGCTCCTGCTGGGAACAAGCTGGAGCTGGGGGGGGGGGGGGGGGAAAGGTGGAGGCGGGGCTCCGGGTTGTTGATATATCCCAAACTCTTCCCCATTCCACCTGGAGAGCAGGGCAACAAGGGCTTCTCCCACACTGACCTCTCTCCCCATATTGCTATAGCCCAGCCCTGTGTCCCTGGGGTGGCCTCACTCCAATTTGGTGGCACCATCTGAGATGCACAACACCAGCTCCAAAGTGCTGGGAAGGGACTAACCAGGGACAAGGCCAGGGAGTAAGACTTCAGCATCACTATATGGATATCATATTTGGACTCCATCTTCAGAAAGGATTCCTTGTGAACTTGTCCTGGTCCCCTTGCACAAGAGCATGGCTGCCTCAGAGTCTGGGCACACCCATGTCGAGGCTCAAGGCTTTTTGTAAGCTGTCTTTCTTCATTTTCAGTCACTTTCAGTGTTTTAAAAAAGTCATTTGAATTGTGTCATGCTGTTGCTAATGTCTGATTGTACTCCTTAGAATAGTTTTAGAAGAAAAAATTTTAAAAATAACAGGTAATATTAACTATTTAATAAAAAAATTAATTTATAGCATAACATTTAAAGACACGCGAAGTATTTTGCGAGATATCTTCAAAATATTGGTATGGGTTACGATTTTCCAGTTTGTAAGAAACCACAGATATTTCCAAGTAGCTCATTAATTTTTCCTATTTTGTGCTTGAGCACATTAATCCCAGTGGCAGGTTTTATTAAAACACTATCTACTTCTTTTAACCATATAAGCTCTATTTAGCGTTATCCATCTCGATCTACACAATTCTCTGTAATGACAGTCACCATTTCTGGCACGCCACGGGAACAGCTGCATTTAAACAATACAGTTTGGGATTCAGGCAAGTAAAATTCTCCTGAACAAGGTGTTGCCCAGTCCAGCACCTGAGTTGAATATTAATAAGCACTTCAAGCTGTTTTAACTATAGTCGCTTCTTGCTTCCTTGGCAACTCTTTTAACTCCATTTATGTGGAAAACACACAGAACAGTATTAACTGGTTGGAAAAAATTGCTTGGTAAGCTAATAGGAAGCTCACACATGACGTGTAAAAATTTCCATTATTAACAAATATATTCAAAGTAGTCGCTTAGAAATAGTTTAAGAATAGCTGAGCCTGTCCTGGGAGAGGAGGATGGACCACAGTGGTGTCTTCTTGGCACTGTGGTCTCTCTATGGGGCACACAACCTGATGGAAGAACAAGGTTCAAGTGAGGGAGAGTTCAGTGGTTGATGGGCCTTAGCAAAGGGAGTGGAATACTTCATAAAAGATGTTTATTTCTATTTGGTCATTAACCTTCTCTACTCAAATGTGGTTCTCTCTATTATAATATGTTTGCCCATTTCATTTAAAGAATTACATGAAATATGTTCCTGGTTTGGTTAGTGACTTTATATTGCTGACAGGCTATCCATAACTTGTTTTGTTTAAACACATAAAGTAGGCACTCCTTGGATGACATAAAAGCCATTTTCAGCTACCAGTTGAAAAAGAGGTCATATTTGCAGTACTGTATTTTAAAAGAAGAAAAGTTTTAATTCCCAAATAGTCAAGATGTTAATTACTTTGTAACGTAATGATAATTGGATAAATACCTAGAGTTGTTGAAATTAAAGACTTACCTCACAATGTCATCATTATGACTCTGTGTCACCTTTATAGCAGCTTCAGTTATCTCCTATGCTATACAAATGTGGGAAGCAGTCACTTTTTTTTGATGGTGGTCTGTACTTAGGTTAGGACACCAGTTGAAGAAAAACGTTTTAATTGTTGTCATTCTTTCCATTAGTGAAAATTGAAAATACAATTTTGGAATGCACTTGCACTTTTCTTGACATCTTTGATGAAAACAAAAAGAGAGGAAAACAACTTTTTACCCTTGAGTAGAGTCTGCCACCGTGCTGAGTAACACCTTGCTTTTGGTGGAGTAACATTTAATATAATCATTACAAAATCCAGCTCTGAGATTGAGGGAGGTCAGGGTGTACAAATGACTTGGGCTATTATTTCATGGTGCCACTGAGCGTCTCTACACGCTCTTTGGGCCTGAAGGGTAGTGTCTATGCTGTGCCACACAGTATGGAGCAAGAGCCTCTCAATTATCCCCCATCATTGCTAATGAAGGGGAGTGGCATCACGTGCTCCATAAAGCTCTGTAGCTTGCAACACTGTCCCTGTGCTAAATTAACCCTACTTAGCACAGTTAATTAACCTGAGTCCATATTGATTCAATACTGTCTTTGGTCCTAATGCTGACTGGGTTGCTCTGAGCCTGAGGATGCCCAACAGGCATGCCCCATTGTACAGTTTGTATGGACCCATGTGTGGATGTTTTCAAATGCTGTAAATATTTGAGTCCAGTGCCAGTGTGATTTAGCCAGTGGGCTGGGAGATGGAGTTGGGAGGCTCCCATCAGGCCAGGGGCAGCTATGAGCTGGCATACCAGATGAAAGCAAATATTTACAATGCTACATCCAGTCACAAAATAATTTATTCTTTTTTTCCTGCAAATTTCTTTATTTTCACCTGCTCAAATGTCTTTGTGGGAAGTCAAACAGCTCACGTGTATTGGCCAGTCTCTCTGTCTAACCCAGCACTGCACCGACATCAGGGGACTTCCTATCAGGGCTATGGGACAATGGGAACTGCTGTCTGAGCAGGAGAGTCCAGTCACCAGGTGGGAACTGAGTATCACCTTCAGATTAACACATTTCTTTTCCTTCCTTTATTCCTCCAGTGCGGGGCAGCTGTCCTGGAGTATCCAGAAGAAGACAAACCCTGAGCTGTGGTTTCCTTGAGTACTCCAAGGCCAACCTCATCTGATAAGTTACACCTATGTAGGAATATAGTTCAAGAAAATATGCATACTTTGTACCTGGAAGAGAGATGTAACTATTTTTAAATGGAAAATATGAGCTGGTAGATTCCACTAAAAAAAGAGGATTTTCAGTAACCGGACAGTTTCCAATTAAATAATAATCCCACCCTCTTTTGTTTATTAAACAGCATATTCAGTGATTTTTGCAGGGATGATTTATGTTCTAAAATATCTTGCTCTTCTTTAGCCTCCATTGTAGTCAAATTTGAAACATCAGATTTTGCTATAGCAACAGTATGCTTTCAGAAAAACAAAATTTGTCAGGGATATTTTCCTTCCCTACAGAATTAGGATTTTGTAAAGACTACAGAAGAAACATCTGAAATCACAGGTTAGGGAATACAGAAGCATGATGTACTGCAAACTTTTTATTCCAGAGTATTGCCAACTGTCATAATTATTTAGTATCTGAAATCCCCAGCACTCGGCATCCTTCTATTTAAACTTTTTTTAATTATTACTTTAAAATAAAATCAGAAAACAGTTTGATGAGAAAATAAATGGATGATCTTTTGTAATGGAATTTTCTGTTTATAGGGAAATATTTGCCTAGTTAAATTACCTCAACAAGCAGCTTGGACAAACAAGTATGCAATGATGACTACTAAATAAAGGATACATTTAACATAAAAGTGAGGGCCTCACTGAAGCTGTTAGATGATAGGAGAGAAACTGGATAATGAATAATAATGCTTTTCATTGGTTTATACAAGAACACACATCTTGAAACATGATTCATGCACATAAAATGTTTTATATATTACTTATGGACAGAGTGGGTGTCATGCACATAAAATGCATGCCACAGAGTTGAATACCTCAACCTTACACACCTTTCTCAGCCAACAAATAAACAGTCTCTGTATCCCATAGTGACTGAATTTTTTTTTTTTTTCAATTAGAAATGTCTGTAAACTGAGTACAGTACTGGTGTTAGAAAACTATAGAGACACCTTTCAGGCACTGATGCACAGAACAAGCACTTTCTGGAGCTTGATTATATGACACCTGGAAATCAGCTTTAAAAAGCCAGCAATGAAAAACAGACCTTGTCTGGGAAAATGTAGACTGTGAGAGCCAGAGCTACTGCTGAGGATGAGAGACAATAGCAAGTAAAGCAGCACACTGGTAGAACAAGAAGCTGGCACAGTGTCTTCACAGACCCCTGTCAAGCAGAGAAGGAACAGTCAGTGCTAGCTGGAATCCCAGTTAAAAGCACTGGTTCAAACAAAGACTAATTAAATGTGAACTGACTATCTGAATTTGAAATTTTGCTGAAACATTGCTAATTAATTTCTTTGTTGTTGGCTTGGAACAGGAAGAAGAGGCTAAATGAGCTTTCTTAGGAGGCAACTGTTGCGTGAAACAATGCTGGTAACAGTGGTCATCAGTTCCAGCTCAGATATGAGTGAAGGAAACCTCTGCCAGGTAGAGTTTTGTGTAAATACCGCATGGGAGAGGGCCCTTGCATTCAGCTTTCCAAAATGCCACCTATCCCCATACCTATCAAGAAACTGAGTCAGTCAATAAAAGCCAGTATTTTTACAAACCAGTTATTTTTAAAACTCTCTACCTTTCAGGTATTAGAGGGCTTTGTGCAGAATCTAAACAGAAATATTTATTTCAATCCTCCACACACTTCTGATTTTTCAGAACACCCCTGGAAATTCATATCAAGCTTGTTTCTTGTGGGTCCTAGTAAACTAGACTGTTGGAAGAATCATCTTTTGGATACCTGCAGTATTATAGCAGGGAGTTGCCTTGGAAACTTCAGTTTAAAAGTAGAGATTCTTAAATGTTACTTAAGACCTGTGGGAAATGTCAGCAGAGTTTCAGCTGACTTCGCTATAGATTTAACACTAACTCACTTGTCCCTTAACTGTATTAAATCTTTTATTGGCACTTTTTCAGGACTGGAGCAGCCCAGGAAATCCCAGAATTCATTTTAGCTAAGGAAACCAAGAAGAAAAACAATCTGTAAAGCAGAAGTGTTCAGGTGCTAGGGAAGGTTGGATTGATTTTCTCAGAGAGCAGGGCAAAGGACAGCTGTACACAGCTGCCTCTGGCCAGTCTTTGTCTGAAGATTACAGTGGCTATTTTCCATTTTTTAGGTTTACTCCTTTTTCCATTTGGGCACCATACAAGAATGATGCAAAGACCATACTACTATTCTAGAGCACTTACAAGAAGAGGAAAATACTGAATAAGAACACAGTGAACTCGTTCCAGTTATGGATAATGTAAGGTATTATAGACATGCATTTTTTGCTGAATGTAACCTTTTCATAGGGTAGAGGGAGGCACATACTATGTCATTAGTCAAGAATAAAAATACTTATTCAAAATTTGTCTTACAATCAATGTTTTTTTTTTCCTATTCCCCTCCAGGGTCTTCACTTTCACAGTTGATATTACATAAAAAGTGCTCCATGAAGGTAGTTGGTCTTGTAAGGACCCAAGTAGACACTTTTACAAAGGTAAGTGTAGTTATTGTTTGTCATTATGAACATATTATCTGCAATCAGCTAGATTACATTTTGCCTTCTTGACTTTGTGACATCTTGAAACAATTCCTCTGAAAAATGTGCCTGTACAAATAAGATGACTACATGAGAAATAGCGGAAGTTTTTATCAATGTTACTATATCAGGCTCTCAAAATTTACTGGAACATTTCCGTTACATCACTTTTCGACATTGGTGAAAGAATCAGGCAGGAAATATTGCATACAAAACCATTCAGTAACCTCTATTTACTTTTGTAATCTTCTCTTTTTGTTTTTTAATGCATTTAAAAATGTGTGTGTAGCAAATACGTATCGACACATGCATGTGTTTTGAGAATTTGTGTTGAAATCTTGGAGAACTTAGTGTCTTTGATAAGCCTTTGGATACAGTTTAGCCCAGTGTGAATAGGCATTGTGAAAAATCCCGTGTCTAGTTCCATTTGTAAATTTGTTAGTAGCTTTGTTTTGGATTACATGTGTTCTGCGGTTTGCTGACTGACGGTGTATTCTCAAACTTCAGAATCAAGTCCAGAAAAAATAGATCATTTTAAGCCCCATGCTCCAGGCTGTCAAACAGCCTCCAAAACACTATGGACTCTCCTTTCTAGTAAGGCCAGGGAAAAGCCTTTTCATAATCTGGGTCATGATGGAGTTTTATGGTTTTGGGAAAAGTATTCCTAGCTTCCAAAACAAAATGTATCTTTATCTTTAAACTTTCTAAGAATATAACATATGTAAACCAGATATCTTTCTCCAAGCTTTCCACTTTAGTTACATCCTTTTCTTCTGTAATTCTTTTCATTAGTTATGTATCACTCCTTCTGGTTTTGTCTACATTTTTTTCTCTGCTGGAAAAGATAAAGATGAGCAGATCTCCAAAGACAAGATACATTTATTTTCCTTCATTGTCCTCACTTTTTAAGATATGTAATCAGTAATGGAGGAAAGTATAGCAGTTGGAATAACAGGTGAGGCCCATCTGCCCATGTGGTAGCAGAGGAAGGTATGGAGTGGAAACAACAGGATGATGCCATAAAACCTGTCAGCACGTAGCCTGTAACACAGCAGAGATTGAAGTCTCCCACATCGCAGTGTGGGATCGTCCAAGCTGGCATGGACAGTGAAAGGAAAGAGATGAAGCAGGTGGCTTTACTCCAAAAAGAAGGGAAGGGATCACAATAGCAGGGAACAGATCTTGCTGGAAATTTGGGGGATTTTTCTATCAGCTGTTCTACCAGCACACTTCCTGCACAGGCCCAGACGGGACAGGCTAGTTAGTCTGAACCAACAGTAAATATTTTGACAAAGTTATTTGTTGGCTACTCAGATCAGCTCCACTCAGCTCAATCTTCACAAGTATGGAAAATGTTAAAAACCTCTTTATCTTCTGACATGTCCCTTTTCCATTTCAGTCTCTTCTGAACTGCTTCACTCTGTCATATCTCTCCTCTTCTCTTGGAACTGCCCTTTAATCTGCCATTCCTCTTTTATCCTGACTTTTTCTCATGACAATCTGACTTATCCAGCCTTCATTCATAAACCTAAGATCCTCTTCATAGAGACACCTTAATGTAAATAATTTGTTTGAGAAGAAAAATCAAGACACAAGTTTGAAAAGACAGCTGTTGGCACTCCTCGCATTAATCTTGTCGCAGCAATTATAATAGGACAGTGCAGCAGGATGTTTTCTCTGCTGGTTTGGTAGGAACTCGCACAGGATTTTTATTATAATGGTCATCTCTGATCTAGAATCTAAGCATCCTTAGGTTATGTTACCTGCACAGAGATACCCCAAGTTTTTGCATTGTCCTTTTCCCATCTGCTGCTGTTTAAAGAGTGGGTTTACTTCTCTTCAAAATAGTACAGGATTTCCATAGTAGCAGTCTAACTGATGTGATTTTTTTTTTTCATTTGCAGTGACAGTCCTAGAGACTTAACATTCCTAGTTTAATTTCAAACCCACAATATTAAATTGGCTTTGATGTTAGGCAGAGAGAGTGCTCAGCCAACTGTAAATCCATGTAAAATGCTTACACTTATTCCATTACAACACACACTTGTTATTACATTAAGCCATTAATAAAGTTACATTAAAAGGCTTGTAAGAGTGAGACAGAAACTTCCCACAGAGGGGAAATATTGAGTAAGTATTTCTGTGTGTTTTTAATTCCTTTTGTCTAGACATCACAACAGTCCTTAGGCTTATCCTGCCAATGTTAATACAGTCTCTTGAGGATACATGGTAAATTAACAAATTTAGCAATAAAAGTAATGGGCTGAGATTTACCTAACTATAGCAATAATACACCATATATTAATGGCAGATACAGACACACACATGCATACAAACCTATGTCCTTACAGGCATATGCAGATGTATTACTTCTGAGCCAAATTCTCCAACTCGTATCACCCCACAGCAAGCCTGTTTTTTCAATGTTCATTTTTAGATGCAGTTTTCCACGGCAGATGGGTGTGGCCATTAAAATGTCTATGTATGAGAATAACAACATGGATGTATAGTGCCAGATCGATGCATATCCATAAAAGTGCCTGCACGCACTGCCACAGCCACACCCCTCTGAGGTGAGTGAGCCCAGGCACCTTCTAATTCCCAGGGGGTACCTGTGTGGTGGTACCTCATGTCATCTGACCTCTGTCTGAGATCAGATGCCCCACTAATCCCAGATGCCACCCTTGCAGATGCTGAGCCCACACAGGAGGAGCCCTCTGACACCTTCTCTACAGGGCTGCCAATGACACAGCAGGACATTCTGATGAGGTCCTGGGCATTTTGTGACCACAGAATCCTGGCTGCTCTGGTGGGGTTACCCAGAACCCCCTCCACAGGTGCTCCCACCAGCAGGCAGCAATCAAAGAGTCTCTCTGAATCCTTCAGTGCCGTGTGGACACAATGAGGGAATTGCATCATTTTAGACCCAGCTTTTTCCTGTTAGAAAGGGGACAGATTCTCTCACTTCACGGGGAGCTTCCTGGAGAAGATGGGGGTGGGGGATGGGACGGGACACACAAGTTGTTCCAGGAGAGGTTCCATCTTCCATTAGGAAATTTTTTACAGTGAGAACAATCAATCACTGCAACAGCCTCCCCAGGGACATGGTGAAGTACCCATCAATGGATGTTTTTAACATGCAATTGGACAGGGTGCTATATAATATCATCTGGGCTCCTTCTTTATGAAAGATTGGGGCAGATGATCTTTCAAGATCCCTTCCAGCCTGGCCTGTGCTGTGGTTGTGTAATTTGATGGGAAATCTACTTGACTTCTCCTCACACTTTCAGGAAGTCTGGGAGTTCCACAGCCAGAAAGAGTTTTTTATGAACAACTTTAACTATGACACTCTTTGAAACCAAAATGCATTAAGAGAAGAAGAGAAACTCAGTTCTTTCACAGCTGTGCAATGAACAAAACTGCGATCACAGATTTTAGCAGTCACTATAATTGGTGGAAGGACTGAACAAAAAGGCCTGTAGTGAAATTTTTCCCTTGGTCCTTTATTGATCAAACTGAACAAAAAAAGTGAGGGAAGAGAACACAATAACCTCCTCCTGATACACAGATCTCTGCCTTTTCTGTAGGAACCCTAATTACCTTTTCCTCCAAGCTCCATCTCCTTCAACACAGAGCAGATAACAACTCAGTATCCTTGCCGTAACCTGAGCCACACTTCACACTCATCTCATTGTCACTGGATTGCATCTGCAGACTTAAATATTACCAAGCTCAAAACTGAATAATGGACTTCTAAAACATTTTGTCCTCTTTAAAATGAGAAATCTTCATGGACTGCATCCCACACTATGCCTTTCTTGAAATTGCTAATAAGATTAAATATTAAAGCAAGAACTTTTATTTGTTGTGAGTTTTCAGGAAGTTTGTACCACTTCCTTAAAATAACGCAATTTTACATTTATTCTACCTTATTTTTCAAACACTCCCATTGAACATTATAGTAGATTTCAGGTTATAAAGGTATTGCACAGATCTCAGCACTAGATGAACCTTATCCCCACGCACAAGCTCTGTCTTCACATACCTCTCCAAAAGACTGTGGTTCAGTTTGTTATTAAGGGAGATAAACTCCAGATTTGCTTGAAATAATGGCTGCAAATTACAGCCTCTGTGGCTTCAAAAATTTACAAGATATGTGAAATCAGCGTCTCAGGAGGAGATATAAATGGCCTTAGGATGATATTACACCTTGAGTCTCCTTCTAAAAGGGAGCAAAACAAGAAAGTTTGACAGTTTTAAGTGTAGATGCTGTCATTAAACTGCTCTGACCAGTCCTGAAAGAGTTCATAATTTTTTTCTGTTTGTTGGTTGCTGTCACCATAGCAACTAACTAGTTCTACACGAAGTTACAGTGCAAGCCAGCAAGGCTGTAATGGAATACATTCCTTAGCATTAGTCAACGCCTGCACAGAAGAGAAAGCACACTGTTTTGGAAATGGGCTCTAAAATGGTGTGTTCTGGTCAGACTGGAAATAGAAAATCATATTTCTCCCTCTTTCATGCATTTTTAATTAAAAGTACCTTATTTATGCTTTCTGGTGGGTTGGGAATTCTGGTCTTACAGTGTGACAGCAGCTTACAGTGGAGGGGAGGGAACTGCAGCTGAGGTTGCTTTGTGCCCTGCAGAACACAGAGAGAGATCTCTATCAGTCACAGTGTAGGCTGGCAAATATTTCTTTTGGTGGGGTGGTTTTCACACTGTGACCCACAGACGCCTGGGGATTTGCTGACTGCTTCTGAAAGATCTTCAACGTGGAACTATGAAATGCAAGACTACCGGCATTATAATTTAAATTCACTATCCTAGTGTCTGAATTTCCCTTGGAAAATTATGAAAAGTCAAAAACTCATAAAAAGTTGAAATTCATGGATATGCATAATGGAATAATACCCATTGTGTGAAGTGAGCTTCATTCTGCCTTCATAAAACCAGCTTCAGTCTGGAGAAATTCTGATTGCACTGGAAATTATACTCGTGCAGATGCAGAAGGACAAAACTTTTCACTGGACAAAGTGCTTGGGTTTATGTTGTGTGAAAAACATCGGACATTGATTAGTAAAGAATCAAATATAATTTGTCATGTGATTTTCAGGGGCGAGTTATGGTTCAGTTTTAAATCATTAATTAAATGGGCAAATTTGACAAAAAGTAAAATCAAATTACATCCCAGGCAGCAAATCACAGTAATGATTAAAATCATGTAAATTATTAACACAGTGCATTTAATAGGATGCATTTGAGGTTACCAGTCTGTGAAAGAAGTTGCATGAATTTTAGATTTCTATTTTAAAGCAACATTGCATTTTCTAAGTTCATAAACCAGGAACCAGAGAGAACCTTACATTATTTTTGCACCAGTGTATTCTCTGTGCAACCAAAGCTGCTTTGGAGATTTTTTCTTTCTAAAAAAAATGTACCTACAACTCCAACCACAGGCTGGTGACCCCAAATGTAACCTGTCCCATTTGTCTTAATAAATACAACACATTATTAATCAGAAATTTTTTTGTCTTGGAATTCTTGTTTGTAATATGATTTCATATTGCTTCCACTCAACCTTTCCTAAAAGACATTTTTATAAATGTCTTTGAGCCATAACTTCCTTAAAATAAATCCAGATGACAAAATACATTTGTTCTTTTAACAGTCAAACTTATTCAAGGCTTATGTGAGATACCAGAGTTAGAAATAAATTGGTCAGGAAATACATTATTTTTGTTCTCAGTTTAAAGTAACTGCTTGATTTCATTTTCTGACCCCCCAAATTATATTTTCACATATGACTATAAATCTGAATAGCTGTGAAGCTTATTTTTAGCCTACCACTAATGGTCAAATTGCAAACACAGTAATCTCATGAATATTTTCAAGCAGACTTGCAGGGGCCACCCTAGCAAACTGTGATTCATCAACACTCTCAGGTAGAACACCTGCTCAGAGAATGAAATGCAGTTAGGACTTCGCCTTCTCTCTTACAACAGACAATACTTTATTGCTAAAGAGTAGAAAATAATCTGTTTCTGTCACTTTGGTAAGTATTAATAACGCTATCAAAATCTGCAATAAAGTTCACAGGAATAGCAGTGTTTGGCCAATAAAATCTTGTACATTCATAGATCAATAAAATTATTACACCGCCAGAGTGATTTCCTGCATAGTGTGGAATGGCATCCAGCGACTCATATAATGAGTCTAACGACTTGTGATCAGCTCTGGAAATCATTTCAGACAATTTCAGTTTGAAGATGGAGAGCCCCACACTTGTCTTGGCAATTTATTTGGGTGCCATTATCACCAAGATTAAACACAGGTGATTTTTTTTTTCTAGTAGCACAAATTTTCTGGCCATTCTTTCTTGTTATGTTGTTTCCCTACGAGATTGCCTGTGGTGAAAGTATCAAGAGTGACATTTCATGTACGAAAAGCTTATTTTGTGTATATAAACAGGTTGTACTCTTTAAATTATGACTTAAAGCGTTGTAACCATTTTGAGATACTGTTTTTTTCACTTTTTCTATAAAAGGGTTTCAGAACAGTACACAGTATTCCAGAATCAACACTATAAACAAAGATAAAATCATTTTTCTGATTCTTCGCACTACTTTCCATTTTATACAAGCATGGATTATCATAAGTACTTTTTAATACTTACGTGTATTTCCACGGTAATGAAAGAAACCTTTCTCAAGCCTCCGAGGTCACTGCCCCAAAGTACAAAATTTGCAAGAGTAACAAATTTCTCACATTACATTAACAGTACTTCTGAAGCTTGACATCAGCTTTGCACACTCCTTTGCTTCTAGGAAATGATTATAAAATCTGGGCACAAACTTTTTGATGAACTATGAAATACTAGATATTCCCACAGTTCTGCTCAAAATAACCCAAGATGATGCTCGAGTCCATTCTGTACCAGTTTCTTCATTTTCTCTTACAAAAGGCAGGATGCTCCATGTTCAAAAGGACAGATGGCTCTTCTGTGTATCAGCTGTGTCCTGAAAGAGAACACTAAACCATAACTAGATGTCAGCTTTCCGGTTGTACATTACTTTTTTGTTTCCTATAAGAACACCAAACATCAGGAGTTCCTTATGGAATGTTATCTTGTGTCAATTCACACAAAATTCTGTAGAAGAGGCAGGACTTCTTGTAGGTGTTGATGAAATTCATCCTGTTGCAAATTAGACCACATGGCACGTGAAAAGCTCCCTTGAAGCCAATTTGTACATTACACAATGGAGAAGACTGAGCCAATTCAGGATTTTCTTTCATCCTGCCTTTCTCCTTTCCCACAACTGTGCAGTCACTAAACATATGTTTGGTTTTAGTAAAATGAGCAGGCCCGTGATGGAGTCTGCTTTGCTACATCTAAATCAAACTTTTTTAGCCACTTCAAAAGTATTTGCAGGATTGAGGTCAATTTGGCTGGCAAACTACAGACCTTCACTCCGATTTCCATTATTATCTACCAGAGGCTGGGAATGTAAAGATTTTTAGAAATGGTGTAATCCTCATTAAAAAAATACTGGTAACATAGAATCATCAAATTGGAAAACTATGAGTGAGACATATCCTTCTCTCTTGCTTACTGGCCCTCCATAACTGGGATGACTTTATTTCACGAAGTACCAGCCTAAGGAACCAGGTCCAGATTCCGAAAAGGAGAGTTACTACAATAACAGTGATTCGATGTATTTATTTTGGAGAGGGAAACCTGCACGTTGTAAAATGTACTTCAAGAATCTCTCTACTGCAAAGTACAAAATAAAAGCAACAAGTCAGAGATAAATATAGACTGTTGCCCTTGGCTAGATGCAAGAGACTGTTTCAAAAGCAAGGCACCTAAGTCCACGGAACCAAGATCACCTTAGCTCAGCCTTCCCATAGATCTGTTTTCCATTGTTGGCTTGACATGGAGGAGAATTGCAGTAATATTTTTAGTCATAATAAAGAATGAACAAGATTTCCATATGTCTAACAACCAAACATAACTCCTGTGCAAATTACAACCTGTGTAGCATTTGGCAGGGTCAGAGCAGGAAGAGATAGCAAAATTCCACCTTTTTTTTGTACTTTAGTATGCATTAAAAAAATCCACTAGAGGTATAAGCATTATTTCAGCACTGGCCACACCAAATTAAAAAAAAAAAATCTCTGAAATCCATTGGGAGTGTAGTTAAAAAGTTGTGGGTTTTGCTTGTTTAATAAGAGCTATGAAAAAGGAAATGAAAATGAGATTTCAGAAACTTTTGGAGGAAGCAGAAGATGGGTATCACTGAATTTCTGGATTCATTTTGTGCTTCTATTTCTCCTTAAATGAAAAAAAGAAAAAAGACGGGAAAAAATATAATATCTATATATATAATATGATATTTTAATGGGTACAATTGCACCAGTGAACTGAGGGTGGTGAAGCACTGGAACAGATTGCCCAAAGAAGTTGTGAAAGCCCCATCCCTGAAAGTGCTCAAGGCCACGTTGGACAGGGCTTTGAGCAACCTGATCTAGTGGAAGGTTCCCTGCCCACAGCAAGGAAGGTTGGAACTAGATGATGTCTAAGGTCCCTTCCAACCCAAACCATTCCGTGACTGTGCAATTCCCCCTACTAACCTTTCTTTGCTCTGGACTTGCATGTAAACCTAGATGCATAGCAGGCATGCATTGCTTTGAAGTTGTGACACTAAAGATAAGATATTTGTTTTCATGGTTGAGAAGGTCCCTTTAACGTGTTGTGGTTTATTCTACTTAGTACAAACTAACATTTAACTCCTGTCTCTTTTTTTCTATCATGGTCATGTTACATGTGGTTCTTCTCACCTACATATGGCCATTCCAGATGAGGTACATATTCTAAGAGAGTCTTTCCCAGAGATCCATTTATTTTATGGGTGACAATTCTGTAGGATTGTTTGCCTCTCTTCAGTGACCATGAAGTGTAGATAATGAGCTCAGACAGCATGACTCACTTCAGTGTCTCACTTCCTATATAGGAAACAATGTAAGATGAACTCACCATTTTTCAGGTAAACCTCTGAATCCTTTCATTTGGCCCTATGATTCTAATTTCTAATTTGCATGCTTTTTGTTTCTAATCTCAAATTATTGTCCATAAGTAATTTTGAATTTTTTTAGTATTTCTGTCCCATTTAAATCTTATTTCTAGTTAGAACTTTTGCATGAAATCACAGGCTTTTATTGTCCACAGAGGATGGCTGTTGCCACAGAATGACCCCTAAGAAAAGAACATACCATCACTGTTATTCTTTTGTCCTTTGAGGCCTTCTGCAGTTTCATGCACTGTACACCCTGTGCTCTACTGTCTGGCAATGCAGCAGCATCTCACATAGTTGTTTGTTTTGAGGCACATTTTATGTGTGTTTCTAATACTGGCATTCTTCCTGCTTTGTATGACTGACACATATTGGAAACCTATTCTCTCTGTGCCTTCGGTCTGACTTTATGCCCTGTGTGGATGGCAACCTGTTCTTGCCTCCTTTTGTGTGCATTAGATTCTTGTTTGAGCCAGTTGGTCTACAGAAGGTGGAAAGACCCCATTATTTAATTAATAACATAATGACAACTTCAAACTTCATTGCTCAGAGGGAGATCTATACTGTTTGTACACCATTTCATGTATGCACACATTCACACGCAAATAAAGCACAGCTGATATGCAAAAATACTCGAGCTAGCTCAAATTGGCAAGATTGGGAACCATTTTATCACTATGTGGGTTGCTTTTCCATGACAGATCTTCTAAAAAAATCTATCCAAAATATAGATTTTTCTGAATTATTCTTAATGGATTTCCATTTGAGGGACCAATATAAATCAAGACATGCCAGCATTACCTGAATGCAATTTCATAAGACTTATTCCCACCAGAAAAAGTCCAAAAGCATTTTTCTGACATGAGTAATATTTGACAGATGAGAAACAGCTAAGAGAAAGAACATTTAAAAAAGGCAGTAATCTCAAAATCAATTTTCATTAAGATCTAGTTTCTCCCCACTCTCTGAAATACATGGTTTCAGGTATGCTTCTTTTACTTACCCAAGTGTTCCTTTGTCTTAGAAACAGTCAAATTAGTATCATTATGGCCTTAATTGCAAAGGGGCTGTTTGCACCCAGATTACTACGCAATTTTGGCTTTCTGAAACATGCATGGCAACTTATGTATTTCTTTTAATGATGTCAAATTTCAGTTTGACAACATCAAATGTTCAGATTCATTACAAACCTAATCAGTTGGCTGCCAAGAAATTGTTCAAGAAGCCTTCAGGGCAGGCAGACAGATCCACAGCTTTTCTTGTGTGTAAACACCCCTCTGATAACAATGCAGCTTTGTACACGAAAAAGAGGATGCAAGCCTTTGTTTTCAGAATTAATGTCCTTGTAATAATGGTTTGCCAAGAAGTACTGTCAGAAGCTCTCATTCTGAGTTCCTTGAGACTCATTATATTCTAAGATTGGTGTTCTGGTCTTACAAAGAGTTACAATAAACTGCAACTTCCCTTATGCTGACAGATAGTCTGGTTAACAGAAATCTCTCCTCATTTGCTCAGTTACAGCAGTTTTCCAGCTGTGGAAGGAATAACAGCCTTGCAAAAATGAAGTCTGGGAAGAAATAATGCCAGAAAGTAACAGTCTAGATCAGAGAAAGCAGCTGACAGCTGGTGGGGTGATTTTATTCAGCCTCTAACAGTTCAGACTTCTCCTACTGTGGTTGGAAATGCGTGGGCCCTTTCTTTGATAAGTAACAATTCCATCTGAGTTGAGAGAGCAGCACAAAAATGGACAGCAGATATGCCCCAAACTGGCACCTGTCCCACTAAACTGTTAAGTAGTCCTAATCTAAGCATAGCGAGCCTCAGAGGGTGATAATGTCTCACTCTGGCTTTCATGGGGCTGATATTTTCCTAAAAAAAAATAATCAGAACTTTATTATAAAATGCCACACTAATGGCTTAACTGCTCATTTCAGTGTCACTGTGGGGTTCATATTAATTCTAATTTATTAACAAGAAAATTAATTACACTTATGAGGGCAGGACAGCACCTTTAGTGTAAAACAATTTCATCTAATAGAAGGCATACTGTTTCTTGCAACATGTTTTGGTCTTCCTAATGATATGTCTTTTGCTGGCACAGGCAACCTGCAACAGAGGCATGGCTGAACCAAAACTACATGTGCTGGGAGAAATGAAGAAGTTATTCCTCTCTACTGTCCAGGAAAAGTCAATCCAGAAGCAATTTGTTAAGTATTTTATTCCATTCCCTTCCTGGAATGATTTATGCTCTTGAACATTCTTTAATGTATAGCTAACAAGAAGCTTCAGACTACACAAGTCTTTATAAATATTTCAGTTATGGGTAGGCCAAGTGCAGAGCCTAATTACTAAAACCAGCACCATATTAAGGCAAACCAGAAAGAAAATCAGTTGAATACAGAAGCCTGAAGGACCACCATTTTATATTTCAAACTCTGGCCTTTCTTCTGCTCGACAAGTGGAAAGAAGTATGCAGGATAAATGAGGGAGCTCTTTAGCTGACTGAATGTATGCGTTCAAAAAGTTTGGAAAAATAACCGGAAAATTCACACTGATTCAGATTTCCTTTGCTTCTGTTTTCTGATGTGCTCTTTCAGCTAAACTTCTCCTAGAAGAGCTATTAAAAAATCCACACTGGAAATCTACAACATTCATACCACCTTGGGTCAGCCAGCTGGGTCACTTGCCTCAAACATTTTTCCAGCTGTTGAGAAACGTTCTCTCACAAGCTCTGTTTGTCCACCTTTCCTTATTAGATTTTTAAGTGGTTGGTTGTCATGCTGTCATGGCCTCATATACCAAACTTGTTCAGTAGTCTTGTTTCCTCCTGTCCAAGTGAAAAAAAGGTAAAAACAATGTTCTAATAGTGTGCATCCTTTGGTTTCATTGCTGCCAATAGCTTACAGACAGACATGACTACCATCACTGAGTTTTCCTTATTAGAACTCTCTCCGGACAAACATTACTACCGAAAATTGATGTGGAGTCATAATGGTTCTTGAAAAGGGCTTACCCAATTCTTTTTCCAATACAGATCTTCAGATCCTTTAAAGCATTGATCAAGCTGAGCATATAAATAGCTGACTGTATATTGCAATTAGAATGGCTTAAAATCTTTTAGGAGTTAAATCCTGAAGAAGAAAAAAAACTCAAACATTTTTCAGATTTAAATTTAAGATTGCCACCCTGCAATCTTAAAAACATCTCCTCCAGTCTTTGTGGAAAGCAGATACTCTGTCTGCTTCTCTACTCTCACTGAAAAATTGATGACAATTTAATAAAAAAACATGAACTAATTTCACAGGAGACTAAAACAAATTGTTGAATCTTGTTGAAAATTACTGTCGGGGTGCCGTATAAAAACATAACACATGAATTTTCTTTGTCTGTACCAACTCCATCTAACTCACACAGTTCCCTTCCTCACCACAAGGTACTTGCTTTAGGCCAATGAGCAAGTGGAATTTTACAAGTTTATTTTATTTGGCTAATATGTAATTCAAAATAGTTAAATCACTTGAAATATCAGCTTTGTTTGAGGGGAAAAAAAAGCCACCTGTAAAAAAAAAAAAAAGAAAATGCTCCAACAAACATAATTTAAAACAAATGAGTGGCTGTTGAGGTTTCTAATGGAAAAGAAAATTTGCTGTCAGCAAGGAGAATACTGGAGTCTAGCAGGCAAAGGATCTGGGAGAACACTGGATGTCATATGCAATAGGAGACAGATGCTCCAAGAAAAAGTAGAGCAAAGGGATGTGGTGCCATACAGCAAAAAGATCCAAGGCATAATTGTTGTATGAATTTTATGGGACTTCAAAGCATTTGAAGTTAGTCAGACAAAAATAAACACATTGTGCCTTATTTGGCAGAAACTGTAAAATTAACAAACAAAAGTAGTTTCAAATGTGAACTCATGTTTACTTGTTCTTTAAGTGCAGCTGAAGTTAATCATGTGCTTCCAAACTGAACACAGAACTCACAATCTTCAAATCTTCTAATCATTTATATGTTTTCTTTCAAAGTATTATAGGCTTGTATGTTTGACAGCAAATATACACATATTGATATATTCGAAAGCTAATACACAGTGGGGTTGACTGAAAACATACAGGAATCAATAGGAAGCTTCTCATTGATTTTGATTGAGACTGGAGAAGACCCATAATCTGAAAACCACTACGATAAATCTTGTTCTTATCAAGATGGTAGATACACAGATAACTCTTCCTAGCCTTCACTAGCTGCCTTCTGAAGAGACATTCTCCTCTTCCTCCCTTTCCTGTGGCTTTACAGCGAGTTACTCTTTAGTAAATATTTTTACAATCAAGTCTGTGTTTGCAGCTGAGACACAGCTGGAATAAAAAGTCATCTTTGTGTAGGGTCAACTAGAACCATGGGCAAAGCTGGGATTTGCTCCTACAAAGCTGTATTTAATCTTAACACCTAGAAACAAAGTAATAATACAGGGTTCACTCTACTCATGCAGGAAGTCACATGCAGATTACCAGAAGAGATTTGACAGTTTGGTGAAAGTTAGCCAAGTTCCCCTACCAAATTCTTGCATTTAAATGTCTTTCAACCATCCTCAAGAAAAGAAAAAACCTGAATGGAGGGTTGTCAGGCTGAGGGGACTACTCTTCACCTCTCTGAAGTCTGCTTTCTTAATTCACTCCCCACTCCCCATTCTATGTGAATGCATTTAAAGCAGTCTTAGTGCCATAATTAAAGACAATTTTTAATGCCCTTAATCATGGGTGGAAGAAAAGAATTTCTGAAAGCATGAGATTAGAGAGACAAGTTTTATTCCACAAAGGGCAAGAGTGTATTTTAGTATCAAAGCTCAGGAAGCCAAATTAAAGAATATCCTTAATTCTGTAATTCGATTGATCTGCTTTCATAAGCGTTCTCTCCTATAATTATTTGCAGGATTTCTGCACATGGATCCAGATGCACACATGCTAAAGCAAGTGGCATCATATCATCCCAAACCAGAGTAAAGGAAGGGATGAATTACAATCTGCTAAGGGTTGTCAGAAACAATGTGGGTTAGTGCAAAATGGCTTCATATCGTAAGAGTTTGGTATCAAATGGTCATGACACATCCCTCAGGATTGCTTACTTTGTGATACATGACCCTTTCTGTATACCATAGGACTGGCTTGGACTTCACAGAGGTTCAAAAAAACTTTGCAACCACTTGACAGTTGTGTTTCTCTGATGTGGGGAGGAGGGCTGCATGAATTTGATTCTGCTCAAATGTATGAGCTTCATTCAAACCAGATAAAGATCAAGATTATTGAAGGACAAATCTAGACAAGGCACTCCTTCCCCTGAGGGAGCTGGGGGACTGGGGGCAATGGGAACAAACTGGGTACTGAAACATCCCCTTCTTGTTCTCAGGGAAAGGAAATAAACACTACAGACAAAACTGGGCAAGCAATACCAAGTGGTCACACCCTTTCTAGTGTAACCAGTTTATTTTCAGTTTGTTCCCTTAATGTTATCCTAACACGACTTTCGCAAGTAACTAGGCAACCTTCAGTGCCCCACTGCCGAAACAGTTCACTGTCGGCTACAGGGGAAAGTGCAGAGGCGCTTCCATCCCTGGACTACACTGCCGCCTCACGGCACTTCTGCTACACCGCTCCCGTTTCTTCCCTCTAAAATTCCAAAAAGTCCATAATCAAAGAATAGTTAATCTATGATTCTGCTGGTAACACAACTCTGAAAAAGTCTCTCCTTGTGCCTGTACTATTCAGTTGCATTATCAGCAGGGATCAGGAAGAATAGAATCTCCCATTTAGTCCTGGAGAGACGTAAACCGGAGAGGAGCAAAGGATTAGAGCTCAGAGTTCTTTGGAAAAGTGGAAGAGTGGTCTGAATGTCATGATGTAAAATCAGTGGTTTATACCTAGAAGCAGAGAGCAGAAGCCAGCAAAGAAAAGGCAGGCAGGGAGCACTGGGGCTGGTAATAATCCTTCAGGAAAGAATTCAGCATCGTAGCGGCTCACAAGTGAGTGTTGTTCAAAAATATTCTATCACTGTGAAAAGGGCAGGTGTTACACAGAGCTTTATCAACAGGAATGTTATCTGTAAGGTGCTGGGAAATAGAATACAGGAGAAGAAGGATGCCTCTGTAAAAATCACAAAGTACAAATAGTTGGTTTCTTTACAGAGCTTTCCATGAATTTATTTTACAAAATGTTTGTTTGGAGCATTTGCCTGAGTCTCACAGACACAAAGTCTAAGATCTTGATTTTGAATAAAACTATACCTTTGTATCTACCTGAGAGACATGTATGATTTCAAAATGTAGAAGGACTGAACCGAGCCCCAACCACAATTTTTCAGTGAGATACAGCAACAACAGAAAATATGTCTGTTTTCTCAGTTTTCAAGTTGATCAGTGTTACATTCACATAACTCTACCATAGTTGGGCTTACCCAGAAGAGTAAAGTAACATCTCTTGTCCCATGGGATTTTACTATGCAAATGGATAGAACATTTTATACAGCAGTGTTTCTCTGTATATTTTAATACTAATTGCTTCTGGGACTAAAAAAAATATAAGAAAGTTAACATAATGGGAAGCACAGAAGCATAAAAGGAAAATAATTCAAGCATGAAAAATTACAATGAAATGAAAATTTATAACTTTATTGGCATGTTGCTCCTTCAAGATGTTGGTATTTTCCAAATAATGCAGAAAAGCAATCAGAATGGTGAACAAAAATGATACTTTCTTAATCCATTTTTCTATCACCACTAGAAGCAAAACATCTGGAAGATCCTAGAAAACTGCTTCTCTTCCAAACTCCAGTGACTCCAAAGGAAACAAATCATCTGAAAGATTTTGACAGTATAATTAATTGTTCTAATTCTCCCATCTATGTTGCTGTCTAAAGCAGGAACTACTAGGAAATGTAGAACAGAATGGGAATTAGTCAGAAGGGACGGGAGACAAAACAGCAAAATAAAGATATTTTCTGTGAGAGGGGTAGAGAAGCAACGTGGGCCTGAGAAAAGGAAGAGAGGAATACTGATAAAAGAAATGTTTGGGCAAGAAAATCAAATGAGAGTGGGGAGCACAGGAAGAAAAATGGGAGGAGATAAAACAAATGGAAACTCAAAGAATAATGAGAGAAAAAGAATTGTTCCCGCTGAGCAGTTCGCAACAGAGTGTAGTATATTTACAATGGGAGGATGCATCTGGAGTGAAGCTGGTAATACAGGTTTCAAACATGGAAAAGGAACTAAGATTACATGTGTTCCGTTTGATAATTTAATTCTTCAGTTCAGTCCCAGGACCTGGTTCCCTGTCATTCACATCTGAATATGCTCATCCACTTGTGTGCTCTCACTCGGAGTTAACTGACTGCTTCCCACCAGGAAGAAGCCAGGGCAGGGTTCTGGAAGCTGCTGCGTGAACAGCATAGATAAGACAATGCCACCATCCTTCCCGGCCTCCAAAGCAGAGCCAGCTCACCATGCCACACAGACCCGCACGCCGCCGAGCACAGAGCACAGTCACACTGCGCGGTGCCGTCCAAGTGCCACTCAGAAGGGCTGGCCTCCTGCTGCCTCGAGCGTTTGGAATTAAATGAACACAGAGAACAGATATTACAACTTCAGGCGCCACCATATGGTGCTACTCAGGAGACCTGGGCAAGCATATCCCAGTGTGGATTCTCCCATGGACGAAGTGAGGCTGGAGCGATGTGGCCACAAGCTGCTCCATGGCAGCCGTCCGGGCTGCCTGCTGAGTGAGATCTGCAGTGGCAGGGGGGGAAGACAAATCAGGCAGCAATCTTCGGGATGCTGGAATGAGGCGGGGATTGCTTTCTCCCGGATGCAGACAGACAGGGAGCTGGGGTGAGTCCTGAATGCTGGACGCTCCCCTCTGCCAACGGCAGCCATCTGTAACAGCAGCTGCAATCCCAAAAATGATAACATTTTAGGATCACACCCAGAACAACAGAAAACAAAAAGTTTTGGCCAACTGCCACCCAACACACCCTTGATGTAATACTAGAGTCACACATGGCAAGGTACTCCATTATGAAATATTACACAATCACCTTTCATTAAATAATTTTCTAGTGTCGTTCTCTGCTTATGATTTTATTATGTTTTCCTTTTTGTTGTTTACATCATTAATTAATTAGCTTTCTGCATTACTTTTCTGTAGGACAATTTAATAACTTCAGGATGTTTTAAGAGTTTTTAATACAGAAAACATATGAATATTAATGAAATACCGTGAAAAATAAAAAAAATTGGCAGAGGTAATATAAATCAATGTTTTACTGTATTTCCAGAGAGGACAAAAATGGGTCCTTTCCCATCAAAAATAACTATTTGCCATGACTATTAAAAGTGTTAATAACGTATCAGTCTATAATTGTGTAACTATACAAATTTCTCTGCTTTTTTCTTTCATTAGGGAAGAAACATATAATGGACACTGAACATGAAATAAGCTTAACTGCATTCTTTTGTAATAATAATAGTAATAATAATTCTTCCCTTGAGCAGGAGCATGTCCACAGTTAACAATTGTTCACAAATCTCTTGAAACCTTTACTTCACAACGTTGCTTGGTGAAGTTGGCACGTGAGTTTGCCAGAAGCTTCCTGTCTCACATACAGATACCAGTATGCTTCATTCTCTTAAGGAACCTCATTTCTAGAATGTGAAAACTATTAAAACAGGTGAGTCCTTGTTCTGACATGTACTGAAGGAAATTCTGACAGCTTCAGAATCCTCAGAGCAAGTCATCCCAGTCCAGGTGCCACTTGGCTTTGCTATAAACTTGAGTGGGGCAGGAGGACACTCCTATTTGTGCTCCATGAGGCTCACTGAGGTTACTGGTGTGTGCATGAATCCATCAGGAATCTTCCCAGGACTGTGCAGACTGATTGAAAAAATGCAGCTTGCAAAATTCCAGGCAGAGATGGCTACACTTCACAAATGGCCTGACACCTCTGGATCTGTCGCAGCACCTTGGAAGCCCTGGGGAAAATCTTACACAGACCTTTGGGATAATGTTTTCTCCAGCAGAGGAGCCACTCCCTGCCTGCAGAACAACATCTGCAGCAAGTCCGTGCTTGCTTTCCAAGCAGTGAAGTGCTACAGACTGAAGACACCCTAGGAAAAATGCCTTCTGAAGCAACTGATCAACCTGTTCACTTTGTTTTTTATTCTCTTGGAGGCCAGCTGCTGTTGTTGCTCTGGTTGCTTCATCAACATTGTCTAAATTTGCTTAGCAGTGCAGAGCAGACTTACAAAATTCAAACTTCCAAAAATTTGCATGCCAAAAATGACTCCTCAAGAAGCCCCTGTATACACTTGCCTTTACCAGTGTGTTAGCAAGAACTGCTTCATCCCTAGGGACAATCAAAACCAGCATTATCTGGCTACCCAGGGGTGGATTTCATTACTGCAAAAGTGATACTATTTTCAGATTTTGTTCTTAGATCTGAAAAGCGTTTCTTTTACACATCCCAGCCTATGTAAAGGCACAGCATACATACCTTTAGGGAGCCTGCGGGGCAGCAGCGCAAAGGTCGGATGCTGAGCACTGCCAATGCTCTGCACTGTCCCCAGCGCTTAAAGCTGAAGAAAGTTTAGTAATTTTCAGTCCAATGAGATGGCTACCTCTCTTCCTGCTCTGCATTACAGAGAAGGTGAGGAAGAAATCACATTAGCCACTGGTGTCCTGATTAATGGAACAGGTGGGGAGACAAGGAAGGAGTTGAACAGTACAGTGGGGAACCAGATGAGGCTGTATTTTGGAAACAGGCATCACCTTCTGTCCTCTCTGATACAGGCTAAGGGTGTAGCTTGAGGAGCACCTTTTCAGTGCAAATTACTCCTTAAACATGTAGCGCTTGTGCTGCAAATGTGGTGAGCTCTGTGCAACCCTCAGGACTCAGCAGACGTATCTGTTATGCCAACAGGTGAACAGAATTTACTTTCTATTGTTTTGTTGGTTTTGTGTTTGTTTTTTGCTTTGGGTGTTTTTTGGGTGTGGGGTGGGGCAGAGGAGGGTGCATTATCTATCAGCTGTATCTGTTCAGGTTCAGCTGCAGGGTTACGCAAGTGCTGCTGTCAGCACTGCTCAGGGAAGCAGAGTAGAGGTGGGAGCCCACGGCCAGGTGTGGAGCCAGGACAGCAGTGCCAGTGGGGTAACCTGGCTTGGACATTCTGCAGCAACCCGGCATCCAACCTTAGAGTGTGCCCAGGGCTGGCAGCAGGAAAAGGGAAGGCTGTTCTGGAGAGATCAGCAGGTATGGTGTGATGAGAGGACTCTAGAACACTAACTTAAATATTAACTTCGCCGTGTATTTTCCATGGGATGGATGCCTGTGACATTAAAGGGACCACTTCAGGAGTTACCTTATCCACTTACAAATGCGGGAATGCGCGGGCGCGGAGCAGCTCGCGCGGAGCAGGCGGCAAAGTGAACCCTGAGGCGCAGCCCAGGTGTCCGAGGACAGCGGCGGGGACGTGCCCTATCCCCACCTGTCCGCACCGAAATCACAGGATCAGTTGGGTTGGAAAAGACCTCCGAAATCATCCAGTCCAACCTACGACCGAACATCACCACATCAACCAGACCAGGGCACCGACTGCCACGTCCAGTCCGTCCTTAAACACCCCACCACCTCCCCGGGCAGCCCATTCCAGCGACCAATCACCCTTCACGCGAAGAAATCCTCCCCAACGCCCAAAATTCCTCCTGAGTCCAGGCCGGAGCAGGTCCCTGACAATCCCGGCGCCCGCAAACCGGGCCCTTCCCACACTCAGTGACCTTCAATGCCCTTCAGCGGCTCCGCGAGCCCGGCAGGCGGCGCTGCCCCGTCGCAGCGCCGCGCCGCGCATGCGCGGGCTCGCAGCGAGAGGCGGCGGTCGCGGCCCGGGCGGCGGCGGCGGCTGAAGGAGATCCGAGGTCGGGGGTCCGCGCCAGGCGCTGCCGCCCCGCGCCGCCCCTGCCCGCCCCATGCGCAAGATGCTGCTGGCCGCGCTCTCCCGGGTGCTGCAGGGCCCGGCGGCCGCCGGGAGGACGGTGAGTGCGGCCGGTGCCGGCCCGGCCGGGGAGCGGCTACCCCCGCTGGGCGGGGGGCGCTGCGGGAACCGCCCCGCGCGGGAGGGGGACGGGCGGGAACGGCCCGGGAAGGTGGTGCCGGCCGACCAAGAAAAAGAAAAGGGAGAAAAAAAAAAAAAAAAAAAAAAGGAAAAATTAAAGAATAACAAAAAAAAAAAATTGGGTTTTTTTTGGCTTTTTTTTTTTCCCTCTCTGAAGATCGTGTAAAATGGTCGCCGCGTGCAGGAGCTCGCTCTGTAAGGGCCTGGTGGCGCAGTGCTTTAATTTATGGGGTTCGCGTGTATTTTGGCACGGATCGGGTCCCTCTCGGGGCGGTGAGCACGCGCGGCCGGGCCCGTTTGGAGTTGGGCGCCTGACCGGGCTGCGCCGGCCCCGGCCCAGCCAGCAGCGCCTTGCGGTCCCTGCGTGCCTTTTTCTTTCAGTTTGTTGGTTTTGTGTCATCTGCTGTGTTTCATCTCTTTTGTGTGAAAAACCATGCTTTTACCTCTTCGTTCTCCTTATTCCACTGTAATGACTGTGGCCATAAAGGGAAAAATTAACCCTGCTGAGGAGAAAATTGTTGGCGAGATCAGAGTTAAAAGGTGCTTTCTGGTCACTGGAAGCTGCCTTTTTGCCATGGAGAGCAGATCCGTGTCTGTACCCCTGTTGTGAGGCAGGTCTCTCACCCAAGCATTCACTGATTATGAGTGACTGGATTCGTGAGAATCTCACAAGGGAGCACATTTACTGGGAGATCTTCCTATGTGGTTTGGGGCTTCATGTCTAAAAGTATTTCCTAGTTCACAAGTAAAATATCTGGAATTTTGCAAATTAAATTTTGCAAATATAGGTGCCTAAAATTAGTCCCTTACTACAAGTATTTGGCCTGCTCTTGAGATACTACATTTTCCTGGAATGCCAAACTAGATCTGGTTTGTCTATCTTAGTATATATAATTGATTTTTCAATCCTAGTGCTTACCAATACGGTAAATACTTACCTTGAATTGTTCCCAGGCACCTGTAGTGAAGGCATAAATTACCAAATAAATAGAAGTAGACTTAATCCACAAAGCATTGTTTTATATATGCTTTGAGCACTTTCCAGACTTTACAGATGAATTTACGTGTATGGAAACTACCACTTGTAGTGTTGTGTTCTAGTTGGCTGATAACTTGCTGACTTTTCCTGCCCTAATTGTTTGGTACAGCTACTTACTCTTTTTTTCTATCCTCTTTTTTCCTTCCAAATGCTGCTAACCTAGGGAGCTGTTAGTGAGGTAAGGCCTCAATCAGTCTTGTCAAGGTTTGCTGTTGATACCTGTACTGGCCATGTGTCAGAACTTTTGTACAGACTCCTTAGTGTTGCTTTTATGCCCCGTGTTCAGGGCAAGGGTTTAACCAGGTGGCCTAAAGACCCCCCTCCCAATCCCAGCCATTCCATGATTCTGCAGATCCCAGACTGCTGATTTACTTCCAGCTCTAGAAGTAAAATAGCTTTTCTTCACCAGTAATACTGATGCATTGTGGTAAACAGCGTAGAAACCTGGTTTAAATTAAAACCTTAAATATTTAATCTGATAATAGGGCAGGGGGGAATTGTTACTGCTAAATCAAGTCTGCAACAGAGTAGGTAACCAAGATGGATTGAGAAATGTCTCCTTGATTTTTTTTTTCCAAGCTTCATACCTGCCAGTCAGACCTTTGTTTGGAAACAGTGACATTCGCAAAATTTTGAAATAATTAACCTTGAGCTAAATTTAGGTGAATTTCCTGATTGAATGAAATTGTTGTGTAACTTACTTAAGCAATGCAATTTTGCCACTGCAGATGTGGTGTGTTCCTTGTCTGCGGCCACAGTGAATGCATGGACACATGCCCATCCTGTCAGGTGCTGCAGTGAAACACCAGTGTTCATTAGTCAGTAGCCTCTGTTCATTCTCCAAACAGACCAGTAATGTATTTTCAAACATCCTTCTTATCTCTCCCCTGCCATGCCCTCTTTCTGTTCTGTGTTTCACATATCCTCAGGTACATTCTGTGTTTCCGTATCATTTTTAAGGGGTGGCCATGCTGCTGCTCACTGAAATACTCCCTCTCTTCATCATTACTGCCTTGAATCCCCCCAAATTCTCTTCCTATTGAAAAGAAAGAGAGTAGTTTGTACCTCAGAAATCTGCTTGGTTCTTTTTTTTTGGGGGGGTTGGGGGAGGGTTGTTTGTTTTGGGATTTTTTGTTAGGTTTGTGTTTTGTTTTGGTTTTGGGGGTGTTTTTTTTGTTCTGTCAAGGCAAAATTCCAGTCAGCCCAGAGAGCCATTAAAATCTGCATTGGCTGTCTATCCTTGCATAGGCAATCTGGCACATGAGGGGAAAAACAATTATTTCTGTGGTTTTGATGCTCTTCGCAATCTCTTGAAACTTACTGGGTTTATTTTAGATAATCCAGGGTATTACAAATTTGATTTTTTTTTTAATCTTAATTTTAATTATTGGATTTTAAAGGACTTTAACACATTCATACAGAATAAACGTTCTTTAGCCTTACAGGGATATGCCACTGATGAGTTTAATTCATACATTGTTTCAGTTTGGGGAGTACTCTGAAAAATTATTTGAAAATTTGCCTACTTGTGCTTGATAATTAAACACTGCTCATGCTTTGGTTTTGTCTTTTTCTTAAGGCCTCTCGAGTGATGGTGGCATCACGTAACTATGGAGACTTTGCGAGTGAAGCTTCCTTTGAGATTAAGGTAAAGAACACTTAATACTGGCATTCTGTGTAAGTGTTTGTTGCACATCTTGACGTGATGGACTTGCTCCCATTTTTTTTTCAGTTAGGAGAATACTGTTTGAATTTCCAGAACCAAAGCCCTCACTCTCTGACCGGATCACTCCGTGCAGCTGGAAGTAACTGTACTTGGCAGTGTGTAGTAGCCTTACTTGTTTCTTAAGAACGTGAAGTTGTGATTCTTTGCTGCTGTGATGCTGCAGTGTAGCTGTGAGAAAAGAGTCAGAAGGGAGCTAAAGAACCTTTTCTGTTCTGAGGGAAGCGTATTAATGTTTCCTTAATGCTCTTAAAACAATTAGCTGGTGTTTGCAGCCTATCCCAAATGTGCAGCTGATTGAGGTCTCTGTGGTCTTTTGAGGAAAAAATATGGCATCCTTTTAATGCTTGATTTAGTGCTGCTCAAAAAACTTGTGTTATATTCTGTCAACTTTCCCCCGTGCCTGGGTCTTAGGAAAAAGTGGTGCTTCCATTGGCTGTAGCTTTTGTGCTGGTGTTTCATTCAGAAACTGATGAGAGAAAACCTGAAAGAAATCAGTTAGTTTTTCGTCCCTGTTTGTCTGTGCCTGTAAAGTATTAAAATTGTTTCACAGGTGGAAGGGAAGGAACATACATTTATGTGAAAAGTCCTTTTTGAATAGATACGGATTTAACATTTGGTCCTGTGTTGATGACAAAACTGCAAAGTTTCTATTTTTGTGTGAACTTGGAAGCAGAGTTGTCTTAGAGTAGTGTGCCCATGTGTTATACCCAGTTCATCTAAGATGTCAGTGGATTTGCTCTGAAGATACTTTTGCTGTGATTAAAAAATGTCTTTAACCTGTATAGAAGTGTTTTGGCCATTTAATCTGCACTGACAGAGTAACTTGTTTGGTCTCTTCCACTGAACTTAGCTGTTTATTTATTATTATTATTTTATTTTAAATTTTTCAATTTATTTTGCATGGATGCCTAGAATCAGCCCTCCATCAGTAGAGTCCATGGTTTGGGGAGGAAATTGTGCTGCACACATGGTGGTTGAACTGGCAGTGTGGCTGGTGCAGCAGTGCTTTATTAGTGCTTGTGGTAGCAGAGGGGGGGTCCAGTCTCTTAGGGCCAGAAACTGTTTTACAAAGGAAAGTCTCTGTCTCTCTTCTCACTTCATAAACCCTCTGTAGCTCTTACCAAGTATTTGGCCTGTAACAACCACGTAAGTGTTCCTTTTTTCCTTATTTTCTGAGGACTGTAGTTCATCTACTCCTTGTAGGTACAGCAAGGCTTCATTTTGTGAGTGTAAATCTGTATTAAAAGTAAGGCTTTTATTTCCCTGAATTTGGAAACAGTGCCCAAACCTTGCAGTTATTTTGACCTATGAATTTAGGTTTGGCTGGCTTTTTTTTTTTAAAAAAGGTATTATTACACTCTGAATTTGAAAATGGCACATCATAAACAATAATCAAGTAATATTCCTAAATAGGATGAATTATTTTCAGGAAATAACTACTTGTTTAACCTTGCAGAAATGTGACCTCCATCGCCTGGAAGAAGGCCCCAGTACCACGGCAGTGATGACTCGAGAGGAGGGGCTCCATTACTACAAGACCATGCAGACCATACGGCGCATGGAGCTCAAGTCTGACCAGCTCTACAAGCAGAAGATTATTCGTGGCTTCTGCCACTTATATGATGGTCAGGTAAGATTTTTTTTTCTGGAGATTTTATGTTGTTGTAGATTACTTAACATCCTACATGCTCTTCAGAAGAGACAGGTGAGGTAGGAGAGGTGGAGGGGTGGCTCTGTGTGTTAGGGAGTTTCTTGACTGTGTAGAACTTGAGGTCAGTGACAATAAGGTTGAGTGCCTGTGGGTAGGAATCAGGGGGAAGGCCAACAAGGCTGATATCCTGGTGGGAGTCTCTTATAGACCATCCAATCAGGATGAAGAGGTGGATAAATTATTCTACAATTAGCTGGTGGATGCTTCAAGATCTCCAGCCCTTGTTCTTGTAGGAGACTTTAACCTGCCAGATGTCTGCTGGGAACTCAAGAGAGTGGAGAAGAGGCAGTTTAGGAGATTGCTGGAGTGTATGGAGGACAACTTTTGTCTCAGCTAGTGAGTGAGCCTACCAGGGGACTTGCTAGACCTGCTGTTTACAAACAGAGAGGGGCTGGTGGGAGATGTGGTGGTTGGAGGCCGTCTGAGGCGCAGTGTCCATGAAATGATGGATTTTTCAATGCTTGGTGAAACAAGGAGGGGCACCAATAAAACCTCTGCCCTGGACTTCTCGAGGGCAGATTTTGGCCTATTCAGGATGCTGATTCGGAGAGTACCTTGGGTAACAGCCCTTAAAAACAAAGGGGTCCAGGAAGGATGGACATATTTGAAGAAATAAATCTTGAAGGTGGGGGAGCAGGCTGTCCCTGTGTGCTGAAAGGTGAGCCAGTGGGAAAGGTGACCAGACTGGCTGGCCAGGGAGCTTTTGCAGGAACTCAGGGTTAAAAAAAGGGTTTATCACCTTTGGAGAAAGGGGTAGGCAACTTAGGAAGGGTTTAACAATGTCATTGGGCCATGCAGAAAGAATTAGAATGGCAGAAGCACAATTAGAACTTAATCTGGCCACTTCTATAAAGGATAATAAAAAGTGTTTTATAAATACATTAGTAGCAGAAGGAGGGGCAAGGAAAACCTCCGTTCTTTGTTGAACACCACAAGGAGGGGACGACGACAACACAGTTACCAAAGATGAGGAAAAGGCTGAGGTCCCAGGGAAGGGGAGCTGAATAGCCTCCCTGTAATCCAGGAGGAGCCACTTGGATCCTCAGGTGTATGGGACCAGATGGGATCCATCCTAGGGTGATGAGGGAGCTGGCAGAAGAGCTTGCCAAGTCACTCTCCATCATTTACCAACAATCGGGGTTCATCGGGGTGGTCTCAAATGATTGGAAGTTGGCCAATGTTATGTCCATCCACAAGAAGGACCAAAAGGAGGACCCAGGAAACTACAGGCCTGTCAGCCTGACCTCAGTGCCTAGCAAGGTTATGGAGCAGATCATCCTGAGTGCAGTCACACAGCACCTACAGGACAGTCAGGGGATCAGACCCAGCCAGCACGGGTTCAGGAGGGGCAGGTCCTGTCTGACCAACCTGATCTCCTTTTATGACCAGGGGACCCAACTGGTGGATGAGGGGAAGGCTGTGGATGTGGTCTACCTGGGCCTCAGCAAAGCCTTTGACATTGTCTCCCATAGCACTGAAAAAGCTGGCAGCCCACGGCTTGGACAGGGGCACTCTGTGCTGGGTCAGGAACTGGCTGGAGGGCCGGGCCCA
>JAYRBT010000001.1:102115021-102132401 GCA_036023395.1 Myiotriccus ornatus
CCAGGTGGAAAGGGACCTGGGGGTGCTGATCGACAGGAGGCTGAACATGAGCCAGCAGTGTGCCCAGGTGGCCAAGATGGCCAATGACATCCTGGCCTGTATCAGGAACAGTGTGGCCAGCAGGACCAAGGAAGTGATTCTTCCCCTGAACTCAGCACTGGTGAGGCCACACCTGGAGTACTGTGTTCAGCTCTGGGCCCCTCCGTTCAGGAAGGATGTTGAGGTGCTGAGTGTGTCCAAAGAAGGGCAACCAGGCTGGTGAAGGGACTGGAGCACAAGCCCTATAAGGAGAGGCTGAGGGAGCTGGGGCTGTTTAGCCTGGAGAGGAGGAGGCTCAGAGGTGACCTCATCACTCTACAACTACCTGAAAGGAGGTTGTAGCCAGGTGGGCATCAGTTTCTTCTCCCAGGCAATCAGCAACAGCACAAGAGGGCACGGGCTTAAGCTGTGCCAGGGGAGGCTTAGTTTGGACATGAAGAAGAAGCTCAGACAGAATGGCTGGACTTTGGAATGGGCTGCTGAGGGAGGTGTTGGAGTCACTGTCCCTGGAGGTGTTTCAGAAAAGACTGGATGTGGCACTGAGTGGCATGATCTGGTTGACATGGTGGTGTGTTGGGTCATAGGTTGGACTTAATGATCTCAGAAGTCTTTTCCAACCTAACTGATTCTGTGATTTTAGGGATTTTAATAGACTGCAGAATAAATGTAGAACTGAATATCTGTACAATGTCTGAAGTTGTAGCTGGAACTATAATTTAGTTCATGACTCTTTTAAAAAACAATGTCTTAGCACAAAAGGGAATCCCTGAGATCTTGGGAGGGAGAGAGAGAGAGAGAGAGAAGGCACAGTGCAGGTGAAGATCAGATGAATGTGAGAAATGAGCAACTGCAGCATATTAAATTCAACACATTTGAAGGCCTGCATCTTCCTCCTCAAGCTTAATTGATGGGTTTTGTTTCCATGTCTCATGGATCATGTGCCTACTAAAAAGCAGCATCCAGGAGAAGGAACTTCATGACCTTACTGAAATTTTGCTGTCTGTTCATTATCCCCTGACGTTTTTGAATTTTGGCTGTTGAGATGCTTCATTTGGGAGAAAAAACCTGCAGATTTTTGCAGGTTCTGGTTCCCTTCCCATGTGCCTTTGCTAGTCAGTCAGGTTGGAATTTGGAGCCCAAGGCTGTTGTAGCTCCAGGCCTGTCACCGACCCTTGGGATTTAGGTCAGTCTCCTGTATCTGTTACCTGCTGATAGTGGATGTATGTGGGATCAGAGCTCTTGCCACACTGCTGGCTCTGGAAGATGTGTGTTTTTCTTCATTGCCAAGCTTACTTTTCCTTTGTAACAGGAGGCCTGCTGTGTAGGGATTGAAGCTGCCATAAAGCCTACGGACCATGTGATAACAGCCTACAGAGCTCATGGCTTTACCTACACCCGGGGAGTGCCTGTTCGAGAAATCCTCGCTGAACTTACAGGTGTGTGCTCAGGAGAACGAGGGTTCACATGCTGCTGTACTTGTCAGAAGTTTTTATTCAAATTCAAAATTAGGTTGATGCACAAAGTATACTGGGGCTTCAGAAGCAGTTTAGTGACATAGCAGAATAAATCAGTGTTTTAATTTTATGATGCAGCAACTTTTAACTATAAAAAGCGAAGAATAAGTACTTCTAAAGCACAAATTCACAAGATTTTTCTCCAAACTATATGCTGTATTTGTTGTGCTGCAGCACAGTTTGGAAGTTGCTGGTGGCAGGCATTTGTTCTCAGTGGGACAGGGCATTACCTTCCCTAGGAGATTTGGATTTTCAGAGTTATGCTGCTGAAGTCTTAGGAACATTGGTAAACACTGACCGTAATGATCAGCTGAATGGTTGGGGAAAATTTGACTGTAAGAAGAATATTAAATTATAATCCAGATTGAGATTTTGCAGAAAGGAGAGATGGCTGTTCACTATATGGTTGAGGATGGAGCAGGGAAGAGAGGAGAGGATCAGCAGTGAAAAATTAATAAGGAGCTTGAAAGCCTTTATGAATCACGGGTATAATAAAGACTTGATCTGAGAATCTGCATGCTTGAAATGTTAATACAGGAAAGCAAGTTTTGGGGCAGAGAAGAGGTAGGATTTTGTATACAAAGAGCATATGTGTGTGCTAAGAATGCATATTAATAACGTGCACAAAAGCCCAGAATCTAGTGGATGATCGATTTGCCAAGAGTCACTGGATTACTGATAAGACAGAAAGTAAATGAGGATATTGTCATGACTGAAGCCTTTTGTTGGCCCTGAAACTACAAATACGAGTGATAATGTGGTGGGGGGTTTTATTTCATTTCATGACACATAATTTTCTGTAGCATTATGCTTGACTTTAGTGGGGCTCCTTTAACTGGGAAAGAGCAGCTGCAGTACAGACACTGTTGTTCTAAGAAATGACACTTGGGGAAAGTTCCTGGAGAGGAGTGCTGATAGAGCCCTTTCCTGCAAAGAAAGACCTTGACTAAAAATGCCAAACTGAAGACAGCCTGAGTTACAGTGACCAAGAAATAACAGAATCAAAAGGTCTTTGAAGGAGAAGGAAGCAGAGTAAGCCAGAATAAGACTAGTAGGTAAGATCCTATAGGAAACAAGTTATAGATAAAGGACTTTTGAGAAGAATTGACAATTACATGAGAAACGGGTTTGTATTCTAAGTAGAAAGTGTAGCAAAAAGTGACATTGGTTAATCAGGAGTTCTTAAATATATTCTAAAATACAGGAGAGGATTGTACAAAAAGTGGAGGGAACTTACTGAAGTTAAATTACACTTAATCAAGAAACTTTTCCTTAAAATGAGACTTTTCTTTTTTCCTTTGACCCTAGCTGTCAGAATCCGTAACAGTTCACATGAAACATATGAAAGGTATGCGAAAGACCAATAGTAAAAATGAGCCACTATTAAGTAAGAAAGAGAAGTAGAAATTCCAGAAAGAGATCCACTTCTAAAATAAACACCAAGGCTAATGCAAAAAAAACAAAACAACAAACCCACCACCAAACAAGCTGTGCTTATTAGAAATACAATAAAGTCCTCTGCAACTAGTAACAAGACAGATGAGAATAAGAAATGGGCTGATGAGAAGTTCTGTGTCCTTAGTGGATTGGCTCATTTAAATAGGATTGTTGCAATGCTTCATGAATCACTAGTTATCTTCAAATTACAGCTTGGATAAAGCTGGACTGGGTGATTTCTTATGTTTTTACTGGGGTGGAATGGAGAGGTGTTAGTTGTTTGGTTTTTTTCAATGTCCTATTTGTAATTTTTACTTGTATTTATTGTAAAAGGGAAGACAAATATAAATAATTGCAATTAATTTGGAATAATATTCGTATCTTGCAGAAGCCAAAAGTAGTAAGGACTGTATATACTTCTTGCAAATTATGTATATGAGAAATACAGACCTTGTTGTCTTTTATGAAACACCCCATATTTATCAGAAAGTGCTTTTGTACAGTAGGACACTGAAACTCCTTGGTTGGTTTTAAAATTACTTCTTAATCTCATTCTGTATTTCCAGAATTATGTTTTCATTATTGTTCACTTCTTCCCCTCCTCTTATTTGTGAGATATTTAACCATGAATTCTTAGGAGAGAGGCCATTGTGTCTTTACTCCACATGACAACAATTACATGGTCTTGGTGTTATTGCCTTTAGGAATTGCATTAGATGTTCCCATTTGCACAGTATTTTTCCTCTGAAAAATAAATCGCTTGTTACTCATGTTTCAGGTCGAAAAGGAGGATGTGCAAAGGGAAAAGGAGGATCAATGCACATGTATACCAAAAACTTTTATGGTGGCAATGGTATTGTTGGTGCTCAGGTATGTACATGACTTCTACTTCAAAGTACAAGTTGAATTTGGCTCATGTCCTGTTGCCAGTGTTCCTCTCAGTTTTTGTGGTGTGAGCTTGATGCAGATACCATTGCTGTGTGGCTCTGTCTTATTCTGGCTTGCTCACCGTTTTGTAAACTGTAGCAAAAATGAATCAAACTGAGAATACAGTTCATGGTTTTTTTTTGGTTGTAACACCAGTTGGAACAAATGGAAGTGGGTGGGTAACAACTTGTTTGTTGATGAGGTCCCTAACAGCATAAATGTCTCCTTACAGTTCTCAAGGTGCCTTTCTTCAGCTCCTGTAACATTGTTCTACAACTCTGGTTTGTTCTGTGCTCTGTGACAGGTTCCCCTTGGAGCTGGGATCGCGCTGGCCTGTAAATACTTCGGTAAAAACGAAATCTGCCTGGCGTTATACGGGGACGGTGCCGCCAATCAGGTGAAGGAGCGTTGTCTTGGGTGGCTCTGAGGGGTGTTCCTTCTAGGAACTGTGAGCTCTGTCATTCCTGTGAGGAGTGGGAGAGCACCTTCTGCCCTGCCTGTGTAGTACCTGCAACACAGGCAGCATCTGCCTCGGAACTTATGCCGAGATTATTGTGTTGGGCTTCCTGCTACAAGAACACTTTATTAAAGGAGTCCACTGATACTGAAAAGGCAGATCCTAAAGTGGACAATGCACACCCTCAGTCCTACAGCTCACTGCAGTTTTTCTCCAGGCTTTTGTTGTGCTGTTCACTGAGATGAACTTCATGTAGGGTAGCTGGGCATCTCACAAATTTTGGAAACTATCACCTCTTATTTGAGTTGTCTTAGGCATTCGAGTAGGGATGTGTTTCAAGAACAGTACAGTCCTCAGAGGGGTGATTAAGGTGAACAGTTAATTGCTAGGTGCTCTTTACATATCAGGAATGTAGCCTATTTTTTGTCATACTTTGGACCTATGCAAACATCTGTTCTTCTCCACCCCCATTTTGAACTTGGCCCTTGTCCCTGGAGTGGAGGGAAAGTTTTTTGGCTCCTTCCCTTCTGCAATGCTCTAGATACTCAGGGAATGAGCAAGGCCAGTGGTTAATTACATGAACATTACACCAGTCATGGGAAGACGGGTTTCCAGGCACTCTTTTTACCCCCTTTCCAGTTGTCTACAGTTCATCTAAGTGTGACACCCTGAAGTGCCTGTGCTGTCAGGAGAGCTCTGAAGGATGGCAGTGAAGATGAGAGTGCTGCTGAACAGGGAGAAACGTGTCACTTAGGTTTCTGAAGACAGAGGACAGAGCATTCTCACAGAGCTGCTTACTACTGACATTCCAGCCAGTGTCTTCATCTCATCAGCTCAGACATTAAGCCAGATAAACAGTTGGTGATTTAGAGTGTACTGAGTTTCCCACTTTGAAAGCACAGGTGGAGATCTCAGTTCTTGATTTTCCCTTTGACTTCACAGTAGTAAGGCTGATGCAGTCACTGTGGTCAAACTTTACTTTGCTGTAGCACCATCCTGCCAGGTTAATCACCAAGTTTTTTATGACTGTTGCTGAAATACCTCAGTTAAATCTGAAGGATTTGTGCTACCCTAACACAGATACTGATAAAGGTTTAAAAATTAAGTTCTGTAAACTACTAGTTGAAAGTTACCTTATACAGTGTAGCTTCTCTTTTATTCCTTCTGAGCTGCAGCAAGGTACTGGTTTCTGATCACTTTTAGTATTATAATTTCTCCTAGCTAGACCTCTGCAACTGAAGGATTTTCAGTAGAGCCTGATGCTTGAAGGCTGAGCTCCCTGACCACATGTAACTTTATCTTTCAGGGCCAGATATTTGAAACGTACAACATGGCTGCCTTATGGAAGTTGCCTTGTATTTTTATCTGTGAGAACAATCGGTATGGAATGGGAACATCAGTTGAAAGAGCTGCAGCCAGTACTGACTACTACAAAAGAGGATACTTCATTCCAGGGCTCAGGGTGAGTAGTCACAGTTTTTTTTTTTGGGGGGGGGGGATGTGTGTGCGCACCCCTGCACAATACATACATATGTATTTCTTTTATTTCTACATATAGTTGCTTGAAGCTGAATTCCTGTTGCACTTGTGGAAGTACTGAAATTGGAAGTTTGTAGGCTGTCATTTTTTTGCCTTAACGTGTAGTTTCTCTTTGTCAGGTGGATGGCATGGATGTTCTCTGTGTTAGAGAAGCAGCAAAGTTTGCAGCTGAGTACTGTAGAGCTGGAAAAGTAAGTCTATATTTGTTATTCTTTCTCCATAGGTGAAACTCTTAGCAAAGTTATTGCTGCATGAGAAGTTCCTCATCTAGTCCATTTTCTCCAGTTGCTGTTGAACTTTATTTGACCTTTATTTCCCCTTTTCTCCACAGTATTGAACCTGTATGCAATTGAGTGGTTCTCTAATTTTTGTTAGAATTTATTAACATGCAATTCATTAACAAACACTTATTATATATATTATTTATACTGTCATCTTTTTCCCCATTTCTACCTCAGTTAAATTCTGTTGTGAAAGGTATTAGAACTGTCAGGCAGTTGTGTTCTTTGTGGTTACTTAGGAGAAGCATCAAATAAAATAATAATCATTCTATATTTGTAAGAAATGGAAAATGAAGTAAAACTTTTGTGAGTCAGTGTTAGTGTCTGTCACCCAAATATGATTTTGAAGATTTTTAATACTTGGTGAAGTAATGAAGGTTCTGCAAGTTATAGTCTTACACTGAAACAACAGGTAATTTGAAATATTCTGAATAATGGTGGAATGACATTGGAAGGGAGGAAATTGTTTAATGCTCCTTAGTAAGAATATGAGAATAAATGCTTACAATATCAATATAAGGTTCAGTTTGAAAAAATTAGGTTTCATTTTACTGAATGAATCTGTATATGCTAATGTTACATAAATAGAGAAAAAAGCATTGAATTAAAATAATTGATCACTGGTGCAATTTACCTGTAGCCAATGATTGCTGCTGTAACAAGTTAGTCACTTGTGGTAACACTCTCTGTATTGTTTTTTCATATTAAGGGCCCTCTTGTGATGGAGTTACAGACATACCGTTACCATGGCCACAGTATGAGTGATCCTGGAATAAGGTACTGTCACATTCTTTCTTACCACTTACTGAAAACAAGTAAGTATTGATGGTCAAATTCTAAGAGATGAAACTCTTAAATTCAGTGTTTAAATCAGCATTTAAGCATTATGATGAAATTGCTATGATCACTCATCTCATTGCTCAGTTGTTA
Organism: Myiotriccus ornatus; assembly: GCA_036023395.1. NCBI lineage: Eukaryota > Metazoa > Chordata > Aves > Passeriformes > Tyrannidae > Myiotriccus > Myiotriccus ornatus. The sequence goes on from JAYRBT010000001.1 coordinate 102,122,146, forward strand.
TCTGTGGCCATGTAACATAACTTTTTTTTAACTTTCAGAATTAAGAGATTTGGTTTTAGAACAAGCACAGAGTCAGTTAAACTTCGGTGCTTTCTATTAATAAATTCTGCTTTCAGTGTGACTTTATGGTGTGTCCTAATTAAGCTTTGACTAAAAAGCAGCATGCTTTTCTGGGGATTTTAGGGCATTTAAAGTCCTGTAAGGTAAAATTACAGGAGCAGCTTGGACTGTCCAGTCAGGTAGAACACTTCCTAAAAATACAAGCATACATTGGCATTGCACGAACTGACAAATCTGAATTTGTCTCTATGAAGTAGAGCTGTATCCCAGCATTTTGTTGGAAACTTGCAGTGAATTGGAAGCATGCTTCCTAAGGGGGGATGGGAAGGAGAAAACATGGTCCTTCATGGTAACTGTCCCAGACTGGGATTGCTCCCCTTTCTCTTGGAGCTACTTCAGCTCAGTTGGCATTTATAGATTTATGATGGGGGGATGTTCTAGATGTTGCTGTACCATCCTTTGAGTGATTAATATTCTGTATTTTCATTGCATCCCTGACAACTCTGTGGACACACCTTTCTCTGAAAGTGAGTGTGTCCAGAACCTGCCCTCTCATCAAGGGCACCCCTGAAGAAGTTCATGTCTTTGCCTGTCTTGCTCCTAGCTATCGTACTAGAGAGGAAATCCAAGAGGTGAGAAGCAAAAGTGATCCCATCACTTTGCTGAAGGACAGAATGGTCAACAACAACCTTGCTAGTGTTGAAGAACTAAAGGTATGGCTTTTGTTGCTATATAAAGAAGCTCTTGAGCAGTCACACACTGGTGATCTCTGAAAAGCACATCACGGGCAGCGTCCATTGCTTGTTCTCTGAAGTTCTTTAGAGTTTGCTTAAACATCACTTCTGTCAGTGAGGGTGAAGCTTTGTTGCATCCCAGCTAATGAAGTTGTGTTCTGCTGGAAAGGCCTTTTGCTTTTGGGTGCTGAGTAAGGCTTTGGGTGTCCTTTACTAAGAGACAGAAATCAAAATTATCCAGGCTTGCTTGACTCCCTAGGAAGGGGTAAGTCTCAGAAAGGGAAATTATGAATAGGGAAAAATCATAGTGAAGGATTCAGGAATCCTCTAAGCAAATGTTGTAATTCCTTTAGTCAACTCTGTCTGAAAAATAATGGTACTGACACACTGAGTATTCTGTGGAATCAGAACAGAGTATGTAGAGGCTCAGTGGGGTCATGCTGCTCTGTCAGTAGGTTACTGGTACTACCCAAAATGCTGCATCTTAGTAGGGAGGGAATTTTTATAGGTTTTTAATTTTATGTTTCTAGACAGCGTTAACTAATTCTCGCCAATACTTAATCATAGCATTTAAATTCAAAATTATGATCCTTTTTTTCTGAGCTGTCTCCTAATAAGGATCCATTTTTGGTTTAGGAAATTGATGTGGCAGTAAGGAAGGAGATCGAAGAAGCTGCTCAGTTTGCTACCACTGACCCAGAGCCTCCCCTGGAAGAACTAGGTCACCACATCTACTTCAACGAGCCACCCTTTGAAGTGCGTGGCCCAAACCAGTGGATAAAGTACAAGTCTGTCAGCTAAAGGCCTTTTTGTTGATGTAACTTATTCATAAGAATAAGTGAATGCTTTTACAGGAACTATAATGACTCAGAAAAAACCTTAAGCTTATTTAAAAGCTCTTTCAAAAGAGGAAATGTGTAAGAAAATCCATCTACATGTGGATTTCCTTAAACATGCTGAATGTTGTTTCAGAAGAAGCTAAGAGAAAACAGTGATTTATTTAAAGTGCTATATATTTGCTTTACTGACTTTCTGTGGATTGCTGTATGTGTTATGTACAGTGTAAAAAAATAATTAAACTTCAACAACCTTTACATAATGGTCTGTATGCTTTGTTTCTTCATGAACTGCTTTCCTGGACAACCCACCAAAAGCACCATTACATGCTCTGTTTTTGCTGCAGAAAAGGAACTAACTGAAAACACGACACCGGGCTTTTTTCAGTAGTTCAGCTTTAATACAAAAAGCTGTATAGATTCACCTGCAAAGAGGTGACATGCTCTACCCTATCCCCTCCCTGCTCAAACCATCAGCTGGCAGAACTGTAACACACTTTAAGTTCACAGTTTTCACAATGCTGAAGCCAATTCAGGTGTGTGGTACCTGTTTTGCCGACAAGGTTGGGTTTTTGCTCAGCTAATGCTTTGTATTACACTGATAGGCATTGTGTGCATTACTCTGTCATAAATAATTTAAGTGCATTGACACCGACTGAAAAGCTGTTCAAACAAGCTACACAATTGTGCAAAACCTGCAAGGCCACTGTACATATAAATATATACATCTAATAATTTAAGTGTTGGGAATGTACTTCATTTGCTTATTCCCATTTCCTGTTCTTCCAAAGCATTCACCTTCTGCACTGAGGTCTTTCCAGAGGCTTGTCGGTGGTTCAGTATTGCATTCCAGATTCTGCAGCGAAGGCCACCCCTGTAGGAAGGAAAACAGAGAACAGTTATGGGAAACTCCCTCATCTCCATTGCTTTAAAGTGAGCAAGAAGTACAACTAGAAATCCCAAGGATAGACCATTTATGTTCTATCAGTACACAGTACATCAGTCTACAGTACACAGCAAACTTTTCTAATGGTTACAGCTGAAACTTCCAGGTCAGCCAGGGGTTAACAGAACGTGATAAAAGGTCTTGAATCAATGGGTAAAGTTCTTTATGCCTATTTTCCATATGATTATATTGTCCTGAAGGGTGCAGAAATAGCTCCCAAGCTTGATAAGCTTGAAGCACCCTCAGTGCAATTCTGTCAGTTAAGATGTGAAAAACTAACACAAAATCCAAGATGAAATAGAAGTTGCCTCTGAACTATCACCGGCCTATTTGAATAACTGAACTTCAGAAAGTTTTTTTACAAAATACATTAATTAAGCTCTGAACAATCACCTAACAAGTACTTTCTTACCGCAGTTGAAGATACTGCAAATCATCTTTGGTGATATCATTGAGGACAGCACTTAGTGTATAATCTTCTTCAGCAAACTAAAAGGCAAATTTATTCATAAATTATTACTTCTTCTTTGAAACCAAACTGCTAATTATGACTACAGTGACCTTTTCTAAAAGGTGGGTTTATTTTTACCCTGTTAATGGCATCTAAGTCTGCTCCTTGTTGTTTCAGCCACTTCATGAGCTCAGGGTCTGCATTTTCTCTTAACGTCGCTGCAGACCCTTGGGAGTCTGTAACATAAAACAAACATAAAGGTTAATATTCCTCAAAACTAGGGCAAAACTGGCAGTTCTCACTTTACTGACGCTTGAAGGTTTTTCATCCTTTTGACAAACGTGATCCCATTTATTTGTGTGCAACTGTCAAAATATGCAGTATCTCCTCATACCTTTGGGTTTAAGTTTTAATTGAAGCAAGTGTAACTCCTGAGTCTTCTGCTCCAAAGACTGTCGTAAGAGGGTCTGATACTCTTTCTCCTTCTGAACAAGGTGTTCCAAAAGCCTGGTAGCATATGAGAGAGAGCAAACACCACCACACTGAGAATAAGTCTAGCTGAAAAAAGTACTTATTTTTAATGACGACCACAGGACAAGAGACACCGGAGAGATACTGTCGTAAGTAACATCTTTTATGGCTTACAGATTTCATTTCAGTTATCTGAGACTCACTTAGGAGTGGCACTTGAAGGCTTTCACCTGCAGAATTTAATAAATAGCTTGTAAATTCTGTTCCTGCTGTTTTGCAGCCTCCCTGGGCAGGGTTGCTGCCTTTATACTGTAATTTACTACTGAACAGTGTAAGACTGATGTTTTGCCAGGGATTTTCTGGTCACAGATGCACATCACATCCACAAAGAAGAATGGGACCTTCAGCTGTTAATGCAACAGCAGCAGCTACACCTGTAACCCGTGAGAAACAGGGCAGGGGCTCTGCTGAGCTCTGCTTGTGCTCATTAGTGGCCAGTCTGTCCCATGAGCCACGACAGAGCTGCTCGAGCTTTTCCTTGCAGGAACAGCCTTAAGGCACTGACACCAAGTCAGGTGGCATCCAAGGAAGTAGGCAGGAAACTGGCACAGTTGCACAAACCTAATTACTTTACAGTAGAAATCCAATGTGACATTCTGCAATTTAAAAATTAATTACACAAATAAAAATTGTACTGCAGGGTGTTGAGCTGTCATACTGGTACTGCCAGCACACTGCAAATCCATTTGTGTTCTTGGAAGGTCTCCTTTATCAGGAGGCAATAGGTGAGCAGTACTTACGTTAAGTAAGTACATGTCAATGTAGAAAGCGAAGTCTGAGAGCTTTTCAGACTGCCTGAAAATGCCTGCACAGTCTTTTGTAGGAGGGTTACCTTAAGGTCTCGTGTTTAAGTCTGCCCAGCTCCTGGCTGAGCTGCTGCTGAGCCTCATGAGACACCACAGAGCTAAGGGTGCTGACTCCTGATGTGATGGCAGGATCCTCAGCCCCGTTTTGTTCAGAGAGCTGGAAACTGTCCTCCACCTCCTCACCATCCTTGTCCCCACCTTCCATTTCTGACGCTGGCTCAAAGTGAGCGCGAAGCTCTGGTAAAAGGAAAGAGGGAAGGATAAGATTTTTTTGACAAGTCTTTTCCAGACGTATTGCAGTTTGCTCTTTAATACTGCAGGTGGGGAGCTTCAGCTAAGGCCATGCCTGTTTTTGCACAATGTGCTTTATTGCAATAAAGGGAGGCAGCACAGACTTATGTGAGCTGGACCACAGATTCTCTGGCATCAGCTGAGTGGTGCTGCAGTGCAGCAGTAGAGGAGGTAGCTGTAGATCACAGTCACAGAGGGGACAAATACCATGATTTGAATAATAAGACATTAAAGTATGCTAATCAGAAACTCCTGAAAGCTTACTTTTTTCCTAAATCGTAAAAAAAAAAAAAAAAAGGAAAAGTTGTTTTCCCCTAATGCCTTGGACCAAAGACTTTACAAAGCTTTCCTCTCCTTCAGATAGCATTTTAACCCCAGTTCTCAAAACTTGCTGCAGGTGGCTACCCTTCTCATCAAAGAATAGCTGCTGTTTTTCTGGTACAAAGTCCTAAAAGATTTGGCCAATTTGGCTTTAAAAGCCATGGCAACTTTGGACTGAAAGGGTTCACCTCACTAAGTGCTGTCAGAACATTCTTATACAGGAAGGGGTGCTCGGCACTTCAGGGAGTTACAAAACTACTTGCAAATTTCCAACTTAACTAGACAGTTCTTAGTAATGTATCCTCCTTCTGGCAATTTTTCCTACTGTCCATCTGTGGACCAGCATCCTCCTCCTCCCATTAATGCCCTCCCTTCTACATGTCTGTTCCACACCTCAGTATAATTTTTCAGAAAATATAACCAAATCTGTGCAGTGATACCCACCCTTTATGTCATTAACACGTAGTAGAAAGTCATCTTCTTTCTTACTAGAAGATCTTCAGCTTGGACTGAATTTAATTTGCCTTTTTTGGTCATGGCTGGAGCACATTGGGGGTGCAGAACCACTGTGGTTCTCTCTTCATTATGTGCTTTTGTACTGCAAGTACAGCATTAATTCTCCAGATCAACACTTCTTTCTCTGCAACGCTCTGACCCCACGCCTTTCACGAGTGGCACCTGGGATGCAGCTAATGGCATGCTGACAGATTAAATATCTAAACTGCTCCATTTGCTACAACTCTTTGATATGTAAAAAACCTTTTTTTTGAAAAAAGGATTACTTTCAGCTGCTTTGATTTACCTGGAATAAGAATAGAGACTGCTGCTTGGACTGCACGGCGGATTATGTTATCCATTGCAAACATCCAGTGGGGTCTTATTAAGTGATTTCTTAATACTTTGTTCACCTGTCAATGTAGCAGCAAACAACATTTGCTCACACCTTAGGAGAGAGAATCTTGTTTTTCAAAAGTCATAGTAAGCTTTATAAGGTAATAACTGCATACAGCACTGAAACTCTCCCACCTTTCAAAATCTAAACAACAGATTTGACAGTTTTAGGCTACAGCTTTCAAACATTTCAAACCAGACTGTGACATTCAAACCCTTCTAGAGTACAAGGAGGAAGAGTGAGGAACAGTGTGGAAGATGAGAACCAACCCCTAGGGCAAGCTCTATGCAGGAGCAAGCAACCTGATGTAGTGGAAGTTGTCCCTGCCCATGGCAGGGGCGTTGGAAATAGATGATCTTTAAGGTCTTTTCCAACCCAAACCATTCTGTGATTCTATGAAGAATTCCTCTCTCTCAGCACTCACTGCATCCTGGAATCCAAACAGCACCAGATGAATCTGATTGATGGAAGTGCTGTCAAAGTCCAAATCCATTTTCAACTTGGATATGGTAGAAGCCATCACTCTCTGCTCAGGAGAGTGTATGAAGTCCCTTAAAATCCCAATAATCTGCTTGATGTGGACCACTGAAAGTTGCAGTTCTTCAGAGCTCTGGAGAAAAGATAATGAATGTGTATCAAGTAAACATCTAATTACCAGCATTAATATTTTTAGGGTTACATAACTTTGCTTATGTATACTTGTCACTGATGCACAGAAAACACAGAACTTTTGCTTCTGCAAAGTCTCTAGTTTTTACCTTTTCCTAACAAGAAAATTTTTGAATAGTAATTTATATTCCAAAATTGAAATGAAGTCTACAGGTGACTGTCACAAAGGGAAGAGGCTGCAGATGGTACTTACATCTTTCTGCAGTGTACTGCAGAGGGCAGCTCTCCTCCACAAAAACAGCAGAGTGAGTCACTAAGAGGCCCAATTTTTTAGACGCTATCCTTTCAAAAAGATGAATCTGACTTACATCTAATTATTTCATTTCCTTAGGCAAAAAAAGTATGTTTATATATGCATTTATCCCAAGTTAGAAAACGGTCTAAAATGGCACAGGGATTCACAAGTGTTCATTCTACAATTTGCAGTCCATAACCCCCAGTTAAAGTCATTCATCCAAGTGTCTGTAAGAACAACAACCTGTATAATTGAAAGGTAAAGGCAGAAGTACTACATCAGTTATGGAAAAGAGAGGATTACCATGCTATGAAACAGCTGGAGACTGAAGTAGGACTTGCTGTTACTAAACAATAATTTATTGTGGAAAAAATTTAGAGTCCTGGTTATTTCTGACAAAGATCTCACATACAAATTTTAGTCCTCTGTAAGGTTATAAGCTATTTGGTAGTTTAAGCAGGCTCCCCTTTATGTGAGTGCAGTCCATGTGAAAAAACACAGCTTTGGTAAGAATAAATAATGTCAGAGGCACATCAGAAGCAGACATTAAGAAAAGGTCAAGCCACAGTTCTGGTACAGGTGTGTGCCAATGCTCGGCTATGTGTTAAACATAATTTTTCTTACTTCTCTTACAGTCATGAAACATTCCCACTCAACCTTTCCTTCTACAGGAAATCTACTTTAGTGTTTTTAAGCAAACCATACCTATTATTACGTGGTGTTCTAGTTCCATGTCCTTAAAAGCCAAAAAAACCCACAACATCAAAACTACCCAACCCACCAACCTCAGCCCCCTCCAACCCCACATCAAATGCCCCAACCTCTCCCTCAGATAAAACCAGTCAAAAGCAGCAGCCAAAAGGTGGTGTTTGCTATCCCTTCAGACAACAGCAAACGGCTCACACAGTTACAGGTCTCAGAGATTAAAGATATTCAGAAGGAACAATCGAAGCATCCTCATCTATTAGTACTACTACCTATTATTTTTCCTTACATGGAAAAAAGGAGAGCTGAAGTGAAATTACCTGTGCAATACACTCCTGCAAATTGGAAGCAACTTTATCCTGTTCTTCCTTAAGGATTTTATATAGGATTGCTCGGCGTTCACTGTCCTTCCGCAGCAGGAACAGTCCAGAATCCTTATCCTCCACTGAAGGAGAGGCACTCCTGTCCTCTGAGGCTGAGCCCTCATCAGGAACACTGTGTCACCACCGAGCCACATGCACAAGAGAGACCTCAGCATTAGCAACACAGCAGAACTGTCAGAAGCGAGGAGGGATACTTCTGAGGTTAAAAAGGGAATTAAAACTACAGCAGCAGATTGATCAGACTGTTAAACATTAATTCTGAGAGAGAAGGTGACTCAGATCCTGTGCTGGTTCAAAACCCACTGAAGCGAAAAGCACATGGCTGATTTCACCCTGCTAGGAAGCTGGCATTAATGTCAGCCAGCAGCGGTCAGTTCTGGGGAGGAAAGCTGAAACTATTTGTTTTTTCTGGACCGATACTGTAACATACTAATTTGAAGGTTTTGCTTTGTACTTTGTGAGCTGTAGAACTGTATTTCTGCTTCCCCTTTCCCACATTTTTTCATGAGTCCATGGATGAGTCAGATCTTCACTTGACTCCTGAATCCATATCCCCTTGGTCAGTAAGATGACTAACATTTATTCACTGGAGGGAGTAAAGTATATAAGTACGTGGAAACCTTAAAGGAGAAGAATCATTGATCATTATTAAATATGCACAATATTTACATTAACTGGTAACCTACCTATGCAACTCAATTCCTGTTTAACAAACCTAGTTTAACACACTAGTGAAAAAACGGCCCTCAGATAAAATATAATGTGAATTAAATCCACATAATCACTCAAGGGTCTCAAGCAACAAGCAAATGCTTTACCTTAGTAAATGGGAAATGGGATGCTTTGTCTGAATCTCTGAAATGGATCTTTTTGTCCTTTCGAAAAACATGTCATGCTGTACATCAGAGTCTGGTGAAACAGAGCCATGCTCACTGCTGCTACTGCCAGCCTGTTCTCCATGGATTGGCAGTGGGAGGGATGTAGTACGATTATAATCTACAAACAGACATTGTACAATGTGAAACAAAATTAGGCCAAAAGGGGCAACATGCTTTAAACAGCTGTGATCATCTTCAGTGATATCAAGACCTCACTTTGCAAAATGGCTGAGGGAGAGGTAATCTTGCTGACAAAAAGCAGCAATACACTCAAAATCATTATATGCATAAGCAATAAAAAGTACGAACCCGTAACTGCTGAACCCAAAGACAGCACAGGTACTCACCTAAAATGATGTTTTGTTACCCACACACACACAGACACACACTCACACACACATGCAGCCCCCCTTGGTGCTGTCCCATAGAGTGGTACAACTGGATATACAGCTGTTTAAAGAGCCTGAAGCGAACCAATAGATTCATTGGCTGCTCCACCAGAGAGCACTCTACTACCTGCCCTCCTCATCTCTGCCTGTGCTAATGGGCATGTAATTCCCTCACTCACATGTCCCCCCCGCCCTCAGTAAGGACTCTCAGCATTAGCCAGAAGGAAATCTCTTGTCCCTGTCTAATTCATCTTGAAAGTAAGAAAAAATAAAAAAAAAACAGATATTGAGAGCTTACTGTAATCCTGACTGCCAGTTTGCAGTTGTGTGGTAGGAAAGTTAAGGAAGTTCTGTCAACTCAGGGTGCACACATCCACGGAGCTAAAATATCACAAAAGGTTTTGATACTTGTGGTTGTGAAACTGTGTGGAGACCTGATATTTGACAAAGAGCCTGTTGCTCCCAGGGCAGCAGACAAGGCAAGCTCCACCCTTTCTAATGCCACACAATTTTTCGAGGAAGATACCCTCAAGCAAGAGCTTGAGCAGAGAAAATGATTGCAGTGGGGCAGAAGGGCACAGCCTGGCAACAGCTCCTGAGTGGCACCGCCCTGGCTGAGCAGTGGGAGCTGTCCCGTGACCCCTGGGTAAGTGCAGGGACTGGAGTTCTCAGTGTCCCTCAGGAAGAGAGATGAGGCCCATGTCCTCGCTGAAGCCAATTCAGCTACGTGTTACAAATTCCTTGCTGTGTTTTTCTCCTTACAATTCCATTCTTTCAAAAGTTCCTTGTTGAGAGGGAAAAAGCTCCAAAAGGGAAGCAATTAAATTTGCATTGGGAATGTGAGTGTGTTTGTGCAGACAGGGGAAAGAAGCAGCAAAATCAATGGCTCTGCCTGTTTTTAAATGGCCAGTTCCTCCAAATGCTCCTGATTTATTTGGCAGGTCTATATTATCTTATCACTGAAAAAGTGGCTGCTATATTTGGGGGGAGAGGGGAGAAGAAACGTGCCATGCAGAAAACAAAACAACCCACTAGACAGCTACTTCAACACCTTTATGCCAAATTTCCATGCTATATATCAAGTTTGAAAATGCTGACCCAAATAGATCTAATATGCTAACCTAACAGA
>JAYRBT010000001.1:102139764-102158382 GCA_036023395.1 Myiotriccus ornatus
AGTTGGTTGGGTTTTATAATTAATGTCTCAAAACCGAAAGTATTTACAAGTTTGAGTTTGGTTTTCTGCACCTTTAAACATACATCTAGACAGTGTGCATGTATGAGTTACTCCTATCAAGATTATTAAATGAAAAAGTTGCTATATTCAAGTGTTTCCAGATGTAACTGCAACAAATCCATTGCTGGTTAATGAAAAACACTTAGAAGAAAAACTATTACCCCATCGCACTTAAAAAGTGGAGGGGGAAAGAAAAGTAAACCTGAAAAAAATTACATTAAAAAAATAGAAGGATATCAACTATGTGTTTATGGTGATCACATTCCCATTTAATCTTCCCTGAAAACAGAGACCTAATAGTGATTTCATCACAAATCCAAAGAGCCTCTTGGTTCTAATGCAAAATCTATCACAACCCCCCTTATAAACTCCTCTAAATTCATCTTACCTGTAAACGTTTCAGTGCATGGATTGATTCCTGCCAGGCGTTTGGAGGTACCAAAATCAGATATCTTAACCACGCCACTGTAGGTGTTCACCAAAACATTATCCCCCTGTGGTTTGTATATGAGAGAGAGAAGGAGGGCGGGGAGGAAGGGGAAACAGATGAACACAGATTCTAAATCTCAATAAAACTCCTTCAAGTTTGCAGTTATCTTTGTAATATACCTTTCTACAAAGGAATTTTCCAGGAGCACCGAGGAGAAGGGGTTGGTTTATACTTTCCTTTTGTTTTAAGCTTCCATGAAATCCTATTAAAAATTCTACTTCAGATCAGAGTAAAACTAACTGAAGTAAATAAGATAAAAAGCAAATCAAACAAGACACACCAAAGGAAAATTTACCTTTATATCCCTGTGTACAATCTGGTTCTCATGGAGATACTTAAGGCCTTCCAGAATCTGCTTGGTGTAAAATTTAATTGTAGGTTCTTTCATTGGGCCCCACTTAGATCTTAAGAGAGCTGAGAGGCTGCCTACAAGAGATTAAGAACACAGTGCACCAAGATAGCAAAATCCCCAAATTAGCACAAAACATTTAAGTCTGCATGAAGCCTTTGCTCACCATCCTAATACAAGAGAAAAGTAATTCCTATAATTAAGCCAAATTCTTCCTTGGTGCCTCAAAGCAAATATTTAGCTTCTGCTCTTGACTGGTTATTTCTTTTTTGCCAGCTCAGATTCCACCTCCATGACAAAAATAACTGTTATGACAGTGCTGGATCCATCTCCCTCACTTCATTCTAAAAACTCTTGAGACTGGCACCCATTTAGCCCTTAATGAAATAAAGACTAAAGGCAACACTCTATCATGATATAAACTACACTTCATAACCACATGCATGGGCAAAGAGATGTTCATTTTCTCAAGGAGTGGAAGGAAGGAAAAAAAAAAGAGCCTTTTCCTTGCAAATATGGGATTAGCTTCTGGAAATATTCATAGTCAGGAGAAAAAGCTCCTGAAAAAACCCTCTGGAATGGATGTTGAGAGCAGGAGGTAGGTCATCCACCCTTCCCCTACTTCTAATAATACTAATCTTTAAATAAATATTTTAATCATGAAGCAAAAAAAAGAACAGTTTTGCTTATTCTGCATAAAATAAGTGCAGTGGGTCTACTTAATGCCAGACAAATTCGGCTAAAGGAATTTTCAGTCCACACCAACAGCTTTCTCAAGTTAAGTTTCCTCAAAGAATCTTGCATATTCTGAACAGCTGGTTCCTTTTTAAAACTGTTTAAAGTATCTGAATTGGTTCAATAATATCTTGACATTAACAACTAATCACAGCCCACTTTACTGTGCATTTATGAACTGGAAATAACACCAGCTGATACTGTTAACAAGTGTGGGAGAACAAGTAGAAGTGTTGGTATAAACTCATCACATCTGCATGCATCATGCAGGTCATAGTGTCTCAGATTTCAGGTGAGAAGGTCACAAGAATTAAAAAATTAAACAACTTCCCTATATTAAATGCCCCAGATCTATTTAATTACACTTTGACTGTTTGTGTCTGGATCTTCCTTAGAAAACTTGACCTTTCTTCTTGGTTGGAAAAATTTTATTTCTGCTTTTATTTTGCAAATTATATTCATGCAATAATTTAACACTCATTCTGACACATCCTTGACATTGAAGAGAAAATAGCAAACGGAAGATGTAAACATAAACTAGAGAGGATATAGAGGGACTTTACATCCTAAAATGTAGAAAGGCTGGAGAAGTGAAACTGGAAATTTTGAGCAATGGGCACATATCACTTTTACCTCCAATCTACCCAGGAAATAGCAGTGCTTTGTATATAGCAGTTACAAAACAATACTTAATTGCTCTATCGGTGTTACTGCTCAACAGAAATTTATTCTAAAAGCTCCAGTTACTACTCTTTGTATGAGAAGAATGACACCTAGAGTTGATATCACAACAGAAAAGCTGTATACAGTGCACAAACTTATTAAGTGCATATCTACTGACTTTCAGTAAGTTTAGAGTCCCAATTGCTTTTGATTACTTTGAGAGACTAAGCTCAGAATGATACAAACCTCCTGGCACCTGCTCCATAAAAATCTTAATGTATCCATTTTCTGAAACAGATCCAAGATACTGGACAATGTTCCGATGCTTTAAATATTTATGCAGTGCTATCTCTTCATGAAGAGGTTGAGAATATCTAATTAAAAAAGAAAAGAACTAATGAGTATTTCACCAGGTAGGAAAAGGTTCTACACTATATTTAGATGCTAGTTTTGACAACAGAATGGATTTTAGGGATACCCATCCAGTTCTCAGCAAATATCTTGTCCATGACCTTCAAACTGCAGTGTGATTCACTGCCTAGTCAGAAAAAGTACAGAGACAGATCTCAGAGGAACCCTGATGGAGAAACATGCTCTCAAAGAATTTATATGTATGTGTCTTCTGTATCAATACATAGTACTCTCTTTGCCACCAAAGCTCCTTTTATGCTTTTTCCCCTTCTCCAAAAAGAAAATAAAGGAGATAAAACTGCAACTTGATATGCATATATATTATCAAGCGGTAATATTTATGATATATATCATAACTCTGAAAAAAATGCAAAGTTTTTATTCTCAAAAGAGTACAGTTGAATATCAGGAGGAAATAATACTAACTGATTTTAGTATATTTGGATTTTATAAACTAAACAAAGAAACACATACTAAGAAGAGCAAGTTTTCAGCAAACAAGTGCAGTTTTATTACAAGTATGTATATAACAATAAATTAGGTCTTACCTGCTGTCTCTCTCAGGTATTTCTTTGATGGCTATTCGGACTTGGTTGCTAAGGTCTCTTCCAGCATAAACGATTCCATAAGTACCTTTCCCTAGAACCACTCTCTCACCATTCTCATCATAATCATATTCATACTGCAAGCAGAGGAGATAAACAAATCAGCACAGAAATTGTTATCACTAACATCTGACATTACAGAGAGCCTTACCAACAGTTACGTACTAAGAACAGCATGGGGGGGGTTACTGCAGCACAGCTGTAGGACAGGTTATCTGCCAGCCCAGTGCATTATACAACTTGTAAAATTTCCATCTCACTTGCTTTGTAAAACAGTCATCCCTAACCAACTTCGAGATGCATTCATCCAAACAAGGAATGCAGCACTAAATCAAATTCAATGGAACAGTGCTGTCAAAAAGTATCATCTCTAAGAACTGCTGACAGAGCCTTCAGAATATATAAATATATGGAACATAGCCTATAATTTTGAAACCAACGGTTTAATAAATAAAGTGATATTCTCACTATAGTGGATAGACATTATTTTAATATTCTAGACTCTAATTTGAGCTTAGCCACAGCAAAATTAATGTCTTACATACTCCCCCACTCATTACGAGCTTTTCCAGAAGGCAAAAAAAAAAAAAAAAAAAAAAAAAGTCCATCGTCTCAAAAATTGATTAACTATATGAAGTGGTGGTTTTCCACTGCTGCAGAAACATGCTGGGTCATATTTCCAGCTGAGTAACTCAATGCTGGTTCACTGACTGCAGCAAAGCTACACTAATTTACACCACCTCATGGTCTTGTCCCGCATAGTGATCTTGTCACAGAGCTCTCTTACTATAAAGGTCAGTGAATGCTGCTCAATGAAAGTACACCTCAGACACCACATAAAACCAAATGTCTTATGGAAGCTGGGTTAAGCAGCACACCTGTGATTCAAATCAGGGAACTGATGAAGGATATTGAAAAAGCACTTTTGCAAAGAGTTAAGTAAGGAATCGGACAGTTTCACAGCCTCAGATATGATCAGGAGTAAACAGACCTCCACTAATATCTTCCCACATCCAAGAGAATGTCCCATACGGGAAAACTGCAGGGTATTCTCTCTGGCTTCTTATAAATTCTCTATTAAAAAAACCCAAACAACAAACCTTTTCTACAATGGCCATAACTATTGAAATTTCTGTCAATGACCACTTTTTCTGCTTTGTCCAATAAGACTCTACAGAATCCAGCCTTGGGATCTATTTCCTTGAAGTGTCTTCCCAATCCATATTGCAGCTCTGCTATTGCAATGTCCATTTCTCACTGACATTCCCCCTCTTCACCTCAGCAAGGATGTCAAGTTTCATGCTGCTGTATGGAATGTGCTAAAGGAAACCCGTCTGTCGTTTATCCTAACAGCATATTCCGCTCAGTGGAACCAAACTCAAGCCAGCACAGCTTTAGTAGGGTTCCATTTACCATATTTCAGCACTTCACAGTTCTTAACATAATCTTGTTATACGATAGGCATAACTGACCCAAAATGCCACATGCAAAACTTGTCGGGTTCTTTGGTAGGAGCATATCCAGCTTTCACAGCTATCATATGACATAAAACTGTGCAGAAAAAAGGCAGCAGTCCCATTGCAGAATCTAAGACTGACAGCAACCCCATCTGCAACAGACTGGTCCTAAGCCAACCCTGTAATTACTGTGGAGAAAGCTATGTTCCCCAGTTTGGGTCCCACAATACATGAAAATAATTGGGATTTATAATTCAATGCTAATTAGTAGACAGTTTAATAGACTTGTATATACCTGATGCAACTTTACATTTGCCTCCTCTTGTTCCAAAAGCTACAAAGATTGAACAAATCACTGTTGTTTACCCAAAGTCTAAATATGTGATCCACTGGATGTGCAATCCAACCATTGGGTACAAGTAAACAAGTGTCCATAGCTGACCTTCTGCACAAATGTGGAAGGGCAGAGTGATCTCCAGGATATCCTATTTGGGGTACAGCAGGTACTCTTAAAGTGACAGGAATTTCTTCAGTATCAATATGCAGAAGTGAATACCCTAAGGTAGACAGGACTTCCACATTCATTCTTCAAAATACTTGTCAGCTGTAGGACTAGACTATACACAAAACACACAATTCCTTGCAACAACATTCTCATAAGGATTCTGACTGAAATTTGATTTTCTTCTCCCAGACTGTGTTGGATGTTATTTCTTCCTCTTCCCCAAATACAAACAGTTGCTTTATTAACAGTAAGAACTTCAGCTTTCTCTGTGTTGGTTAAGCCCATCAAGACCATACAAAACTGCATTTTCCATATTGTCTCCTCTAAAATGTAAGATCTCAGGTTACAGAAAGACATTAAGTGTCTTAGCTCATTTATACACTAAACTAATTAATTCTCCCCTTCTATATCTTGATTTCTGGTTTAATGTCCTAACCTAAGACAGTAAGTACACGGTACAACTGTGAAAACTTCAAGGTATGTAGAATGATATAGCTTAAATATTTAAAATTAATTTCTGTGGCCATATCTCCATGTGCCATTCATTCATGCAGAACTGTTTTCTGCTGTGCATTGTCAAGTGATTTTTTCAGTTCTGTTTTTAAAAGGCTCAAGCCACGGTGAACTCACTTCCTCTGAGAGACTATTATACAGCTGAACAGACTGTGTTGTTTGGAGACTGTCCTGCTTTTAGCTATGTACATAAGTATGGAATGCAAAATCTGCAGCTATAGATACTATCCTGTCTTTACCAAGGCAGAGCTCTGATCCTATGTCAGACCACAAATGTATGTTTTAAGCTGGGCTTAACAGATACAAATATTTATCCTTTCCACTTGAGGGAAAATTCTGTGGCCACTATGCAGAAACTCCAGTGCAAAATCTCATCTTCCCCACCATATGCAATTACATTCAACAGTATAGTAGAGGGTTTTCTACCTTCTTAAACCTCTTCTGAAGCCTCAGGTACTACAAAAGGTTCACTACCATGAAGAGCTGCTCTGAATCATAAGCCTGAGAGAGTTGCTGGAATGAGGCACAAACCAGAAGGATACCCAGCTCAAACAAACCACAACAGGGTTTTCACACTTATTAATCAGATTGACTAAATTTGTTTGACCACAAATAAAACTTACAATCTACTTTTTATGGTGGCTTTTCAGATTTCAAAACTAATAAAAAGAAGAACAGGATATGTACTTAGTGCTACAAATATGGACATCTGCTATGAGGTACTGGCTTGCGAAGACATGGATTCACCTACGCTAACCTGAGCCCACACAAAATGCGAATAACCCTTTCCACATTGGTTGGGGTTTTTTTCCCTCCCCATATTGATTTTAAAGAAAGCCTACAGCTGCTGGGTTCCTACAATGGATGTTATAGTGATAAGAAAAAAGCACAATGTGTTATTAATCTCATCCTAAATATCTGCAAATCTCCGGGACTGAAGCCTGTCAGATGAAATTACCTGGAGCAGTAATGGTATCGGGCAACAGCTAGAAAAACTGAAATACCTTCGTAAATGGCTATTTCCTAGAATTTATTTGGTATTTTATCTTTTTTTTTAAGCCAGCTGATATCAATTGATTCTCATCTACAGATTGTTTGCAACAAAATACATACTCAGTAACACACTTCATTAGGGATTTATACATTTTACAGTAGTAACAGGCCAACTCCATAAAAAATGTGGTTTTTTTCCAAATGAATGCAAATTTCATATGCAAGTAATTTTGTAAAAGTTTAAATTCCATATGCAATTAAGGAGTTTAAATGCTATTTTTTATCTTTCTAGTATACTGATATGAAAGTACAGGGAAGATTGAGAACAAGTTCTTAGATCTTTTATCCTTCACATACCTCCAGTGTGTCTCCATCTATTTCTCCTTCTAGTTCCAAAGTACTGCCAACTCCATCAGACAAAATTTCTTTCACCAAACCACAGAATCTAAAAAAGCAATAAACAGCACAGGATCAAAGAACAATATCCTTTTGGACGATTAAACAGATTCTTTACCAGGTGGGTTTTGCTTTCAAGCTAATCAACTAGCATGTTCACAGGTTTCTTTCATTACTTTCTCCATATTTATCCCATTTTAAATGAGGAAGAACATCAAAAAAACACTGAAAAACCTCATTATTCATCAAATTGTTTTATTTGCTGTAGCAGAACTCAACAGTTGCTTGTTATTGTAATTGCATAGTAAAATCTTGGTAGATCCAATACTCAACTGCTCAAATACTTTTGCTGTATGCTTTTGGTTGCAAGTGTGATTACTCAGTATTTCTGAAAATCAGATGTTGTGGTTTCTTATCAGACGTTCAGAAAGCCAAAAGTATAAAAGTAGTAACATGTTTAGAAGAACAGAGTTTTAACTAGTTTCTAGTTCTCTGTGGTGGAGATCCTTAAGTACATGAATGTTTTTCCTCTGGTTCCCTGCCTGAGCCACTAGCTGTTTTCCAAATTCTGTAACAAATCGTACAATTATTAAAAATTATTATAAAACTTTCACATCTCTTTTACTGACTAACAGAGATACATTGCTGAAACAGACTCCTGTAGTGCACTAAATAAGGCATAAAAAGATGCAACCATGTTTCATAACACAAACTGCAATGCCAAATCAAGGCTGAGGAGGTAACATTATTTTAGTGTTTCCTATCTTTTTATGCAACACACTGTACAAAGCTAGTAATTTTCTTTAACCTGAGTTTGTTCCATGTAATACATAAATAGTAATTACTGCAGTAAAAGTGAATGTACCATTCAACTCCAAATACTAACTGCATTAACAACTCACTTCTACATCATTCAGAAGGTTTATATGCAAATATCAGTTACAAGGAAGAATTTGGTCTGTAAAGATTTAGGCCTGAAATTCAGCTAGCCTGCTTATTGTTTAGAAACAACATATGATCAGTAAATACTTGACTACAGGTGCAACAGTAACACAGATCTGTGATACAATATAAGTTAGAATTTTTTATTATATCTAGTTGCTCTTAAATCAAACTGAACAGACACATAAGGGAACCTAAAACAAAGCAGAACCTCACATGATATGGCCAAGATACAAAAATAAGATAACAGTTATAAATTAGAATAAGCTAGGTAAGCCTTTACTCAGACCTAATGACTTGTAGGTAAACTAATCAGAATCACACAAGTGTAATGGGACATTGCTCTCATCACTTTAAACATCACTGAGTGAAAATAAGAGAAGAAATAAATAATTATTTTGTCAAGCAAAAATGTCCTCTTTCAATCTTTACTAAATCAGTTCTACTTAGAACATAGATCAGGCATGCAACACTCACACAAACTGAACTCACCTACTACATTGGATTTCTGTAGAAAAGTAGATCTGGAAGTCATCAGAGTTGTCATGGACATATAGAAAACAACATCGTTCATCAAACTTGGAAATGCTGTAAAATTCATGTTAAGAAAGTATTATTTTTGG
The DNA here is from genome assembly GCA_036023395.1 of Myiotriccus ornatus. Lineage (NCBI taxonomy): Eukaryota > Metazoa > Chordata > Aves > Passeriformes > Tyrannidae > Myiotriccus > Myiotriccus ornatus. The sequence continues at coordinate 102,148,507 of JAYRBT010000001.1, forward strand.
ACGTAACTGTTAGAATAAGTAAGTTAACTTTTTTGAATTATGAACACTTAAGAAACATCTTTTTCACAGTTAATTACCTCAGAGAGGCAGTATGCAATTATATGTATTTTCCTTATAACTAGTTACATATTCTATAATCCTACCTCCATATATTGATAAATAAGCTACTGCTTACTTCAGTAAAATACTGGTTTATCTGAAGTGTATTGAGGTCAGTTTGTTGTTCACCTCCACTTCCATTTTTCCACAGTTCTGTCAGATTTCTTGGTATTTGATGACACCTCAATGGAAAGTGAATTGCTTTGACACTAATTTAGCTATCCAGAAAGCCTTTCTTTTAAGCTTGACAAGTGCCTCAGTTTTTATTCCATCGCTCCTACATTAAAACTGAACTGGCAAATACCTACAGTTAGCAGATCTTCCTCAGTGTATACTTTTTATGGCCTTACTACTGATAAACAGTAAGTCAGGATGACCAATATTTACTCCAAACTTCAGCAATAATTCTGACAAAGGGATTATTTATTACATATCCTGTCTTGCCAGTGTTACATATATCCCATCTAAATGCACTGAAAAGTGAATGTCAAAACACAATACCAATACGAAAGTAAATCTATAAATCAATCTCTTATTCCAAACACTTGCACTTCAGTATTATGCTACATCATGCCAAGTCGTTACGCTTGTTAAAAGTATTTTTTTGCATCAAATTAAAAAATTTCTTGAATTCTTGCACAATCTGTTAAGTCAAACTCTTCGATTTTGCTTATCCTGTGTTGAGCCAGTTAGGTAAAACGACAGTAGACTATAGTAAAGTTGCTGCATGTTACATGACCAACTTGTTGAAGCATCATTAAGGGCTACATGGAAAATGTTCCAAAACATGAGAATTTTGCCAGAAGACTTTTTTAGAAATATGTGAAAATACACTGTGCCATTCTGTAGTTTCATTCTGGTATAGTGGTTTCTAGTCTAACAAGACACATACCTGACATGAGAACTAAGTGACAAAGCAAGATGATTCTTCCAAGGCCAAATACAGAACAGACAAGACACTAAGTAATAATACTGCATTACAAACAGTGCCATGTATGTGGTATGTAAGATGAGCTGTTTAGCATAAATACAATTTAAGGGTTTTGATAGAGCATATGGGAGCATTTTCTTTTCCCTAAAACTAATGCAATTTCAGAAGTATAGAAGTTTTAAGTTGTCACGTACAAAGCAAACATCCAATTCCGCTAAGTTTAAAACAGACTGCCTCTTTGAGCTTTGTAATCCCCACAAGTGATTAAAAATCAAAGCAAATGAAATGAGTTGCTTGCTTCCATTTGATTAAAATTATCTTTCTCAAAGATTAATTTCTGTACATTGTGTTGACTGAAGGTAATTAATATGGCACAGAAACTTCATACTGAGTTATGCTTAATCAGCTCCACAGACTTCAGTAATGACAACTTCCCATCCACTTGCATTGAAGTAGCAGAATAAAATATCACATAAAATTCATTTAAACCTAATCCTGTTTTTTTTAAGAAGAAAATACTGGATTTATGGTAGAATCTATGTCCAAATCCACAATTGTAGGCTTCCACAGCAACCACCACTCACATTATGCAGAGAAATACTTCTTCACTGAGCTTATTTGCTTAGGCAAATTATACAGTTTCAGGGAAGACAAACCTGGGACCTAAAACTCATGTGCTTTGGGTAAAGATTATAGCCTAGAAGTCCTTTACTTTCACAAAGACAGAACTCATTAGCTACCTGAATTTATGCCTGTACTTGAATCAGAAACTTTTTCAAGCACTTAGGTTTATGCACTCACACAAGTGGCCCCAGGCAACAGCCATTTATGTCCCAAGAAAGGCCAGATCCACCTGTGTGGTGACTCAGGAACTGAGAGAGAAGGCAAAAGCCCACCTTGTGTTCCCTGTACTTACAGCTCCTCTGGTTCTTAGCTGCAGCCTGCATAATTCAGACAGAGAACAAACACGTTTAATTTTGTTTTCTCTCCTAGTGTTCTGTCTCTCACCTTTCTGGCAGCAAAGTGGCCCAACTTAAGATATATAAGGCAGCTTCTAAGTGTAGTCATGTATTTTGTAGTTGTTAATACCAAATGCAAACATTTTCTATCCTCTCAGAACAATCCTGATTTTCTATGTGATATTCTGCTGTACTTAATCTTCTTTGGCACTAATATTTTGACCCATTTACTAGTGCCTATTGTTTCCATTAACTGAGGCATCACAAAATGGAACTATTTTAACTATTTAAAGGCTAGTCCTTGAGAAACTCAACTAGTAGTCTCCTTCCAGCTCAAGAACTCTTTTCTGTCCTTAGCCCAAACTACGTCCATGCCTCATTTAATATTTCTCTAACAATCCAAGTTTTGGCTAGAATGAGATAAAGCCATATCAGAAGCATTTCTGAATTCCAAACAGAAAGTAGATAATATGGTTTCCTTTCCTTAAAGGAAAACAACCAAAATCTTCTTTCACTTATGGAAGGAAGTGAGAAGAGCTAAGGGCTTTTCTTTCCTTCTGTCCTCCAAGTTTTTAAATGCAGAAACAGCAGTAACTTAATTGAAAAGTTCAGAAAAATATATAAAAAACAGTTACGTGATTGAAAACAGGGAAGTCCACCAGAGAATACACATGTCCACACACTCCTCTTAGATGAGTATTCCTGGAGAAATGTACAGCTCTGCCCTTGCATAGAAAGGCAAACTCCTCTGTGTTGACATTTCAAGGCAGGTTGGACAGAACAAGCTCTTACAATGGCAATGCAAAGCAGAGATTTAAGGTAGAATCCAGATTTCCCACTTAGGGAAACACAAAATATGTACAAAAAGACACAACTGTTTTCTGACATACCAACCTTATTCCTCTAATGGAACCAGCTGTAAAATTCCATTCATGAATCTGTTTCTGTAAAGAACCAAGAGTTACAATCAACCACAGTTTAACCTTGAGTTAGTACTGAAAACAAAGTCACAGCATGGTAAGCAAAAGAAAGTTCTTCCAACACGTCTCTTTTTCTTTCTTTCTTCTCCCCCCAGTTTGAAATAAGACTGATCTATGGGTAAAGAAATTATACATACATTGCTGTTTTACTCATTTGAGAAAAAAATTAATATAAACAGCACAGGGTGGAAATAATGCCTGTATTTCCTCATGTAAAATTAAATCTGAAGAATAAATTGCAAAGTACAATTTACCAAACATTGTGTTTTGACTTAATACATCAATATTTCATACTAAACATGGAGCAGACTATGCCCTACTCTTATCTAGGCTCAAAGGGAAAAGCATACTCATACATCTCCTAGGAGGTCTCAAGCCAGCAGCTTTGGCCCGGGGAGCACACTGGAGGGCAAAACAGAGGAAGGACAGCCCGTGTCTAAGATTGTAACCCTCCACAAAACCATAGCTAACAGCTGCATTTTATTTGGCAATGCCAGATATGCACTAAAAATTTGTTCCATAAAGCAAAGGTGTGTCAAACACATTCACTCAAAATGATGAAGTAAAACAGTGTACTGAAAAAACTGTTCACAGACCCAGGTAATTACGTGGTCTTGTCTTACTCCAACATGCGTCTTTTCCACACTTTGCCTCTCTATGTTTTTAGTCTATTCTTCACCTGTATTGCTCTGATATTAAGAAAGGGCAGCAAAATACACTGCAGATTTAAAGTATTTCAATTTAAACTGAAATTATTTCTCATTTTTAAGAGCTTATGCTGTCCATAATAGTGCCTATTCCTTTCCTAATTCCCTGTGCCTTATCCAATAATCCAAGACACCAAATACTTTATTTTTTGACACTTACTTGTCACAGGCTGACATTTTTTCTAGTTTCCAATACTATAACCGTAAAAGTTTAAAATGTCTAAAATATTAAACACAATACTGGGCTTTATCTATACTTTTAATCTAACTTCAAGCTGCATCTTAATAAAAATCACACAATTTTAGTAAGAAATATTGTGAGCAGACCAAATAACCCAAGCATTTCTAAGAGACATGGTCAAGAAAAGTTAAATCTGAACTAGAGGTCAAAATCATCTCACTTCTAAACACACTTCCTCCTTTTAATTTCTCTGTAAAATGTCAACTTTCATATCTGCACAAAAGATATACTAAGGCTTGTGTTTCATAGAAATGTAGCAAACTTTAAATTATTGTAAAGTACTCCAAAATCTAGATGTAAAAAAGTAACTTTAAGCACAGTGGATCACAGTACACTTAAGACATCTGCTGGCAGTTTTACCATTTTGGGGGGAGAGACATGCCACAAAGACAGAGATCTCTCATCTGCTTCATTGTTGATTGAAACATAGGCAGGCTGGTAAACTTTAGTTGGTTCTATCACCAAAACCTGAAGAGAGAGAGCATTTTTCCTTAATAAACCAGCAGCTAATATGCTACAGTAGCTTCAGATGCTCTGATATAGGCAACATGTAATCTTGATGTCAGGCCTTAAAAGTTTTCAAGGGAGACAGAAGGGCAAGACAAGGCAGGAAAAGTCTGTGTTCTTACGTACAACGGAACAGTATTATCACAATTTGGTATAGAAGACTTAAAAGTATTTCTTAGAATATTTTAAGGGTGTTAAATTTTTTTATAGCATAAAGATTAGTAGGATACAGGGTTTTGGCTCATGCAATAAAATAACAGGCAGTTAAGTTTTTAAGCATTGTGTTTAGAGTCTTCCAGTTCTTGTAATATCCTATCCAGAAACACAAAACACACAATACTTCTTTGTATATAACATCTTACTGGAAATCTCAGTCCATTAGTTGTTTCTTTCGTTGCCTCAAAAATTATATCTAGCCAGAAAGTTAGTCTTTCTTGTCTGGGAGAATGTTCTATGGTGAGTTTCTTGAAACGCTGAATTAACATCAGATTCTGAACTAATGATTTCAAGTACCTAGAACATATTGAATTAGTGAGTTAACAGAGAGAAAACAAAATCTGACCAGATTCTAAAACCACTTAACTGACTTAGACATCAAAAATATTAACTGCAAAATTAAATGTACTTTAAAAGCTATCATAATGGAAATGGTAGTGTTGATTTTTACAGATTTCTGGAAAGAATAGCAAGTTTAGACAAAACCTTAAGTCATAAGCTCACATGGATGTTCACCAACAATAGCTTTTTACAAAAGGGTGTAGTTATGGGAGTAGTTACATGGTGATTAGACAGGATATGGTAAGCTAGAAGATGGTGGGAGAGGGAAGCAGCAGCTAGCTAAATTCTGAAAACAATTGTTTCACAGGAATCATTACTAATTTCCAAACTCTTTCTTATAAAAGATGTTTCTCAATGGAATATAAATCCAACAGTGATGGGCAACTTTATTTCTTACCTTCCCCCTTCCTTCCCACAATAAAAGAACAGAGTATGAAGTAAGAGCTACAAACAATCTATGATGGAAAAATCCAGTTATCTATGTGACAATGTTTTTCAATTTTGTGTATTTCCCCATAGTTGTGTACTTGAGCTACAGCCTTCTACCACATACCACACTGGAGGTTTCAGCTTAAAAAGTTTCTCTGCTGCTTGTACTGCTTTACCAACATCATTAGCCAGCATGCTCACACTGAAGAACTGTCCCACATCCCAGTAATTGTTCATTTTTTCTAGGCTTCCTTTTCTTCCCAATAAACTGTTTAACCGTACACCTGTAAAATTTCAATTAAAAACCATATTTTTCTATCAGTAAAACACTAAATAGTGTTTTTACTGATGTCTATCAGTAAAAGACTAATGTAAGACTAAATTAAGCATTACTGATGAAAATAAAATGGAGTGAGCTTTCCCCAGAAAACAACATTGGCCAACACAGAGGTTGGATCTGCAAACAACACCCCCAACACAGTTCAGACAGTCAGAACTCCTCCCACACACAGTGCTAAAAAACATCTTGTGCTATCTGTCTGGGCTATCTGCCTCCTGATTCTCAGTGTAAGATGCACAAATACGTGTCATCAAGATCTGTATTTTCTGCAAGAGATTCATGGCAAAAGGATCCACCCCCAGAGTAAGGTCAGGGCAATGATTTAAAGCCACCTTTGCATTTTTAACCTTTAAGGCTCAAACATGCATTTCAGACAGGATCTGATTCCAAATATAAAGTTCAAATATTATCTTCCTCAGAAGAACTGCATATCTGTTTCTATCATATGATTTCTTTGTAGAAGTACAGTGGTGTGTTTTAGTGGAAGATGTGACTACAGGCAGACAACCAGTAACTGTGCTAGTAGATCCTTCCAGGTGTTACTTCCTGTGGATCTCTCAATTCAATGACAACAGAAACTCTGGATCCTTCCCTGCCATCCCTGAGGAGAACTGGGCCACACTGTCTCCTCCTGTGTTTGCCCCCTGCTGGCTGTGCAATGGGATAATCTCTGTGGTGCAGTAAAGGCAGTTCACAGACAGCACCGAAGTTGGTCCTTCTCTGTTCTTTTCCAGTCTCTGGGTCCTTTTAGATGGGCCACATTACTAGAAAGCTGCTCCAAGGCAGCAAGAAGGAAAATGCTCCTTCAAGATCCCCGTGTTTTATCCTGCCATCCAGGACACACCAGTAAAAAGCCTGAACCTTTTTCTCTGTGCAACTCATCACTATAAGTATCTTTTTTTCTTCACAGGGAGAGAGGCAGAAAACTTGTCTGTGGCACTGTGTGGATATTTACCTATTTTTCTCAGTTCCATTGAGCTTTCAAACTGTTGTCCTGCAACAAGCAGCAAAACTGCCAGGTTAATTCCAGAATACAGAGTCGACTGGAGTTCAAATCCTTTGCGATACCTGCAGAGAAGAGTCAAGAACTCACATTTCACCGTTTAGAAGAACTGAAATACTGCAAAGTTTTGGTAGATATTTTAAGCTATTAATTTATTGTAAGGACTATATGGCTAGTTGGCACCAATGGTATTCTGCAAAGAGCACTTGAAAGAAAGCAGCTTTTCACCTTAGGGTGAGAAAGAAAAACTTCTTCTTAGCTTTATGTCCTGTCAGCTTGTGTAGTTTTGTGAAAGTAAAATGAATTGGTTACTACAAAACTCATGAATGCAATAGAACCTAACTATATTATTTTATATTACTGATATAAGAAAAGCTGTGAAAATATTAGTCTTCAGTGCAACTTTTAAAAAAAGGCTGCAATTTGTTTTGAAGTTTCATATTCATTAAAGGTAACTGAGACACAGCTGACCAAGGCTGAATGCACAGCACCAGCTGGTGCAGGATGAAGAGACACCCCTGAAGCTTGTATGGGGAAGAGAGAGAGGGGGGAATATTTCACAGTTACAGTACAAACCCACGTTGTTAACATTCTTGTACTCAGCAGTAGTTTGTATGATGACACAAGCATACCTAAATGCACAGACTGAGTGCATATTCATGCCTTATTGTCTTAAGAAGAGTCATATTACAGTTTATCAATCAATATTTTTCCTTATATACAGATCATTGCATTTCCTGGGGATTCAGCATGGAAAACATCCTTGCACAGAGGACCAGTGTAAATCCCATGATCTCACTCATACTTAATTTTGTCCTCGAAGCAGATTAATTCTATATATTCTCTACAAAGACATAGGTGAATCATCATCACCCAAATAAATTAAGTGCATCATTCTATATCCATGTTAGTTTATAAAGAGAAGCAAGGAAATACGTATCCAAAGATCTGGCAGTCAGGACCCTGAAAAAAAGACATAAGTAGGACAACTGATCTTCTAACAGCCCTGCTTTTCAAAACCATTTATAAAAGTCTGAAAATGTTTTAAAATAGATATTTTTGTGTTTTTTTTTTTTTTTCTGTTACCATTCAATGGCACGATCTCGACTACTGGTATCTTTACAGTCAGAATCAAGAAACATATCCTTGTAGATCCTCCCACATAAGCAAAACATATCTGGAGCAGGGTGATCACATGTCTGCAGAACTTGAAGCATAACTTGTAGTGCCTTCTCTCTGTCACCTGCATTATTTCTTCTGAAATCAAACAAAGAGAATAAAATAAATGAGTTCAGATCTGAAACAGTAACTGCAAGATGAGGGAATAACATTATCCCACATCTATCCCACAACCAATCCATCATTACTATATACAGACTTGACTATATATAGGGATGACTTTATTTAGACTGATGTGTGATTGTTGGTTGACTGATAAAAACCAAATGTATTCTTCTATCATGGGGCTCTACTTCTAGCTTATATAAGAACTGATTTAAGCTCAGAACTCCTCTATGAGAAAAATCTGCCATCTACTTGATTCCTTTTCATACAAGCAGACAAACCCTACACAACCTGCAATGATAAAGTGTTTGTTCCTGACAATATATTTAGCAAAAATGGTCATATTAAGCATTCAACCTGACAGATCATTCAGCTATGTCCAAGATTTGTAATCTTGATTCAGAAACAATACCAGGAAATACCAACTAAGTCCAGAAGAAACCCATTTAATCCAGTTTTAGTCAAAAGAATGATGCAGCTCAATATGGAGCCTTCAAACTACAACAAGAATAAAAGAGTGAAACTGAACTGTATTTCTTTCTTCATCAAAATTATTCAGAGTAAAAAAGATTTGGAAAACAAACAGCTGTTACACAGCTTCCTTTGAAAAATATTTAACAACGATATCAGTAAGAAAACAGTAATTAAATAACATTTCCACTCCTTATTATTATTAAATAATCAGACTATTTGCCTCCATTTACCTTGCTGTTTTTCTAAGTTAGAATTCAATATTTACTGCAAAAAGTCACTTAGAACAAACAAAAATGTCTATTTGCAAGAGTAATGCAAACACAGCTTAAGAGTTTAATAGCCTCTTCAAGACTTTTTTTAATCACTGGAGAGATTTAAAATATTTACCAACTCCTTTTCAGAACTGTGTACAATTTTCCAATCCCTACCTAGGTATCCATGACCAGGCTTACAAGGACTATGACTACTTTGTCAGCAATACCAGTAGCAGATAATGGCTTCTGGTAAATTTATTACTTGCATGCCCCAAAAGGATTAATATTTCCTGTGAAGTAGCTCAGTTCCTCAGGTAACCAGCTGATGCAGTAATACCAGTAACAACACATCTGTAGCAAAATCCAGGCTTCTGTGCATGTTATGTGACAGAGAACATCTAATAAGATTAAACAGATTTGTAGCCAGTTGTGCAGGCTTTATCCTGCCTTTGATGTCACTGGCAGAGTATAAACTTGCACAGCAACTGCTTGAATATTTTTTAAAGTATTTTTTCTTCAGATTAACTGTTCTGAACTTAATACCAGTCTTCTCTAATGAGCACACAAGGAGAAAGTTAGTGTATTTTTTCAGTTTTAATAGAAATAAAGAGAAGTTAAAAAGCGTGGAGGTAACTCCATCGCACAGGTCAGCGTGCTCTAACAAAACCTGTCTGAACAAAGTAGATTCTTTCACTAAGAGTACAGAAGTTTTACTATTGTTAATATGAAGACAGAGAAATTTGAGTAAACAGAGCTTAGAACAAAATCAGGACCTAAAATGAAAGTCCAGCAGCAACCTGGTCTTGTGTAACGTGGTGACAGAAGCTGGCATGTGTTCCAAGATTTTGCTGAAAACAAGAAATGCACAACTAATACCTAACTTACAGCACTTCAGCACAGAAAAATAAAATCAAAATCACTGCTGCACACACAAGACAAACTTTGACTCAAGTTGCCTTGTAGGAGAACAGGATAATTATTAATGTTAATATAAAGAGGTGTTATGTACTGTCGTGGTTTTGCCCACCAGCCCATCCTTAGGGCTGTGGATGGTTTTGTCCAAGTGAATTTCCGGACAAAAACCCAATCAAAACTCTTAGTGATGCCTTT
>JAYRBT010000001.1:102158482-102174955 GCA_036023395.1 Myiotriccus ornatus
TAAATGTTCATGTTATTTTCCCAAATCCAGTCTCTTTTGTCTGCATAAACCTTCTCTCAACTTAGAATAATTGTGTGTGGGGTGTGAGAGCAAATTGGCCCAGGGCAAAACCACAACATGTACTCACTGAAAAAAGCGTAACTTTAAAGGTAAATACAACACACAAAACAAGACTGCTTAAAATGGGACACTGTGCAGATCAACATTTCTGGTCAAAGGATGAACCTGTACACACCAAATACAATAGTAGCAGCATTTCAAAAGATCAAGCCCTGAAAAACCAGTGTGCTAGAGGACTCAAAATGCAAAACTTCTATCACTTATAAGGAAAAAATTATCATTAAAAATAATTAAATTCAACAAAATTTAGCACATGATAAACTCATCTAACAGGATATTACTAAACAAACAACAGTTTAGGTATCTTTATATTAAAATCTTGTTTTTCACAGCGCAGAATTTGATGCCCATTGGGCAATACAAGCCCAGCATACCAATTACAGTAATTTACAAATTTAGGAACAGTTATCACTTTCTAAATCCCAAAAAGAGAGGCCAAACCAAGGGAAAAAATCCAACAGAAAGACCACATAATTTAGGCTACAAGCAAATTCTCTAAGTTGCTATGAAAATGTACTGTTGAATTACATGCAGAGCATGTTATACTTGACCAAGACAGATTTTCATTTCTTATTTCAGACCCCACACTTTGTCAGATCTGTATGCCCGACAGCTTATAATTTGTTTCAAGGTGACTTGAACAGGTCTGTGTATTGTCAATAGAGCAGAAGAGATTACTTTAAACTCTCACAACTGTAGCACTTGCTTCTGTTTTTTTTACCCTATCTCAACTATATTAACTTTCCCCTGCTCCCCAACTCCCATTTAAAGCCACCAGAACTAGAACATGGCACCCTTGGCTTTGTCTGAAAAGGTGAATCTATTAAACCTCCAAGGATGGAGATGTCACAGCCTCTCTGAGCAGGGAAAGCTGAATCATTGTATATGATGATGTACAGGCATGAGAAGGAAGGCAGAAAACATTCTCTTTACGGAGTAAAGCAAATTCCCTGACTAAGAAGTTTTATAAGCCAGAGCAGAATCTCAATAGACCACTACAGAAAGGACCCTGTCAGTTCATTTTACTGCTGTTTAGTTACAGGCCAGCTTACACTGAAATACAAATGTCCTTCGTGGTATGACACAAACAATTCACTTTAGGAATGAAATATAATTTCTAAACAGGCATTTTTCAATGGTGTTCTTTAACACACAATCTGTTAGCCTCTCCACATCTGGGATAAGATGCACCCTACCTTAAAGAAGTCTGCATACACACTCAGAGAAAATATGAGCTACACTTCATAATTTATCTGGGTTTGGGGGAAGCCATTTTTAAAATCATTAATCACAATCTGAAAATTCTTTCAAAATACAGTTTTACCTTTACAAATATATTTTTATTGTCAAAGACCTAGGAAAAAAAAAAGACTACTACTTCAATTTATTTAGCTATTGTATTAAAAAAAAGCACATGCCTTCGGAGAATTGCTCATAATACTATTTTTTCCTCACTGTTTTCTTTGTTAGCACATTTTTAGTTCTCTCCCTACAAACCTTGCCTTGTGAAAACTTGCACAGAAACCAAACAGAGAAAAATCAGTCTAAATTATCTGAACATGATAACTGCAAAAGCTACTGCCAGTGAAGAAAGAGATCTGCAAGTAACTTCTAAAACTAGGGCAATTAAGAAAATATCCTAGTGCTCAATAAAATATTGCAAACATTCCCCCAGGGAAATGCTAGGAATTACAAGGAAATGAACAAAGAATCAAAATTAAACCCATCATGATGTCTTTTGCAAATAGCCAGCACGTTAATCTTTGGTACTGTGTGCAGTTTTAAGCTGTATTTAAAAAGAAACTAAACTATTAGGATTAGGAGAAAAAATTCAAATGAAGGTTCTTCAGACAGAAATCACTACGTAGAGACTTTTTTCCTAAAAAAAAGTTGTCCCACGGGGTACCTTTACAGCCTCCATTCACTTCCTCTACATTAGTCCCAGTGTTCTGCTGCCAGTTTAGTTTTGCCTGAGAACTTGTATCCTCCAGAAACGGCTCACTGGTTTGCTTGCCCATTTGCTAGTTTGGTCACTGCAGTGTTGCCACATGATTTATCTGTTTGCTTAACTCTGCCATGTTTCTTCAACCACAGAATGTCTTCTCACCCTGGTCTACACAAGCCACTTGTATCTCTCTCCCTGTCCTACCAATTATCCTCTTCTCCTTTACTTCTCTGAATCACTTGTAGGGCTACAAACCTGATGAAAACAGCATAGCACATAATAAATATACATTTTTAAGCATATGCATATAAACACAAATACTGAACATGTAGAATTGAGGTGTAATCAAGTTAACCTGCAACTTCAGTTTTATATCACATGTTCTGATTTGCTGCTCTCCAACCCCATCTTGCTGCCATATTTTGTCCTAGCCTAAGGCTGGAGTCAAACATTCTTATTCATAATGAGAGATATTCAACTCTAACACTTTCCTCTGAAGCAAAGGGAAAGTTGTAAAATGAAGAAATATCACTTCTTCCAAAAAACTCAGTACATTTTTAAAAACTTTCTACCTCTCAGTTACGATACAATTTTTTCTGTCTCTTCCTGCCCCATCCCCACATCTCCACGCTCTGCTCCCCCTCTCAGAAAGCTGCTGCTGTTCTGTAACTTGGCAACTTCAGTCACCAGAACTGTGGCTTGGATGTAGAATCCAGAGGTACTCTCTGCTGCTGGGACATGTCTGCTTGTTTCCATGGGGAACAAATGCACCACCAAGCACCAAGTCCTAAAGGATGTGCTCATACTCTTCTCTTGTGTTATATTCACAGCATCCTCTATAGCAATTGATATTACAGATCTGTCCTCTTTTTCTCTTTCCAGATTTTCTTGACAAGCACAAAAATTACCAGGAAGCTGCTGAGCCACAAGTGGGTGGAAGTAGTTGGAATATTTAGGCAGATTTGCCGCAATGCCTCTTCCTGTCTTCATACTCTTCCCAAATATGTGCTATTGACCACTCTCAGAGATAATCTAGCTAGAAAGAACTATGCCTTGAGCCAGTATGGCCATCCTTGCACTGTTTCTCTCTCCTAGCTCTCAAACATCATCCAGACATCATAGTTATATCACAGCCTATCACCTAGAATAACACCTGGAGCACACAGTAAATCCAAAATTCTCTTTTTTCTTTTTTTTTTTTCTTTTTTTTATTTCGTGGGTTCTTTCTTCCCCTTCAAATCCATTCTCTTCTCTTGAGTCCTTCTCTCCACTCAATCATTATAAGGGAGCCTAGTTTTAAACATCCCTAAACCAAAAAATCTTCCTGCTTCACAGGCTGCTTTTAGCAGCTTTAAAGAATTGGCATGGTTAAGGAACCAAAACTACACTCAATGAACCAAACCTTTGTCCAACAACGTTAGTGGGAATGGATTTCATGGATATCACCAGGACACTCACTTAGCTCACTCTGAAGGTAACAGGTGGTATAATCTTTCCTTTTTCAGCTTTTTGCTCACATGTATGTTTTGTTTCCATCCATCTATCTGGAGACTATTTACTATAGGAAACTCTTATATCAATGAAAAGTATTCACTGAAGGGAATCCACCTTTGTTGTCTTATTGATTTGATTATTTTTAAGTCCTCTATAAGCAAACAGATTTCTTGAAGGGCAATGCACAGGGGAAGAAATCAAAGCAAAACAAGCAATTGTGACAATGTTTCCCATACAAATACTCAAAAACTGTAACCTGAGTTTCTTCCCTACTCTACTTCTATATGAACCTTGTTTATCTTCTGATTTGAGCCTTGAAGCAGCTATCAATAATTAAAAAAAAACCCCGATTTCACTGTCACATTGCAGAAGTGTCAGTGAGACAACTTTATTAGTATAAATATCACCTTTCATAAAATGACTGGTCTTCACATATGTTGTTGTGTTTAATTACCATAATGTACAATGTCTTTGTTTACATTAATGAGATGTAATTAATAAATTAATAATAAACTAATTTTATTAGTTATTGCACTTGCATTCTGATCTAAAACCTGAAACTACCTTTTAAGACACATTGCCCTGACGATGCAATTTGACTGCAGAACTTTCAGTATTTGAAACACTGAATGGGGAAAACAAGACCTTAAATTGGGCTTTGAGACAAGAACAAAATTTGCAAGCCTGCAAATATATATGACAATGAAGAAAAACAAGCTTTTTTGCTTTTTTTTCTCCTCATTTATGCTTCAGGTGCTTCATGCAAGCCAATCATATAAAATGAGGAGCCCCACAATGTGTTTTTCACTAAATCTGAGTAATCACAGAACAGAACATTTTAAATACCCCAGTGTTTATCAATGGGAATAATTTCCTATGGCTGCTATTATTCACAATTACCAGTGATTTTCTACTTGCACCCTGTTATGCCCTTCACTTGCTAATTGCCTTTTTTTATTATTGTATTGGAATATGTTGCTTGTTAAAACACAGCATGCTGAGTTAAGTAACAGTGACTGCAGCTGTCCTCATCTTTAACATAAGAGAAGAGAGAAGTGCCTCGGAAAGAGACTGAAGTTTTCACAGCTCTGGCCTCACAGTATGGCTGGGTTTGGGTTTAAAATCTACTGTTTTGAACAGAATTTGGCATACCCTTTGGTTTCTTTGTAAGCTTCCAGAACTTGGAAACTGCAGTCATGGTAAATAAGGCAAATTAGAAGATAGTCCTTACATGGACAGAAGCAAAAGGCCATCAACAACTGAAACACCCAGTCCTCAATTACACAGCATACTAAAGCTGTGAATACAAGTATTGAAAATATTCATGTTGCACATTTGGGCTTAACACACTTATACCTAAAGATGTGTTCCATTCTATGCCTAAATTAAGATACAATCAGACCTAAATCTCAGCTAGGAGGTAACAAGGAACAATGTCTTAAACCAGCCCATGTCTGTATAGAAAAGAGCACTCTCTGCTCTGTTTGTGTGTCACATCCAAAGCTGAAGACACTTGAATAGGAATGGCCTTTTGCTCCTTAGGACTCCTAAACAAGCATCCAGGAGGATGATGTATTCAGACAGCCCAAGCTTGGAAGCAAGCACAAATCTGTCATTGTAAACATCCATTATTAGCCTCTAATGTGAGACATGAGAGATGACAAATGGTCTGTTCCGAAAAGGAAACCAGAGAGGAAGACAGTAATCTAGCAGAGGGGCTGTGCTTAAAAACTTGCCATGTGAATCCGGGTACAGAAATCAGCATGAAAATGTCTGCCTTCCCTACCTATGATAATAGGAAATGCTTTAGTACACTTCTGCACAATACTCAGCAGGCAGGCCCAGGCTTGCTTTGCTTATGACCCAAGCCAGGTCAGACCTAGGCTGGTTCTGAGCCAGATGTCATACAGCAAGGCTGGAATGGTGCTGAGTCTAAAGTAAAACATCCCTGTCCCTTACCTTAGCACAACTTCTTAACCCAGACCTACACACAACTGTTGTTCAGACTGGGCTTGTACCAGATTGACCTGATGTACCAGCCTGGCCTCAAGGCACCCAGAAGCCTCAATCCTGTAGCCCCTGTCTGCCATATCACTGGCTCTGTGCAGCACTGAAGTAACTCTGACTTGATGATGCCAAGTGAGATTCATCGCCAGCAGAACTCAGTTACAGAGTCCAAGAGGAGATAGATTAATTACTTTCTCTCTTAATTACTTTCTCTCTTAATTACTTTCTCTGTTGATTATGATCACTGTTCTAGTATACTTCTTAATGAAATTAAGCACACATTAATATTCTGCAGGGTCAGATACAGCTGCTAATTCTGTTTTGCACAGAATGTGTTTTGTTCCTGGTAAGCTCCACCAGTCGTACTGAGCAACATTAATGCTGTTCAGTATGCTGAAATTATTAGAATATTAATAATAGAATATTAAATGTAAACACAGTTCTTTCTTTTTAAAGATCAAGCTCAAACAATGATCCTTACCGATTCAATGCAAAAGCATAATGAAATTTAATGTTGTGTTGATCAGCCAGATCACAGGTAGGAAGCATTTCCAGTGTTTCTACCAGCTTCACCATAGCATCATAGTCCTGAAATTAAAAAAAAAAAAAAATCATCACAACGGCACTGCCCAGATTACTGAATGCCTCTAGCCAGTTTGATCGATTGCACTCCCAGCACCAGGAAGCAGAGGGGATGAGTCTGGCTCTTTTGGGCCTTATTAAGAGCTTTTGATGAACGACATTTCATCAGGTCATCGCAGACTCGAGCACAGTTCACTCTGTGATATGTCACCCCATTGTACATCACTGTGGCTTCTCAGAGGTTGCTGAGGAGGCCAGTTTACTGACATCTCAAATGGCCTCACCTCACTTAATCTGTTTGTTCAAAACATGTTTTGAGATGAGTTTGTTTCTCAAGGCAGACCTTTCAAAAGAACGCAAATGATCACCGGAGACAATCAAAGTGAAATTGGATAAAGTGCTGCAGGAAAATGCACATCTCAAAATGCAAAGTTGGGTAATGCTGGATGATGTGGACACCCACTGCTCTCACAACCCATTTATACTTATGAAATAACCAACTTAACTCCTGATGAAACAAAAAAATTCTTTAGAATGGTTGGAACTGTATTTTAAAAGGGATGACAAACCCAGAGTCTGTCAGTTTGGAAAGACAGCATGCAGGCTTATTTAAAAAACTTACTTAAAAAATAAATACGAGATTAAAAAGGTGTAGTTATATTTTAAAAGCAAATTAGTGGTTTTTTAAATGATAGTTCTCCTTTTGGGTATCTCTGGCCAATACAGTGGTCACAACAAATGCATTTTCTTAATTTCTAAATACATATGACTTCTGCAGGGAGGGAGGAAAGGGAAGGAAGGGCAAAGCAAGAGCCTTGCTTTGATGGGGAATTTTTTCTTTTTCTTTTCCTTTTTTTTTTTTTTTTAAGGAAGTTAAAGATTACTAAAAACAATGGAAGAGACCTTGGGAAGTCACCTAATCTGTGTCTTTTGTTCATAGGCAAAATAAATGAGTCTCTAGTCCCTTATGGTGCTCAACAGACAAGTCAAACTGTGAAATAATGCAACAATCGTGCCGATTTAGTGTCAGCTTTGAATCACTGTTCAACAAATAATGAAGTACAGCAGAACAAACAAGAGACAAAGTCCCATGGTGAAATAATCTTCCTTAGTCTTTAGGCACATACCTGAATATCTCTGTATGAAAGCAGCAGGTTTATGACGATGTCAGAAGTCAGCACTTCGGTATTATCCATACGAAGTTTAATTCTGGCCAGCTCCTTAGCCAGTTCATCTCCCTGGTACTTCTCTCTAGCTTTTCTAATGTCATTTAGCAGTGTTTCTTTATAATAGGTACTAAAGAAATGAAAGACAGACATATGGGAAGAAGACTATTGGATATTTCTTATGAAATCTGACTATATTTCTAATAAAAAGTACCATTTCCTCAGAGTAAGGTGCTCATCGAATGTCTCCAGATTTTTCATTAACTACTTATAAATTTCCACCTTGCCCCACCTCAGACTGTGGGGCACTCTATCAATATGTTTGTAACCAGGATTGTGGGGTAATTTTATCAACACCGGAAAACTAGGGCATTTCTTTGCCCCATTACTGACCGTGACAGACATGGTACTTTGCCTCTGTACCATAAAGAAGGCAACAACTGGGATGATACAGTGACACAGAAAGACCAGTGTGATGTAAAGAGGAGGTATGTTATTTTATCCTGAAAGGAGGAAAGAGGCTTGCAAACAAAGAAACTAAACCAAAACCAAAAGCCACCAAAAGCCAATTTAGTTGCAATCTCTTTGATGAACATAATACATAACGTGGGCAGGATCTACCTAAAAGCCTCCAGTAAGTGCATCTTATTTACATAAACATCAGTGTGCAATGCAATATCAGAGCTTTGTAAAATAAAAAATCATATTTATATTACCAGTAGGGCAGGTAGAAATGGCCTGGACAAACTACTCAGGGGTAAGTTTATCTGGAGTAGGTTATGGAGTCTGTAGTTCAGAAGTCAGCAGATGTCATCTGACAGATACTCAAGCGCATACAATCCCTTTCTTCACAAATGAGTTTTGCAAAGCATTCTACCTTGCTTAGCATAAAGCCTACACGTAAGCCTGACATATAGAAGATGTGTTTATAATCAGAGTAGCAAGGCCACAAAAAGCACTACAGGAAAGCTTCCAACAGTTGCTTTACTGTCACTGGAGGTTAAGCCTAATTCATTCTGGATTATCCAATCTCAGGTTTCTATCCAGTATTGCCTTCTACCAGGCTAATCATAATTAGTCCTTCTTGTGCAACCCAAACCAAATGGTGATACTGGCTAATAGTTTTCAAAAGTAACCAAATGACTTAGGAATGAGAATCTCACTTTCGAGAATGACGTAACGCTTCACCTCTTCAAATTTATTCAAGCTGTTGGCAGGAATGGGGTATCATCTAACTACATCTACCTCTTCACGGGTATCTACTACAATAGTGCCTAATTCTGCAGCTGTACAAAAGCCTCTTTCAGGCACTTCAGCCTGAAAATGGGAAAGAGAAAAGAGGTTTTACTGTAGGATTTCATAATGCAATTATCAAACCCAAAATAACCCACAGCCCTGGTTGTAACTGTCAGAGACAAAGCAGTTTTGGACAGCTGGTGCTCAGAGCATCATTTCACAATGACACAAACACTAAATGGTACCAAAGTTTACTACTACCAGGGCCAACTGTGCTTATCTATAAAAATAAACTTATCTATAAAAAGGTCCCCCAACAAAGTCCAGGGTGCTTGCTCTGCATGTCCACCCCAGGACTGTGGACACCCCAGCTGGACTGACACTGGAGCCAGGATGGGTGATCTCTCTTTCTTTCTTTCTTTCCTTCTCTCTCCCTCTCTTTAATTCATCTCTTTCCTTTCACCCTATCCCTTTATCCAAAACCCACTGCCTAGTGCTTGTACTAGGAGGTCAGGGACTATCATACCAATTTCCATGCCAAGTCTGTAGTTTACTAAAAACTTTCTAAGCTTTTGCAGACCCTCTGACTTTTGTCATTCCTTTCAACCACAAGCACCCAGGAATCTTGGGTGCTCCCCTCCACTTCAGGCTGGGATGCCACAGCAGGGTGTCACCCATGGGATCCCAAGGGTGGGACCACATGAGAAAGGCAGGTTTTTAGGCAAGCCTTTCACTTGGGTGAGATGGCAGTGGGGAAACAGAAAGAAACTGGAGGGTCCTCAGCATGACCTTATGCTTCACGCACTAGGAAAATTAAAATCTAAGAAGCTCAGTCTCTCCCAGTGTTTTCCAGAAATATATACAAAACAAGACTAGCTGCAGAGTACAGGATGAGCAGTGGAGAGAGACCTCCTTCTTCAGCCCCAATTCTCAAAACTCCAACAGTCCCTTGTAGAAGCAGCTAAACAATATCCCATTTATTAGGTGATATGAAAGGGTTACTATTTAAAAATAAAACTAAAACATGAAAGTTATATTTGATTGCCCATTGCTGCCATATGTATATATTCTATTTAGTGACAGAAAGAGACAGTATTTGGCTTTGAGCTCTATAAAGAAGGTATGAACTTATCTCCTATTACAACCTTATGCACTGTAATTTAAACTTAAGCACTTTATCTTATCCATGGACTGCCTGTGCTTATTGGAAAGTAACCATAAATCACATTCTAGCATAACATGGTTAGTTAACTGCAACAGCTGCAGGACAGGAATACAGAAAGCAGTAAAGTTAGGAGCTTCTTTTACCACTATATTAAGCACAGTGAAAAAATAGAAAAAAACCCAACAGTGCTACTAGAAATTCTGTATCTTTTTTCCATAACATTAAAAAGAGACTATCAAAGGTTCCCGAAATGTATGTGTTGTAACATTACCATGATGTAACATGAACATCCTTGAGAAGGCTGAGAAACTTGTCCACCAGTGGGACACACAGTGGCCCCAGGATATTGTCCCAGCTGGGCTGCATGTACTCAGAAGCTCTTCGTTGGGCATCACTTTCACAGCAAAAATATTCAGCACAAGGTGTGACAATATATGGAATAAAATAATAGTTGCCACTGGAAGCCTAAAATAAAAACAGGTAGAGTTTAGAAAACAAAAGTGGAAATACACTTGTGTGTACATAGAATCTTTTGCTTTCAGAAAAACCAACCATAGTAGTGCTGGTGCACTATGAAGTTTTAGTGCACTGTTTAACACAAGATTTGCAAGCATTAAAAGGAAATTTCTGTGAAAGAATTACAAATATTAACAAGGGTGATGAATAAGAGACCAGGTCTGTTAAGGGACACTACAACAAAAATGTTCAATTTTTTTTTTTTATGTCATGAACAAATCCTAATAGGGTCTGTTACCAGCTAACCTTCTGTTTCCAAATTTTTGGGTCAGAGATGTACTTATATTCTCTGGGCTCACTCTGTGCTAAGAAAGATATGATGCAGAGCTCCCCACAAAGAGAGAAACAGAGAAACACAGGCACTGGAAGGACTTTATAGAGATGCTTAATTCAGAAAAGCCTACAAAATGTCTGCTGATTGCTACATCAAACACCAAACCAACCAGAACCCAAAAGCTGGAAATATTTTGTAATACATGTAGTACTTGTAACACAAAATTCTAGAATTAAAACCCAAAAAACCTTAATACACCACATAAAATATGTAAACATGGTCAAGGGGCTGAAATGGGAGAGGACACAGGAAATGCCCTTCAGAGCCCAAAACCAGCAAGTTCAGAGTCTTCAGCTCCTAAGAAAGACCCCAAAACCCAGACCACTGTGAAGTTTTCCACAGTGAGTAGAAGCACCTGTATCCCATTTGAGCCACGAGAACCCTCTGCTGTTTAGAAGAAAAGTAAACTTTACATTTCAGAGTAACTAGACAGCAGCACTGCAGCATGGATCAGTATGACACATCTACCACAATCACCTACCACTAAATGCCCTTCCACCACCACCTTGGAGAGACCAAGGCACTGAATATGTACAGCAAAATCATACCTTTCATTTTTTCATATCATCTAAGCCTGCAGAAAAGCATAGCCATTTAAAGTCACCTTGAACAAACGGAGAATGCTGAGATGATGAAAAGAATGGATATGAAGATGGCACATTTTTATTTGTATTAATAAACTAGACAACAGAAGTAAATTGTTCACAGGAACTTAAAAATGGAGGCCATGTAGTCACTAAAAATACAGATTAAAAAACTGTATCAGTACATCCTGTTGCTGATCTGCATTTGTGTCGAGTCACATTCCTTCCTTACAAACCCACTAGTACATTCTATATACTACATATTGTACTACATTATAGTACCAATATAATTACATGTTGAATTGTTATCTTTATTTCCTGCTAAAAAAGTTGGGAAAAGTGCAACCCAAACCACCAGTATGTTGAAACAATTTAGTCCCAGGTTTATTCAAATGAACACTAACTTCAGTGCAACGCAAAAGCTGCTTGTGCATAAACTCTATTCTTAAACCTGTAACAGCAAATTAGTTCTTTCTGAAACGAAAAAAACCCAAACATCCAATCTGAAAGTGTGATGTATCCTGTGACGTAAAGAGAGCCGCAGTTATCTACTGAAAAAGCAAAGCAATTTTCAAATAGAAGTTAAATGACACACATGAAACACTGTATTAATCTTATCCAGCCAACATATCATCTACTTGACTTAGATTTCTTGTCTCTCTGCACAGTGAAATCTCTGCAACTAAATCCACATTTTTATACATAACAAACACATTTTTGTGTGCAGAAGTCAGGAACCCTGCACATATTTGAGCACATCCCCTTGTTTGAAAAGCAATCAGCTCCAATTTTCTAGCTTCTTCTATCCAATATTACATATAATAAACTATAAAACCGCTTCATATAGACTGTGTGGCCTTTTTAAGAGAATCTTTCTTATCTTCATTACATAAAAAAGCAGTCCATTTACTTTTCTTATGCTAACAAAAGTTAGAGATGGTTGAAAATATCACCCATAGTTCTTCTGATCTTCTACTTAGGATGCTGGTCTCTGACACCAAAAGCTAATGATTTTAAAAATACTGTCCTGTCATACACCAACTATTGCTTTTTAAGATAATGAATACATGGCTTAGATATATATGAAGTAACATATATAGCAATTCTAGCTGCAAATATATATAAATTATAATCTAGAAATTATAATCTAGAAATTATTATTCATTTAATTGTAACAGAATTATAACTTTATAGCTTAGAAAGGCTGTATGTTGAGTTGGTTAATTTCAAGATTAGTAACTAAGCTATTTTGTCTGATTTTGAGAAATTTTTAAGTTAAAAATTACAGCCAAGCAGACTAAATTAAAAACAAAACAAAACACCCTCTAAACAGCTCATCTTCCAGCAACTAATGTATGCCCAGTATGCTAGCAATGAAACTTCTGTATTCAATCACAACATTTTAAAATCTACTACAAAAAGAGACAAAAGTTTAAGAACATTAAAAAAACCAACCCAGGAAACAACTGAAAGTAAGTTGAGAGAGGGACCTGTTCTTCAGCATAAATGGTTAAAGGAATTAAGCAGAGAGCTGTGCCTTTGCTGAAGGGCTGAAAGAGTGAGGCCCACATAAGGCATTTTTAGGCTCTAGGCAACACAGGCCAAATATAGAGTGATTTTTGTCTTAAAATACTCTTCTAAACATTTTGCTAATGCTGTTAAAAGTGAACTGTTGACCTCAATAACATAAACAGGGGTTTTTTAATTGTACTGCTACAGTTATTCCAGTGCAACTGTCACTTTGTGGCAGAGGTGTTACACTAGAATTAAAGGTGTTTTTTTCCAATTAAATAATTTTAGTAAAATTTGCAGAGCCTAGCTAATAGAACAATTATTTTTCTTGAGCCATGCTATTCACTTTGCCACTCATTCAGGAGTATTAAGAGTGCTTACCCTATCTTACAAAGCAGTTAGAAGGAAAACAGGGTAACAGGAAATGAACTGCATTCACTCAAGTCACAAAATCCTGAGTGTTCAGGGAGTTTAATTCACCACTGTCTCCAGCATTATGGTTTTCACCATTGTTTTCTGTGACATCTTGCAATACAAATAACTAAGATATTATAAACTTCTAAAAAATACTTCCTCTTTTAAAGTTGAATATATGCTCTATTTTTATGTAAAGAGAGATTTTCACAAGACAAACATTCTAATTGCCTGGGATCTAGCTTGCAAGGACCACGTACTCCAATCACCCTGAAGGAAAGACAAAGACCCTGCCAAGCACTATCCTTAAATTATCCTTACACATTTTTACAAGTATAGAAACACAGTAAAAACATGGCATATCTATTCAACAGAAAACAGATTTTAAGTGATACATACTTTGCCTATTAGATTACCACTGTGGTACTCGGGAGGTACTTGAACCCGAAGAAAAGCTTTGAGGTTGGCAACCTACTCCAAATTGAAATAAAACAACACAGAGGAGAACACCACCACAAAACACCATAAGAATCAAAGACAGACATGACACATGAATAAAGAAATAATTAAAGAAAGAACAGAAAATGAATACAGATATTTACAGCAAGACTGTATTTACAAGGCTGAGAAAACAGGTCAATACTTTTGTCACCCAGAATGTAAGATTTCTCCTATCTATCTACATGACATGTCTATACATCTCCCTGTGTTATCGTTAAGATGCTTTCAAGGCTTCCTTCTATGAACCTGTCAGACTCATTACCTGCTTAATTACCTGCTTAATTAACTATATTCCAACCACTACGGATCGCTTGAGATAGTAACATTTCTATAAAAACTAACTTTCATAAATAAATTTAAAAGCCTTTGTTTTCATTATCAAAAGTAACAGTGGCATATTTTGAGATTAGAAGCATTAAAAGTAACATTTGCTGGGTTACTCATTGCCTTACTGCTATTTTATACCCCAAAGAAAATAATATTGTATTTAAGACATTCCTACTCTTTCATTCTGTGCCCTTTTACAATCTCTTTTAACACATCTGGCACCTCAGGCCTTTTTAGAAATACATAATTAAAGGACCGTATTATATAAACTTTTACACATTGTAAAAATAATCAGAAAATAAAAAATCTTATTACTGCTTTATAATAACACTTCTTTGGCCTACTAAATTCATATAATGTAATCATACTTCAGAGTCTTGGCTCTCATTACAATCCACTGGGGCTACTTAACTGGAGAATATGAATCCAAGTGCCAAAATCTTTCTATTTAGTTTTCCTCAGTGTTCATTGCCTTGAAACAGTATATACAGTCTAATTTATACAGCTACTGAAACTCTGAAGAGACTTTCTGCCAACTACAATAAAGAGTGATTTTTCAACATAAAAACTCCTTGTGGCAAGGATAAATTGCAATCCAGTTCCCTTTAGATCAAGAAGAATTTTTGCTAATGATTCCTCCATGGCCCGGACATTATTCTCTGCTTCCTATACAGGATTTAATGAAAAATAACCATTTAAACCTCTGAAAATACTTCATCAGGCCCACAGGTCTAAGTATACCATAATAAACCTTTTGGTTTAATAGCCAGCCTACTTTCTTTAAATACCTTCCCTGAACACCATTAACAGAGTTATTCAAATTTCTTCAGGCATACCATCAACTAAAGAAAAAATTAACTATTAAGTGTTTCTCCTTACTGTTCTGTACTTGCCAAAATAATTTTTCCAGAGTGGAAAGTTCTAGTTTGTATTTTCAATGCCTCATTCAAACAAACTGAATGGATGAAAGTAGGTATCTGAAACTATGTGCAACCAATGCTAGAGCTATTGCCAGAAGGACTGTACATTTTGCTTCCTGAGTCCACCAATTTTTTAAAAGCCCCTTGTGCACTCTCTTCTCCACTCAATCTTGAACTTTTTATATTCATCATTCCTTAAAATTCTATAGAAGGAGATGAAATTTCCTTTCTAAAAAAATATAAAATATCAAAGATGGTAACAAAATGTTTCATCAAAATAGAACAGCTTTCCCATGGATTTTATCTATGACAACGAGATTGGGGAAGATAATTTTTTTAACCTTTCCCATTTGAAAATTCTTGAAATTTCATTTCTCCAGTAAACCAGTGTTTGTCTGACATCTAAACACACTGCAAAGCACAAGCCCATTTTCCATAGAAAAATTTTTTTCCTCTACCCTTTAGTCCATTTTTCCATAATGGCACAGGAAAAATCCTGTTCTGCAAGACTGCAAATTTGCCATTTTTTTATTGATATTAATTTTGACAGAAAATAGGAAGGTGTGCAATTCTTAGTAAAATTAACAGAGAATAGTCTTCAAAGCTCAGATAAGCTCTACAGAAGGAAATCCAGCCGATGGGACACAGAATCTTGACCTTGAATTTCATGCCAGGGCAATTCTTGGGAACTAAACTCCCACAGCCAGTAATTCTTTCCTTTTGCATCCAAGTATGCAATAAATTATCAACACAGAATTTTAATTGGTTGTTTAGGGGAGTCAAGTAGAACTGAATCATATTACTCATCCCTGAAACCTTCATTCCTGCATGGTGAAAGGAAGGAAGCTCTCCTACTCTCACACTTTTTTTTCAGACAGTAAACTATTAAATCTCTCAGACTCATACAACTGCAGCATGCAGGTCAGCTGTACTCAGGTCAAATCTCAAATGAATTGTTGACCTTTTTTTTTTATGCACTGTTTTCAGCTTTAGGTACAGTTTCCTTGCTCTTGCCTCCTCCTCAACGCTGAATTAGAATATTGTTTTCTTTACAAGGAAAACATCCATTCTCTTCAAGGCTTACTCGTACTAGACAAAAGCAAATAGCCCCAGATGACACACTAGACATTCACCTTCTCTGCATCCTTAGGGTGGATCCACATCTGTTCTAGGCTAAGATTTTTTTGCACCTTTGTAGATGACTTGACATTTGCAGGATAAATAGCAAAGGTGAGGGCAGGAAAACCTCAGAGAAAGCTCCAAGCTACAGCAGCCTGCACAGAAAGTTTCACTCTTGCTGCTGGAACAAAGGTGTGCTGTGCCTGGTAACGATCCCAGTTGTTCCCCTTTCCTTACATACTGTGCAGATCCATGGAGACAGAGCTTGTCAAACATGGAGAGGACTTCTCCAGTAAGGACATTCCTGTGGCCACCACTGCAAGGCTTAGCAGATCCATCCTCTTTCCAGCATGCCTCCAGCCCCTGATGAGGAGTGCATTTAAGCTCTGTCTGCTGTTCCACAGTTACAGCAGAGGCATATCCATAGTTTTCAATCAGGAAAAGTGACAGGAAAAAATTCTTTACAGAGAGGGTAATCAGGCATTGGAACGGCCTGCCCAGAGAGGTGGTGGATTCACCATCCTTGGAGGT
>JAYRBT010000001.1:102175055-102196754 GCA_036023395.1 Myiotriccus ornatus
GGATCAGGGGTTGGACTTGATGATCTTGGAGGTCTTTTCCAACCCAATCTATTCTATGATTCTATGATTCTATGAAAACACAAAACCCTAGTACAGGGGTATTAACTACTGTATCTAATATTCAGCAATTAAACTGAAATGGTTATCCAAATACATACTTGACTGGACCCATTAAATTCATGCCAACTCTGTGCCTCCTTGATAAGCACAGTAACTCTCATTAGCAATTAACTTCAAATAAGACATTGCCCATAGGGTTGTCAAATATTTAGCTGAGCAGTGAAGCAGTGACAGCACACTGGGTCAGCAGTAAAGTGCAGACCTCTCATGACAACTCACTGGACTGTAAGTGAGGGAAAAGCAATTGTCTGTTTGAAGTCAACTTCAACTTAGAAAAATAGTATTTTAACCTATTGACTATTCAGCTTGCTAACGAGTTTGTTCCAATTTCTCACTGAGAAAACTGATGAAAGAATGAAATATGGGAGCACATTTATCTAATAAAATATGAACAACTTCGAATAACACCAAAGGATCAAGAATCCATACTTGATAATAAAAGTCATGATTTTTCCTCACTGTATTTTCCTCACAACTGTTTTCTTAATTTAAGCACTTGAAGAAGTAGGTTAGGCAATCCCTCCTTTTTAAAGGAGGGATCAGGATCCTAGTTCAGGGATGTCTCCCTGCCCCTTCTGCTAGCCACATGGTGTTTACAGGCCCAATACCAGGCCCTGCTGCAGAAACCATGTCACTAGAACCAACAGCATGAAGCTGTTGGGAGGTTTAGGCTGGGTATCAGGAAAAAGTTTTTCACTCGGAGGGTGGTTGGGCACTGGAAGAGGCTCCCCAGGGAACTGGTCACAGCACCAAGCCTGTGTGAGTCCAAGAAGTGTTTGGACAGTGCCCTAAGGCACATGGTGTGATTCTTGGGAATGTCCTGTGCAGGGCCAGGAGTTGGTCTCAATGATCATCAAGGATCTCTTCCAACTCAGTATATTCTGTGATTCTATCTTTTCTTCTATTCAGTGCAAAGGTAAATACCTCCTTTTTTTGGAAAAAGAATCCACCAAAAGAGAAGATTGCAGGCTGCTAATCTGATTGCACTAGGCTGAACTTGCCACTGCCCCCTTTGCCTTTACTCCATTTCTGGAATTCCCACCAAATAGCTCAGGCACAATTCTCTCTCTTGCTCTAAAGGGGAAATCGTGGAGAGGAAATTTTGGTCATCCATCAGCCGATGGACAGCAGCATTTACAAGCAAATCTGCCTCATTCTGAGTCCCCCTTCACAGAGCTACAAGACCAGTAAAAGCAGTTCCCACCACACAGGTTCAAAGATCACCAGACAGCCAGGAAGGATGACCTGCATTTACATGTGCTAAACCTGATCTATCTTTAGCCTTCATGCAGCGCTGTGGGCCAAGGACAAACAGCAGCTCAAAATAAACTGCTGTGACTAATGCATTATTTCTTCTAGTTCTCTCTTAAATTATTATCAAACTCTAAGACCATTTTATTGTTTTGTTCTTAATATTGTTCAGAAGAAAATAAAAGTATGCAGTGAATGGGGGGAAAAAGAAAGGATAAATGGAAGTTTAAGAGTTTTACAAATTCAGCAGTCCTCAAAATAAAGTGTGGAGGATTTAATGAAAATAACCACTGACAGGATGTGAAGTATGACAAAATATACAACTGTATAAGATATTGTGGCGTATTTCAAAAAGCCTAAAATAATACCATCATTTTATCTTAACTCAGACTTACTTGTTTGGTTTTACTTGCATTGGCTGTAAGAATATTTTTACTTGGGAAATAAGCTTTTTTTACATTTCTGAGTAAATCTGTGAATTTGTAAGGAAGAGGATGGGTATACAGTACCCAAGATGTCTGAGATACAAGAGTAAGTCCCATTAAGGCATCACATACCCATATACATTTGCACAAATGGGTGAAAGTGCTAGAGGGATAATGAGATTTTAAATTTCTGAGTTTGTATTTTGATCTGTCAACCTACATGTAAAATCTACTAGCACCTTTCTAGAACTTAAAAAAGTAAAGAAAAGTAATTTTTACTTCTAGCTTTACTTTGGAAAGGAAGTCGACAAGATTTCCTTTAGTTTGAATAGTACAGAGGTAAAACAACTTCAACCATGCAGAGCTTTTTTATTTATTACAGTTGCTTCTAATGGTGTATTTTCATTTTGTGTTTTAAAATGAATGTGGATTTAATACTTACTGTGTTTTTCTGAGACACCATATCCTGTGGGGAAAAAAAGAGAGATAATAGAGATGTTTAATTGTTTTTACTGAGAATTATTATTTCCAAT
Organism: Myiotriccus ornatus; assembly: GCA_036023395.1. NCBI lineage: Eukaryota > Metazoa > Chordata > Aves > Passeriformes > Tyrannidae > Myiotriccus > Myiotriccus ornatus. The sequence goes on from JAYRBT010000001.1 coordinate 102,177,385, forward strand.
AAAAATCACTGCTATACATATATATACACACAGATGTTTTCTTCATAGCATAATTCAGATTTCCTGCCACAGTTAATTCCCAGTAAAGGGATTGATCATCAAAAAAAAGTAATAAAAATTAACAATTCAGCAAACAAACCTATTTAAAGAAGTGCTCAGAATATAAAGAAAGTTGTACTTGCCAGTAACTGGAGTTTCTCAGCCTGGGCACACCCAGACACACTCTGGGCATCTGTGAGCCAAAAGCATTCAAAGCTGGAGGGTTTTTCTCTCTGAAAGTGTATCCTTCAGATACCTAAGCCCCTTTCCTACCAGATTGGCACAGATCAACACATTCCTTCCTCCTACACCCTAACTCTTCTCACCCTAGAATCTAAAGAGAGATATCAAAACTGTGAAGCAGATGATAAACTAACAGGCATGTAAACCAGACCTCAAAGATTTCAGTTGCCAGTAAGTAACTTTCTCTTCTTTTTAGTGATAGACTACATGAACACTGCTTGGTCAAACTAAAGAGATCAATGAGGTAATCCATGCTACAAATATTAGACACAGACTTGTTTCTAAGCAAGGTTATCAATATAATTTAATAGAACGTGCTCTGAAAACCTAAGAGTGATTCTGCTTAGCAACTTCTCATGTGAAAGCCTGAAATCCACTTGGACTGCACAGAAATTATCATGCCCATGCACCCATTTTCCTCAACAACAGACAAAATATCAGGGGCCATCTAACAGATTTAGTTCTGCAAATATGACCCTCTTGACACCCCGATTACATAATCTTTTATGTCCTCAGAACTAGGATGTTTTGGAAAGAACATTGGTGAAAATAAAGAGACAACTCCTGGGAGAATCTCAGGATGGGTCATAAGAGATAATCTACACAAAGGCTGCCTGAACTTCACAGACCTTCAGCAGAAGTAACAGCAGACATGAACACTGCCTTTGTAACACTTAGGCTAACCACTCCTAAGAGGTGTGCAGAGCAACCTAGATCCAAACAAAGTAATAAATTCCTCAAGGGAAGCAAAAAAGTCCTGACCAAATTAGTTATAAACTTGAGAACAAAGAAACATCGGCAGATGGTCAAAAATACAGAATTACTCATTAATTTAAAACTCCTTAAGTCCAATAAAATACATCAGAGCAAAAGTGATGGAAGGCTTAGACATCTGAAATACCACATATCTGAAATTTAATATCTACCTAGCTAAGCACCTCCAGTACAGCCTTACTTACTGCAGATAAAGATCTTTCTCAGAAGGGAGAAATTAATTAACTCTTCTGAAACTATCTGAAACTCTGTGAAATGTGTCAAATACTCCAAGAACAATCCCTGCCTAATTTCTGAAGCATTCCTAATAAAGCTGTATTAGCATATTTGAATGCTACCCAATACTGAACTGGGGCTCAGCTGCAGAAGAGACACCAAGGACAACAGGGTAGGACTGAAGCCTGAACCAGTGCCCTGCTTAAGCTACTCCAGCACTTGATACAGATACTTGGTTCCAGCAACTTAAATCAAGCCTTATTATCCCATAGTAAGATAAGCCAGGGACCTATGTAGGCCAAAGAGGTCATGCAAACAACTGAGAGATGGGGAAGATATCAGTGCCACTGACAGAGGCACTGAAGAAGAGAGATGAAGACACAGAATAGCTTTTCTAGCTTTAAGTGACCCAGTCATGTTCCAGTGTTCCCAGGTCCCCAGGCTTGAGCTTTACATCCTCAGAAAAAGAAGTCTTACAAATGACAGTGCAAGTTCTGACAACAATCAATCTGAAGATCCAACCAGATGGATGTAATCTTGGAGATCACTCAGCACTCCAGTTATGGAGCAGGTGCTTGAGTATGTGCTTGGCACCAAGTGCAGAAATCAAAGCCATCCTCAATGGGCAGCAACAAATAGAAGATGATTAGCCTCTGCTTCCCAAACTTGGGCACATCCTTGGGAGAACAAAGTTGGTCAGAACATCTGAATGACGGCATAAAAGAAAGACAGGAGCGTGCTGATGAAAAATAAAAATGAAATATTTCATTGCAGTCCGGTGCATTATCCATATAGGATGAAAGGCTGTATTCCTGCCCATCCAGATTAGCTGGAGGAAAGGAAGACATGCCAGTCATACCTTAGCTCATATCTGTATGGAAAACCTCTTGGAGCAAGAGTGTGAGAGGCTACAATTCTTAAGTGGTTGTGACTCCAAGTCACATGGAATGTGAACGTGTATGTGGACCACTGCAGGGAGAAACAAAGTGTGGGATACTAAATACAGGAGAGTAAAATCAATGACATTGAGACCAGAAAAGATGAATGAGAAGTTGTGACAGAATGGAGCTTTTCTGGGGGAAAAAAGAAGGAGACTTAAACAAAATAACAATATTCTTAAAAGATCAAGAGAGGTTGGAGAACTCCAAAAATGATTTTTGGACATTGATGGTGTGAAAAAAGTAAAGTAGCAAGGGGCAATAACTCAAAATAAGGAAAAAAAACAACAAAGCAAGAACAGTGCTGCCCTCAGTGAATGTAGCAAGAAAATGAATGATATTAAAAGCAGAAATAGATGATACAGAGGATAAAAGTCTAAATGTGACTTAAAATAAAGAGAACCTGCAATGAGAAAGGCAGAGACAACCACAACCTCTGACTTGCATCCACAACAGCAGTTTCAGGACTTAAGTGTATAGCATGTATTATCCTACTATAAAAATGAACAACAGCCCTATAAAAAGATTTGTCAAGGATCTCTTTTTTTATCTTCAAACAGCAATAAAAAGGAGATTCCTGTAGTTTTAGCTGCTCAGTACCTAGGGAATACACACCTCATCTGACAGAAGTGCTTCAATAACACCAGGAGGTTGCAATACAGCCCTTGTTCAAGTGTACTTATAATACAAACCATAACTTTTTTTTACATATACGAAGAGGAAAAGGAAGGAAAAATCAGACCTGCACTCTCACTTCCAAGTCTAACCATTTGAAGCAAAATCAGTACTACACCATGGAACTTATAAAAAAAAAACCCTTTATACTGTTCTAACTTTACTATTTTTGCTAGTTTGTTTTTTCTTATCACGATTCTGTTATGTAGCTATCAGGAAATCACATTCAGTGGAAGTTTCAGAGAAACACAAACATTTGTAGATTCATGTATTTAAAGATATTTCTGAAATGAAGCAGATTTTCAATTGAGAGCCTTACTTTGAGAGACTGAGCAGTGTCAGCATCAGTGTCATGGTAAAGTATAACATTATTAGCCATGTCAAAGCTTTCACGCACGCCAAGGTGGTAGAACAGTGATGGCTGCTTGGAAATATCACTCATGTCCACAACTGCAACATCTGAAATGAGAGAAGTGGAAAAGAAAATGCTAAAAAATAATGATCTTAAAACCAACTTTATTCTTTCACAGGATTTAAAACAAATCCTGAAATTACACATACATTTGGGAAAGACAAAATCAACATATTCAATAAGGACCGTTTCTTCATGGTAAATTTTAACACGGGAGAGGTAAATTATACCAGCCATATAAAAGACATGAACCTACTCATTAAACTATCACAGTGTTACAGTAACTGGGAGGCACAGTTTCTGAATCCTGCTGGAGGTTTGGAAATTACTGCATCAGGAATGGCCTAGGAGAAGAAGCAGTTTTGCACTTGCTCTCTGATCTAGGCCTGACAGCCTGAATACCCAATAGGACAGAAAGCTTCAAATGTTCTAGTGGAACCTCTAAGAATAACAATGCAGAAGAAAATTAGGGAAAACTGTCAGACCAAGTTTATCTTGAGAGGCTAAGGTTTGAAGAATGGGAAATTTCTAAACAGTAGAAAAAGAAATGACTGTGAAAGTTGACTCTTAAAAGCTACAGGCACAATGTTGAAGATGGAGGGTGCAGGAAGGAGGGAATTCAACCACAAGTAGCCAGAGCAAGACCTCTGCTGCTCTTGATTAGTGTTCCAGTCATAAATGGAAGGTAAAATGCTCACATCAGTGGAAGATGAGCCATACAGAGAGTTAAACAGAAATACCCCCTACTATGCAGAACAGCTGACATACAGATAAAAGATTCTGAGTTCAACATTTTGTTCTCACATAAATCTAAAGGCCAGTACAGAGAAGAGGTAACTGGAGGACACTTAATGGTGAGTTTTTATTCCTTGATCCTTATATCCTATAGCTACTTAGAAAAATTTTGCTTTAAAGCTTTTTAAAAAAGGTCTGTATCTGTATGTCTGTCTGCTTTCACCACTACAGGACAGACAGATGAACTTAAATCTAAGTATTCATAAGACTAGAGCCTTGACATTGAAATCACAGGGTAGTCTGAGGTTCAAAACAGATTGCAGAGACTCAGTGCAGCTGGGCAGTAAATCCTGCATCTCTGAAGGGGTACAGACAGTGTCTGTACAGACGGGGAAAGACGGAGAAGGGTGAGCTGCTAGTAAACAAGAAAGCTAAAAGCAGGTCCGATGGCTCAGACCCAAAAGCAGCAGTCAGTTAACCTTGGAGTCATCAAGGTTACACACCACAAGAATCAATAGTACATACTTAGTATGCAAGTTCTTAGAAAAACCTGCAATGAATATACACTCCTGTACAATTCCATCAGGCTATTCTAACATACCACACAGGGGTCAGCCAGACCCTCTGGTTACTGGGAGACTCCTGTTAAAGCACAAGGAGCATTTTGAGTCCAAACACCTGCCTTAAGACCAAAACATCACCATTAAAGAAAAAAAAAAAAAAAAGAAAAAAGAGAAAGAACCAAACCAAAAGACCTCAAATACCCAAACCCAACAAAATGCACAAAAAATCCAAACATGCCTTCCCCTCACCCCACCAAAGAAACAAAACCACAACACAAAGTCATGGCATGAAAAAATCCTCTCACTCCTATGCAACCTCAAATCCTACACCATCTACTGATGATCTTTCCAGTTCCTGTTCAGCCACCTCTACACAGCATGGACAAAATTCTTAGTGTATTGCACACTGTAGGGTCACATCAACTGAGAAAGACTGAAGAAGTAAACTCCAGCTCCATAAACACAACCATATCTAGATTACCCCAATATTACAAAATCATTTGGAAAACAGAAATAATCAGTAAAACAAGAGTCAGGAGAAATTAAAAAGCAGACAGAGAATCAAATACCATATAGGGAAAAATATTAGGAGCTTGTGTGGTTTGCAGGGCTTGTATGAACTGATTTTGTGCAACCAGAGTGCTGTGAAATCAAAATCACCATCCTGGTAAGAGAATTCAGACAATGGGTTCATACAGTGTGCAGAGATTGCATTTTACAATACAATGTGAGCAGTGATTTGTAACAGAGTTCACTGAAACAAGGCTATACACAGTTCATTGCCACATCTGGTCTACAATGAAATTTGTCTTCAGTTGATTGCTGCTCCCTAACAATGTAAGTGCTATCAAAACCACATTAAATAGACATAAGAACAGAAGTGAGCACCTGCATTAAAAAGGATGATTATTCATCACTTAAATATTAGTTCAGACTGATAAAAGAAGATTTATGAGAATGAGTTTTTCTTACTTGTTTATGTCTCACAAACAGGTGTGAGTAAGATAAAATACAACAAAAATAAAACAAATTGAAGACTAGCAGAGATGACAATGGTATCACAAAAATAGGCATGCAAGTGCAAAAAGCCCCAGGAAGAAAACTGAGTGGATTCGGTCTGGTCATGGAAATCAAGGGATGACACAGAAGTAAATGACAGCAGACAGAAGCAGAGCATCAGAAGTGCTTGTGGCTGTGGGCTAGAGCAGAGATGAGAAGCTGCATTCCCACAGAGCTCTCCAAGCCCTCCTCCAGCAGTAACAGCAGCAGGCTTGGAGCAGGTAGGAATGAGACCTACTTACAAACCAGCTTTACTAATGTGCTATTGAAATGTAGCTTGAGTGCAGTGGGCCCCAAAATAATGCAAATTTGGACTGAGAAGAGATGAACAAGAGTAAACAAAAGAAGTAGAACCCTAGGATGCATCCAATGCATGGAGTGCCAGAGCACAGTGCCCAGTGTCACTGGATGCTGGGTCTAAGCACACTCCCCACCGCTGCTGCTTTCAGGGGTACATCTCTCTCCTGGGTGTAAGGCAGTTTTGTGAATCCTTCAGTGAATATGTGCCATTAGAAATATCACAAATATTTCTGTTTCAATTGTCTTGTATTTTTCTTGTGATTTACATTAAAATTTTTCATTTACAGTTCCTTAAACAAAGACAGAGAGCCCTGTATTTCAACCATGTATTTAGTATGATTGATAAGAAGAGATAAGAATTCCCTTAAACTTTCTGAGACACGTAAAAAGAAATACTACAACACTAGTGCCTGCTTTGCACATCTTGATTTATGAATAGAAACACATGTCAATCAGACTGCATAACAGGAGAGCATGTTCAGCCAAATATACTTCTGGACTTCCCTTTCCAGATTTAGGTTCAACCTCCTCCATTAGACAAGCGTGAAGCAAAAGCTAATGCCAACTTTTACCAAATATTACAATGCATGAGAAATCTTATGTAGTAACGAAACATTTAATACAGATTTAGATGACCAATCGATATGGTTCCCTATGTTCAGAAGGAAAGAGAGGAGGGGAAGGCACAGCCCCTCTGTAAAGACAGAAAGTTTCCAAGTGAAGCCCAAAGATCTATACAATTCATCCACCAGAGGGTGTGGAGGGGTGGGGATGTGCTTCCATGTTGCACATGACCAATTTTGGATGATCTGGAACAGAACATTTAAACTCACTGCTTTTTTCTGCAGCAGCAACACATGTTCAAAAGAAGATACCCATAAAAATGTGTCCTCCTTCAATTCTTGAGCACAATAGATATTTTCAACTCTTTTTATTCTCTAATAGTTGCACATAAAACTATTTTCTTTCTGAAAACAGTTCATTTTTGTCACAAATCCCCAAACTGATCTCACTTTATTGAGTATCCGCAGTTCATTTGTCTGGGTTTTGTTTGTTTCCACCATAAAATGATTATGCTATGTGTGTACTTTTCAGTGTATTAAGGCAATTCATCAAGACTCCTAGCACAGTCTTGATTAGGTCTCTGCATTGGTGCAGCAGCTGACACATCAATAATTTCTTATACTACAATGTACAGATTTTAACTCTAGTGAGAGAGATCAGACAACTGAAATGAAGATTAGATATCATTAATTGTGCTAAAACAAGTACCTATAAATCTTATAAATAATTCAACAGGAAAAACATTATTACAGATGTTAAAACCACAGGACTGATTTCTCTGAAATGCACCCGAAGGCATCACATAACTTAATGATCTAACCAAATCACAAATCTTCACGTGGCTGTTCTATGATTTATGGCATTGTTAGCAAAACCAAAATTACAATTTTGGTACCAGGTGTTGGGATCTGTAAGTGAAAAAGTAGCAAACGGGAGAAAATTAGTAAAAAGCCTGAAATATGTTGAAAGTTAAATGAAATCTTGGAAGCCTAAGAAAATAAAAATTTTAAAAAAGTGTGTATTGCCTTCAACTTTTCATCTAAGACTCCATCCAGCCTTATCCACATGAAGAACAAGAACCTTACTCCATTATTACGGATTCATTATTTTACAGTATTTAGAAACTTTCTATACATAACCAATTTCAAAAAAATCCCCAAACTTAGCACGATCATAGAACCCTTACTGGAGGAAAATGCAGAACTCTGCTCCTTGTTATTCACTAGCATCCTGCAAATTATGAACCCTCAGATTAGTATTGCTTCAGATTATTGGCCATTTGCATCAGTGTCCTTCATCGTTAGTAAGTAAATAAATGTGCTATTCCTTGAAATCCACTGGAGGAAACTGTCAAGTTCTTCAGAAGAACAACAATGGCAAAGAAATAAAAAATCCTTAACTTCAGGATTCATATTCATTTTCTTTTCTGCACGGTCCTTTAAAGGAGAAAATACCAAAGTTTCTATAAGGCAACAATTATGGTAAAATGGTGTATTTGAAAACCAGGAACCCTTTGCATCTTTCACTTAAGCTAAAGCAAAAGGCACACCACTCTCAACTTTAATACACCCCATACTCCCAGAAATTAGGGGAGGGAACAGCTCAAGGCAACAAAGCACATTAGTTGTAACTACCAAGAGAACTCCTGAAGTAATATTTCAGCACAGTTCTTTGTACCAGTAAACTGTCAGTGCCTTCCATTAGATCCTAAGCAAAGGTCAGTGTTAATGTAGCACCACTGTCAACATTCGTGCTGCTATTATGACTCTCATAATGACTCAAGTTTTTTTTAAATCTTACCACTCTAAAATCATGTTATTCTGTAAAAATCTGCTTTTCTTAAAAAAAAAAAAAAAATTGTTCCAATCACAATCACATTCTAAAATACAACATTAAAACTAAAGTTGCCTTAGAAGCTAAAACACCCATAAAACATAAATATGCGACTTTTTTTCTAAATTTAGGCATTTCTGGTATTTCAATTCAACCTCTTCAAGTTTGCAGCATTATAGCATGAACTCTGCTAACTTCATTCGTTTGCTATAGGACCAGAATCGGTCAGAAAAATAAAAACCAACTAGATTTATCCTGCAATACAGACTTGTATATATTATAACCACATTAAATACCATTTTAAAAACCATTTCATCTATTTCAGACCAAGCTTAACAACTTTTAGATTAAAACTAAGTGTTGCACTTCTATATAAATACTAAAATTGAAATTAACTGTTATAGTTTAGAAATTGCTTACAAAGCACCCGTAAGAGGGATGCTTGTTCTTACAATTTGTAATCAACTTTTGCACAAGAATTCAGCTGTGGCTGGTGTTTGACTACAAATTTCAGCCTACTCCTTACTTCAGAAAATGAAACACAAGCACGCAAACTTCATGTCTGAAACTTTTCGATGCACCAAGGGCACTTCCTTTGGAAGGGGTGCTTAGTTCACAGGCCAAAGGAAGCGACTCAAAGAACAGGAAACTTAAGAATTAAATTAGTTATGAATCATCATATTAATCTGGGAAAAAAGATTTCCTTCTGTTCACAGATAGTAAGCACCAAAGGAAAAAAAAAGTCACATTTTCAGATTTTATTAATGACATCAATCACAAATTGGAGAAAGAAGGCAACTTGAATACTGGCCAAATAATTTTTAATTCACTATTTTAAAATTTTTATTATCTTAAGAAGACCACAGAGAGAATTTGATTCCAACAGTGGTATAATATCCATACACATATATTCTGACTATAAAATGAAGTAAAATGTAAACTTAGATATATCTCTCTCTTGAAACCTCCAATGGATTTGTTAAGCGCTTTAGGGATTCTAAAAACCTGGGCATCAAATGGCAAAAATTCTGAAATGTGTTTTTCCACGGTTTGTCTGTTTGCTCAGGAAAACAAAAGAACTGTTGTAAAGTGGCAATTTCAGACTTGTGTTATTTTACCAAAAAGGAGGGCAACACCTCTAATCTGTGTTCTCAGACTGTGCTTGTCATTTGCCTTTTACTTAGTTGAGGCTTTAATCTTACCTTCCTCTGCCACAGGATTTATGTTACAAAATTATCTACTGGTGAGAAAACCCACCATGTATCAATTCTGTTCCTCTCATCCCGCGAAATGGAAGGGGACCAAAAAAGCGCTTAACGACTGGGAGCCTTATTAAAGCCAACATTCTTAGAACCACAAATGCAAGGGGGAAAGTCAGACCTTTCTTCTGCATTTCCTCCTTCCTGCATGTCAAATCTTGCTCTGGAAAGTGGTTTCACATCCTTCCCATGAATTCACTCTGCTCAGCGCTGAAGAAGTCATTTTAACTGAGCAGAAGCAGCCTTCTTGGCTAAGAAAGTCAGCTGTTAAATAACTTTCCTGAAAGAATCAGGCAAAGCCAGAGCCCAGCTATTAGTAGGAAATTGAAAAACTTTAATTTTTCAGATGAGTCTTTCCACTAGCCGGAAGCATTACTAACTGCAGCAGTTCAAATGATTGCTTTGCTCCACTTAGCTTACAACACATTAAAACTGGCAGACTCCCACCTCCAGAGACAAATCTGGGAACAGCTGTGTTAAGGCAAGTGGTCCAGCCGGCCTTTGTGTGGACAGTGGACCCATCCACGCAGAGGAGGAGGAACAGCTGACACCCAAATCTGTTTCTGGCCATAGCATTTGGGTGCATATTAGAAAGTCCTTTAATGTGGCCCAGCGAGGCATCTCCTCCTTCCTACGCACCTAAAAAGTCTAGAGCACTCAAACTCAATCCTCTCACCTCTCGAGGCAAAAAGTGGAAATAAAGCAGGTTCTAAACTACCAGAATAGTTAAAATTGACCAAGCAAAGTTGTAACCTGGATTACAGTCGGAAAGTGGAGGTAACAAAGCTGGTGCTCTTGTTTTTCAGATCACAAAAATGCCTCAAACGGTCTCCATTCAAACCACTGGGAGTACACTCAGTGGCCTGAAATGGCAGAGCAAGGAGCACTATTTGGACAGCCATGCTGTAGGTGCTGAAATGTGAAGTCCAAAGAAGCAGCCAACAGAATAATCCAGTGTAGAAGAAACTGAGGCACAAGTAAATAGAGTGAAACCAGTATTGAGTGCAACCAACAGCAACATGTACACAGAGCCTGACAGCATTTTAATGTAGGTAAGAAATACAACATATTTATTTTAAATATTTACTTGAATCATAACCAGAAAGAAATTTCTTGTTCTTGAGATGGGTTCTCACCTGAAACCTTCTGTCCATTTGATTTCAAATACTAACTTTGGCAATATTTGGGAATTTTAATCTTAGGCTCCCTTACTAATGTACGACATTGTAACTTTCACTGGCAAACCCCCCAGCAAAATCAACCTTCAGTATACAGTGAACATCAGACAACCATCCAAAACAACAGGACAGACAAGATTGAGGGGCCAGTGCTCCTCTCTGGCTTTCATAATTCTGTACCAAAAACCATTTCATACAAAAAACTCCACAACAGGGTTACATTCAGACCCAAACATTAATCATGTTAATGCCGTGGTGTTACTTTACAGCTGTACTCAGATACTGCATCTTTCATCTGTCCTTTGGTACATGGAACCCACACTAAGAATAGAACTAGAACATATTTTTCATGCTTCAGTGGCATTTATTGCAACTCAGGAGACACCAGTATCGAAAACTACTCATTTTTTTTAAAGCACAACAAAGTATTTATGCCATATTTATAATTGATACATATTCCTTAAATCAAAATATCCATTCCAAAAATTGAATCACCCAAGAAACTGTGCTTTAGTTAAAAGGAACAGAACAAATTACAGGAGGTGAACAAAACTGCCAGTTCTAGGAGTTGAACTGTAGCCTGAGTTCTCATTTGTTTTTATGTTTTAGGGTTTCCTTATTCATTAGATATATCATCTGAAGCTTTTAAATTTTTTACTCTGCAGTTGCGTATTAGGAACTTTTTGTTAAATGGAAGCAAGGATTATTCCAACAACCTTCAATATCAAAAGCAAAAGCTTTAAGAAACATTTTAGATACTTCTTAATTATAACTGAATTCACAGCAAAATTCAGTTTCAAACAAGGCAATATCCTACATCAAAATAAGAAGGCAATTTTACTGATCCAGAAAAGCAAAAGTTGTGTCCAGAGCACGCCTACACTTATTATTTATCTTATCTTTAAAGCGAGTTTCTCAGACTCTGCCAAATCAGAATACAACCAGCACCCACAAGAACTGGTGTGGGAAGAAAAGCAATGCAATTAATGTAACACACAGGGCATCCAAACATAGAATGCCTTTTTAATGCTTTTGCACAAGTGTGAAGGAGAAAAATACTGTATGACTGGAACAGTAAAACAACTGAAAATGACCTGTCATTCAGAACAGAGTATAAAACTTTTTTTATTTTTTTTTGCAGTTGGCAGTTTAGGGAAAGAAGGAAACAACTAATCCTCAACGAACTCTTCTTGCAATATTGAACTGTAGAAGTAAGGAAACATGTAATTCACTGTAAACAATGTAGGCCTAAGCTTAGAAGTTGCTTAATGACAAAGTTCCTGACAAAGTTTTGCTTTCAGTTTCTTTTTAACTTTGCCAGTCTTTGCTTCAGGTTGCTGGGATTTGTTTTTTCTTTATAAGAGATTTACTTAAAACCAACTCAGTCATTTTGAGACTGTATTGGAGAACTTATTTTTCTGGCCAACATTAAACATCCTCTTGTGCCAAGTTAAAAAGCCTTAGTGCTTCCAAGCAGAAAACCAGAAATGTGTCAAGTGGGTCAGGCTGCTTGGAAGTACTCCTTTAGCCTCATGAAATGCTGCTCGTTCCAAAGCAAAGTTATCAGCAGTGAGTTGGTCAGTCACGAGGGAGATGTTTGGACCCAGATCAGCCAGTCCTCACTGCCTTCACTGTCAATGCAGAGAGAGGAAAAGCACTTCAGAGCACTGTTGCTCTCATCTGTCAGACACCTACTCCAGGATGAGATGAACTGCAGGCCAGAAGTGCCTGTTTCTCCCCATTAGCTGGGAAGGGAGTCCAAGCAACTGCAGACACCCACACTGAAGGTGTTCAGTGCTGTGACAGCCCTTCTGCAAAGCCTCACAGCTCTGCTTGGAAGAATTTCAGGAACTATTAAGGCATTTCAGTCAAGAATGATATAATCTCAGCAGGTAGATGTTCCCACCAACCAAATGGTAGCCCATGGAGAAGGACTACAGGGCTTTCTCATCAGTACTTTCCTCGCAGTTTTCTCTACCTGTGAGAAAGAAAAGGAAGGATTGACACAATTCAAACCCTCACCTAAGATTTCCAAAGAAGTCTCTGAAACACCTAACTCTTGTTTGAGTTTTCCATAAATTGCAAGTTCATTTCTGAATCCCAACTTACAATGTTTTTTATTTTGGCGTTCAATAAATATTATATAACCACGGGGATGACTGTTCTTTAAGAGGTATTTTTGCATCTGCTATCACAGCCCAGAGTCTTTTCTGCAACTCATATAATCTGATTGTTTAATTATAATGGCATATTGACTATAATCTCCTGGCCTATGGATGAAGTTTATACAGAAGTTAAATTTACAGTAAAATTACCTTCAAGACAAATACAAGCATGACATTTCCCTGTAAGGCACTGACATTCACACTAAAGCGAGTAATATACTTTACCTTTTTTTTTAATTTTATTTTATTTCTTCCTTCCATACCACAGATAGTGAGGTCCCAGGAACAACATAAACTCAAGTGTGAGGGAGATAACGCACACTGGTGTGAGAGATTACAGTAAAAAGGAGAATGTTCACACGCACTGTCACTGGAAACTCATCCAGTACCCACCCCTTCACACAGTCCCCCTTCCTTGAGGAAGGACTGTAAAAATTCACCCTTCTAGGACCACAATCAGTCAGATATCTTTAGTTACTGACCACAAACACTTCAGATGGGTCCTACCAAAACCTACACACAGCTAACAAATGAATTATGAAAGTTGTGACATGCACAAGAGATCAATATTTATACCATTTCTTTGTAAAATTACACTCTTCAAGCTCCCAGGTTAGGAACTGAGAGAGATCTCATCACTTGGATCCTGGCCATTTCAGCGGTTCCGTGGCTCAGGCTGATGAATGCCTATGCCTGCCTGCAACTCCTACCTCTTTCCCATGACCCACAGACTCGATTCCTTCTCTCACCATTCTGTTCTCTCCTTATCCGTCAGCCTATATTTAACTTGGCAGTTTCTGGCTAAGTGACACACAGTAGCACAATGGCAGACAGAATCTGCTCTGTCACTGCAGCTAATCAGTCCTATGAGTGGTATCAGCTACCAGCTTCACACCAGCCTTCCAGAAAAGTACTTTATGAAACTGTTAAACTTCACAAAAATTGAAAGAAATAAGGTTAAAAACTTAATTTCATGAAAACTAACTTTTTACATATAACAAGCACACTTGCATCTCTAACTGAAAAATCCAATTCTGTCAGTATTAAAAAAAGACTCAATGCTGACATAGTACACACACTAACACCTCCTATAGTCATCTCCACTGTATCATGACCATATTTCATGAGTGTCAGACCGAAGTACTTACATTTACTATGTATTTAAATGTTATTTACATTGTTATTTAAAGCTTGTAAGCATGTACCCAACAGAAGTAAAACGGGAAAAAACGACAAATTAAAGCAATTTGCTACCTGCAGGTTGACTTTCATCATTTGATCATATATACTGTAAAAAGCAACATCTATTCATCACTGTAAGTTTCAGGATAAACAATCCTTCCTAGAGTGAAATACTCTGTCACAGAGTGGTAAGACAGGTAGTGATACTGATACCTACCTGTTGCTAAAATATGTTGAAGAATCTCAACATTCCAGTAAACTTTGTTAAATACAGCTGTGCTGAGTTTGGCTGAGATAGACTTCATTTCCTCTTTTTTTTAATTGCAATTTTAAACCCTGTGGCCTGGTCCAAAGGGAGAAGGCGGGGAGATTGTAATGGATATACCTTTAAATTGTTGCAGCCATGATTTGAGTTGCATGTTATAGGAATTGCTATAGCAGGAACCACTGCAGGAAAAAGTTTAGAAGAATTGGGCAAATGAAGATTCCACAAGTCACTCACTTCTCACTTTTTCCCAAATTCATTATTACTGAAAGGCTCCCAAAATCTATGTATCCAGGGCACTACAAAAAAACTTATCCATCATAGACAATCTGAGAAAAACACGTATTCAATAAATTTCCCTGTTTATGTGCTGTAAGTACATTCAAAATTTTTAGAGATGCTAGACAGCCATAATGAGTAGATGTCTCACATACATACTGTTCACTACACCAAGTCATTAAGGATAACGCTATTTCCTAAAATTTTTCTGCAAGCCAAAGAGCCTACTAATTCTACAGGATCTGACATTTTTCTGCCCTATTTAATATCAGAGAAGAAAAGAAACAGCTGATTAAATTAAAAACAGGCACTTCACACTTGCCTGCTGCACTCGCAGTGTGCCAAGCCTCACGAGGTTATTGCCATGAAATGCACCAGAGTGCAGCCAGCCAGCTGAGAGCTCACAGAAAAATCACCCCAAGCCTGACCCTAATTTGAACCTTGTCTGCAATTAGGGAGGAAAACGAGAAAGATGAACTTTATTTAACTTTTTCTGCACCTCTGCACTTCCTCCGTTGGGTCATAAAAGGCAGTGAAAGGGAATGAAGTATAGAGAAAAAGGTTGTGTAACACCATAACTCGACCTAAGCAAAATTAAGAAGAGTATGAAATTCAACAAGAAAGGTTGTCCGTTCCTCCCTGACTGCAGGCAAATCAATTTCTAGGCCAAGGAGATTTATGTAAGCTTCAAACTTTTAGACATTTATCCAAACTAAACCACTGGAGAGTCACCCATCATTTAATGTTGAATACCTTGGCTGGGTAACAGAAAAAAAATGCCTAATCTGGACATCTCCCACAGGTCACACACTGGTCAACAATATGTATTAAGAAAATTTGGGAAAAATAAAATCACGCTGAGCTTTATCTTCTTCTCAAAGAAATGCAAGATATAAGAACAGTAATCAAAATAAAAGGAACTAAAATTGAAAGAAAATATATTTCAGTACACTAAAGCTCATAAGCCTGGGTTAAACTAAACACCTTTATTCCCTTCTTTAAGAATTAAAAATACAGCATACAAAAATAAATGAGACTTTCTTACTATGAATCTGTTACTTTTTCCAAAATGTTTTTTTTTTTTAAACAAACATCAAGAGATATCTCCATCATTATCACTCAGAACTTTAATGTACCAAACTGAGGTATCCCAACTCATAACTAGATTACAGATTTCCTCTTTATGTTGACAGACACCCAGACTGTCAATTAGGACCCATATAAAAGCACAATAAGTAACACATAGAGAAGATGTTAATTGAGGAAAGGCAGTATTATTAAAGTGTAAAAGCTTATTAACATAATTTACATAAATCCACAGCATCCTCTGTGAGCCAAGACACTTGCACTCACACACAGATAGAGAGTTCTTGATTTATTATTCCGGATGCTGGGCAGATGTGGATTCAATCTGCTATTTTTAGCTTTACTGTAAACAGTACAAGCTTTAAGTGCCAGCCTAAAACACTGCATGTACCACTGAACACTGCAATTTAAAAAATGGGCAGCCTTCATTAAAAAATGAGAATGATCCATTTCAAGATCTTTCAATGAAATCTAGAATTTTAGTACAAACTGGTTTTTCCAAAGCAAGTCATAACCATTATCTACTTAATATTTAACTATCCTATAAATACAGCTCACATTATTACTTTCAGCATGTAGACAGAGAGTATTAAACATGATCACAGCTTCTCTGTTATCACAACGGATCCATTCTAGATTTCCCTAGGGTCTCTGCAGACTCAAAGGAGTAATTCATACTTCCAAATGCTGGTTCACCAAACACAATGAATCATGTGAAATTTTGATTTCATAACAGGCCTGTAAACATGGTCTCCAGCATTTAGCAGGATGCTTCACCGCAAAGTCACAGAATTTTTTGGGTTGGAAGGGATCTTAAAGATCATCTAGTTTCAACCCCCTGCCATACGTAGGGACACCTTCCACTAGACCAGACTGTTCAAAGTCCCCTCCAAGCCGGCTTTGAACACTTCCAGGGATGGGGCATCCACAACTTCTCTGGATAACCTGTTCTACTGTCTCACTACCCTCACAGTAAAGAATGTCTTCCTGACATCTAATCTAAACCTGCCCTCTTTCAGTTTAAAGCCATTCCCCCTTGTTCTATCACTATAGGCCCTTGTAAAAAGTCCCTCTCCAGCTTTCCTGTACCCTTTAGGTACTGAAAGGCTGCTAAAAGGTCTCCCCAGAGCCTTCTCTTCTCCAGGCTGAACAGCCCCAACTCCTTCAGCGTGTTGTCATGGAGAGATGCTCTAGCCCTCTGATTATTTTCCTGGTCCTCCTCTGGACTCACTCCAACTGGTCCACATCCTTCCTATGCTGGGGGCCCCAGAGATGCAGGTGGGGATCTCTTCATAGCAGAGTAGAGTGGGAGAATCAGTTCCCCAGACCTGCCGGCCACGCTGCTTTTGATGGAGGTCATGTCAAGTTTCTCATTCACCAACATTTTTCCTCAGCACTGCCCTCAATCCGTTCTCTGCCCAGCCTTTATTTGTATATAGATAAGTACAAAGTTGTCACAATATGGATTCCAGGAGGGATGCTGACGATATCTCAGTGTAAGCATTCAATGGTGTATTTTTTCCTCTTAGCTTTTTTCCTCGTAAACTTAACTCCACAAATACTCTTTTGAGGCTGATTTCTTGCAACCTTATATTTATCATACAGTTGAAGCTGCAGCTGAAGTTTCTACACAAATCAGCAGTCTATGAGTACTTTCTCTGTCCAAAGTCCCAAAAAGACTTTACGAAATCTCTATCACTTCCTGATGAAGTATCCTTTTCTCTTTATTTTGGGAAAGACCATATTCAGATTTAGGGATGATCAGCAAAGAATAAAAATGAAACTCAGAAAAAAAAACCAACAAAAAACAACAACAACAAAAAAGGTTGCAGAAGCATTGAGCATCTTTATTAATGTGCAAGTGTTTCTACTAAGTCACTTCCCTCTTTTGAAGACTTCAGAGTTCTGTGTATTGCACCTCCTCTAAAGAGAATGGAGCCATAATGCTTCAATAGAGTGCTTTACCCCACATTCATGCATATTCATGCTAGGACCACTTTTCTGCATCACCCCAGTGATCACAGCGTAGTGTCACAGAGCAGAATTCAACATTGAAAAAAACCCCTAACGTCTGTTCTATCAGTCACTCAAAATCAGTTTACAACTTTAAACTGGCAGGAAAAGTCAATTGCAAATGACTGGAGGAACTTAAGAGGACTGTGCCTGTAAGTAAGGGCTGAGCCACAGAGCAAGGAGAACACTGAATTTTGTATCACTAGAATCAGTGTGCTGGTTTTAGAAGCACCATGTCAGATGCAACGTGGAAAAAAACGAAATACATTAATTACTGCAGTGAAATTTTCAGATGGCAAGCACTTTCTAAGAAAATGCTTTGGGGATTTGTGTTATCAGGTCATCCAAACACTGCACAGAGTCTTGGTGCATTTTGGTTCACATGGGCTGTGTACCTTCAGTGCGTATCAGCAGAATCTTCCCATCTCTTCTGCCACTGCCTGATTTCACTAGCCTTCATTCAAGAACTAAGTTGTTATCATCACAGCAATGGTATTAGCCACTTGATGTAATCCTTTCGGATTTCAGGAGAGATTTCTATACTGTCTCTCACAGTATGCTTCGGGACAAGATGTCCAGCATACAAACAGAGGCATTAGAGGGTAAAAAAAAAAAAAATTTTTAAAAAATAATCAAGCATTCTTTTGTGCCTTGACTGCAAGTCAGAAAGTCAAAGCAGTTTCTGGCTTTCCCAAAACAATACGAAGACCTACCTAGTTGTGTTATTATAATAAGCAAAAAGCTAAGTTTATCAGCTCCAAAACTTCATTATCATGAAAACAAAAAATTCATCTCAAACATTTCCAGACATTCACTCTAATTTGGATAATTTCTCCACCTGACAACAACCTATAACTTGACAGCTGTCTAAAGCACCATAAACAGCAGTAGTAGGAACAGGCAGAATGTCTGGCTTTGAGGATGGTAATCATGTCCTCAAACTGGGTTTAAAAAGACTGAAGCATGTCAAGCATCCATCTACAAAGAAAAATTTGAAACAATATCACAGTTGCACAAAAGGCAGAGCTGATGCTGATAAAAGCTGACAGTTACTATGTGAAACAGGATTGTGCACACAGAAGCTCTGCTAAGTAAGGCAGCCTAGTGCCAAACAGTAATGCCATTGTAAACATTGGCTTTTCTCCTGCAAATTTTTATTACTGACTACGATTAGTGCAATGGAGATGACTAGTCTAGCACTGTTAGAAAGAAACACACAGACAGAATGCAGCCTCGTACTGCAGAATTAAAAAAATAATTGATAATTTAAAAAAATGTCTTTCTTCAACTGCTGTGAGTGAAAGGCAGCAACAGGAGAGTTCATGCAGGTAATCTCACCGAAGTGAAATTATTATAGGCAGATATTTTTCTGCAATAGAAAAAACCTACAGCCTTTCTGTGATTGCTAAGGCAAAGACACTTGAATCAATGCAATTTTTTGTGGCTGAGCTAGCTATTAAATAGTTGTAGCAAATTTAAAGGTGAACAGGAGAGAGGACAGCAATCATGGCCAGTCTTCGTGAACAAAGAACCGGGGAAGGTCTTTACACCTTCCAGCCTGCGCATTGGATTTTTTAGGTGAGTTACAGTGT
>JAYRBT010000001.1:102196854-102258432 GCA_036023395.1 Myiotriccus ornatus
GGCTAACGGGCTCCATCTGCCCGGGGAGTGGCCCTGACCAGGAATTGAACCCGGGCCTCGGCGGTGACAGCGCCGCGTCCTTAACCACTAGACAGCAATCAAGTGGCAAGTAATTCACTATCCTGAGTTTAAAGAACTAACTCCCCTGTTATTTTCCCCACAATCAGGTTCATAGAATCTAGCACTGTTTTTGACAGGCTTGGAGGCATCAGAGTACCACAATTCATGGAAAGCACTGCTGGCACCAACAGGAAACTGCAGAATTTTGGAGAAAGCTTATTATCATGCTGATTTACATGTGAGCTTGTTTGTTTTCCAGAACCAACATGTTTTTGGCATAGATTTCAAAAGCTTTAGGTATCATGCAAACAACACATTTCAAATTGTTGAGAGGTCCATGACCATCAGTTGAGCTACAGTTCTGTGCGTAAAAACATGTTTTCCTAAACAGAGGAAAAAACACAAAAGGCAGAGAATCCAGACATTTCCTTCCATAATTTGATACAAAATGAAACAAAAAAGATTCTACTGAAACAGTAAAAAAAGCACTTCAAGATGATTCTCTTTGTGTTTTACTTTAAAGAGGTATTGAAGACTTTTTAAACACAATTTAAGCACAGAAGCAGTACATAATACAGTAGACACAATTATACGTGTACAAGTTCAGCTATGATAAACTGGAGTACTTTCCTTACTACTGGATTTGGCAATACCATCCCAGCTGGGCAGAAAGCTAGGGACATCGTCTTAACATGTCATTACAGTTTTGGATTTGTTTCTATCACCAGAGCCTGCTCTAGTCAAAGAAAGATTATACTAACCAAAGCTGGGATCATGCACTTTCAATGTAATAAAAGCTGGTGTACAATTTTTAAAGTTCTGAATCCCATTTGTCCTTGCGGTCCAGGGCATAATGGTTGAACTACTGACTTAGACAGAAGTTTAAATGCTTGGAAGTGTTACCAAATAATATCTGAAAAGTTTCAGTTCTACCACCCTGAACACCACAGCATAATCATTTGCCTTCTCAGGCTGAATACTACAAAGGATAAAAAAAGCAAGCATGGTTTATCACAACATAGCAATCCAATACAATTAAGTGTCAGAATTGATGTTCCAGCTTTGGGTTCCACCTTGCAGACTACAGTGATGCAATTTCTGCTCCTGGCATGCCTCTACAGCCAGCCCAACCTCCTGGGAAAAGGTGACCTCTTGCAGCACCCCTGAGAGAAAGGAGAGGTTAGGTGAACTCACGCTGTGAGACACGTTTGACCCCTGGGCTGGCAGCTGAATCACACTGACCTCAGCAGACATATTATGCTGTTTATAGAAAGCCTGTGCCAGGGAGCAGGATAAAGCAACAGTTGCAATCCCCCTCTCGGCTCAGCCTCAGGCACTCAAATCGCTGTTCAAAGGTATCCTGAGGCTAAAGCAATTCACATCCCTGCTGAACTGCAAGGCAAACAGAGCCTACCATGTTCATGGATTTCACCTGCCAGCAGCAAACACTCAAGTCCTCCTAAGATTAGGAAAGACCCTACACCCACCTCAGCTGCAAAACTTCAGCCACATCACAGCGCAGTGTGGAACGAGGCAGCAGCCTGGCCAAGCAACCACCACTGCAGCTGCTCTTCCACATGCACCAAGGTAGCAGCATGCCCTGAGTACCACCTGAACACAGGTTTGCAGCCAGCAAGTTCAAACTGGAGGCCCCTGACAGTGACAAAAGATAGCCCTTGCACTCATCCTGCATGAACAGTCCCAACCCCCCTCCCTTTCTGCAGTCCTTGATGGCAATGAGATTTGTCCTGGCATAAGAGCAGCATGTGAGTATTGCAGCAGGGACTGTCTGGATGCACGATGAACGCACTTCAGAGATGGGGCAGCCCAGATGTTTGGGACTGACTTTGGTGCATACTGGTCTGTATAAGGGTATAAAACGCTGCTGGAGATCGAGCCAACTGGTCTCCCACTGTTGCAAGCAGCTCCCAGGCAGAGCCCCTTCCCCGCACAGGCACCTGCAGGGTATGCCTAACTTGAAGATGAGGAACTTTTTGACAAATGAGCAAAAAGCACTAAGATCCAATCACATATGGAAATAAAATTCTAAAGTAGCTACATAGGTGCTTTGTTGCTTTTGTAACTGTGAATTCAGCAAGGCCAGACTAAACCTGTACTTTCTAGCAAAACCTGCTTACATTAGAAACCTTCAGACATAAACTGTTGACCAAATCTGAGACCAAGAGGACCTAACCACACCTAGACTTCTCTGAGAAGTTTAGAAAACAGGGGGTTTCACTGAAGCTCATGAATCAACTGGAGGGACCAAGACCTGATCATACTATAATCTGTTATAAAAGATGATAGAGCTGTTATTTTAGAAACTGCACTGACAATATTCATATACTGACTTAGGAATAAAGCTAATAATTACCATTCACATAATCACTGTATCCTACTTCTGGCACCCAGTCAAGAGCCTTCTCTTCACTACTTTGCTACAAGTCCGTCTTTAGGAAGCCAAAGAGTCTTGAGTTCTCAACCAAGTTTGCACCAAGTTCTTCCACCTCAGAAGAGCTTTACCTCAAACTTCTACATCTGCAAACCATGAACATTAGTTACTTTTTAACTAGAGAGTACATGCAAGTGTAATTTGACAATTAACAAAACACATGACTACACTGATAAAAGCAGAGCATGACCGCAGAATGTAATATGAGCTACTGCATATCTACCATAATTAGTCTATTTTATGGAAGGATGGAAATGAAAGCAATGTAATTAACCCACACAAGCAAACAGTTCCTTTTCTTTTTTTCCTTTAACCTAATTTTGTGACTTCGGGTCTAAGAGAAACAATTCTTAAACCTATGAAGAATATGCTACACACACAAGCATGCAATCACTGCAAAGGAGATCAGTGGCCAGGCTCCCACATAAGCAGCCCCTGTGCCCGCCCTGGTTGACCCAAGCCTGTCAGCCTCATGCACAGCTTCTTTTCAGCAGTTCTCTGATGTCACTGAGAGTAAACTTGAAATACCACAAGACAGAACCAGAGATCTCTTACCATTTGACCAAATCTCATGGTCAAATGGCACAATACGTTCCTTCAGAGCGACTCAGGAACTATACTGAAAAATATGTTTGTATAGAATTCTTAAACTAAACAAAAAAAGTGAGCTTTAGAATTCACTGACTAGTATGCATATCCAGCACGTTTTTTTCCTCCCATCAGAGGGAAAAACATTTTCAGAACATGTACTGATGTGAAAAATTTCATAAAATGCTGCAAATTGAACTTCCCAAAAAACATTTAAACAATATTTAAAAAAAACCCCAAACCACAAACCTAACCCACTTTAACTGTAGTGTTTTCAAGGGCTGTAAGTGCACCAATAATTGGTCTTCAGAATAATGGTAGCTCAAGATAGATGCAGTTGTTCCTCTCTTCAGAATAACCCTAAATGTTCAATTTTTTGAAATCATTTGTAACAACTGTAATGGGCGTAAAAGCCTTTAGGTCTATTTAGTGAGAATCAATAAGATTGTCAATAATATAGAGAAAAATATCGCTTGCAGAGTAAGTTAAAACAAAACAGAAAAAAATTTTCATGCAAAATAAGTTTATGCACAGGAAAGAACATGGGAAAAAAAAAACACCTCCATTCTTTTTCTTTTTCCTTTACCCCAAAATCATGGCACAGAAACAAGTCACTTCACATAGATCGTATGTGCACACATTCATTATCTCAGCTTGGAACAACGGAAGTCCAAATTTGCATGGCTCGCACCAGATTTTTAGAGAGGCAAACAACTTCATTCAAAGCTTCATTAAAAGGCAGGACTCATACTGGGCTTGGATTGTCGATATGTCTTTTCATATGACCAATCACAAGTAAAAAGAGAAGTTGGTTCCAGAAGGAGAACACAACAGAATCTCTGTTAGAGAATCAAAGTATATTTCTCTGCCCAAATACAGCCCGGAACAGAGAATGGATTGAGAACAGCCCTGAGGAGAAGGACTTGGGGTGTTGTTTGATGAGAAATATGATATGACCCAACAATGTGTGCCTGCAACCCAGAAAGCCAACCATGAGCTGCACCAAAAGCAGGGTGCCCAGCAGGTCAAGAGGGGGCATTCTCCCTCCCTACTCCACTCTTGTGAGACTCCACCCTGAGTGCTGCGTTCAGCTCTGGGGCTCCCAACATAAGAAAGGTGGGAACCCATTGGACAAGTTCAAGAAGAGGACCATGAATATGATTACAAGGTTGGAGCCTCTCGCATGAAGACAGGCTGAGACGGCTGGAGCTGTTCAGCCTGGAGAAGGCTTCTAGCAGCCTTCCAGTACCTAAAGGAGGACTACAGCAGAGCTGGAGAGGGACATTTTACAAGGGCCTGTAGTGATAGAACAAGGGGGAATGGCTTTAAACTGAGAGAGGGCAGATATTAGGAGGAAATTCTTTACTGTGAGGATGGTGAAGCACTGAAACAGGTTGCCCAGAGAGGTTGTGGATGCCCCATCCTTGCAAGTGTTCAAAGCCAGGCTGGGCAAGGCTTTGGGCAACCTGGTCTCATGGAAGATGTCCCTGACCACGGCAAGCGGGTTGAAACAAAGTTCAACGCGGGAAAGTGCCGTATTCTGAACCTGGGATGGGGCGACCCTGGATGTATGGACAGACTGGGGAATGAAATGCTGGAAAGCAGCATCTTCGAAAAGGGACCTGGGGTTCCCAGTCAATGGCAAGTTGAACATGAGTCAGCAGTGCCCTGGCAGCCAGGAGGGCCAACCGTGTCCTGGGGGGCATCAGGCAAAGCATCGCCAGCCGGATGGGGGGGGGAGGGAGTGTCCCGCTCTGCTCTGCACTGGGGCGGCCTCACCTTGAATATTGTGGGCAGGTTTGGTCACTGCAATATAAAAAAAGATATAAAGCTATTAGAGGGTGTCCAAAGGAGGGCAAGATGGTGAAGAGCCTTGAGGGGAAGCCATATGGGGAGTGGCTGAGGTCACTTGGTCTGTTCAGCCTGGAGAAGACTGAGGGGAGACCTCATCCCAGTCTACGAATTCCTCATGAGGGAAAGAGGGGGGACAGGCACTGATCTCTTCTCTGTGGTGACAGTGACAGGACCCGAGGGAATGGCCTGAAGTTGTGTCAGTGGAGGTTTATGTTGGATATCAGGAAAAAAGGTTCTTCACCCAGAGGGTGGTTGGGCACCGGAACAGGCTCCTCAGGGAACTGGTCACAGCACCAAGCCTGAGGGAGTTCAAGAAGCCTTTGGATGATACTCTCAGGCACTTGGTGAGACCCTTGGGGATGGTCCTGTGCAGAGCCAGGAGTTGGGACTCGACAATTCTTGTGGGTCCCTTCCAACTCAGCATGTTCTGTGAGATGATCTTTAAGTCCCTTCCAATCCAAGCTGTTCTATGATTCTATGACAGTAACATCTAGATTTGATGGGTTGCATCAGGCTCATTACCATAATTTAAAACTGGCCTCACATACTTGCATATAAAAGGGTTACAATACTGGTATATTACAAGGTCTTGTTATCAAAATATTTGGTTCGATGGCACAGTGCAGAGCGTTGCTGGAGACACCTGTAGTCACTCTACATGTGCAGTACCATGCAGAGATAAAATATCAGGTCCCAATAGCTCTGCTGTTGTATTAAAGCAGCACAATATCCAAGCCAGTCAGCCCTGGCCTCTCAGCTACCACCTTCTTGTTCTGAAGGTGGCTGGTTTGCTTCTCTTCATATTTCTGTATTCTGTGGTATATACATCTTTTGAGATTTAAAGCAAATACTCCTCTAGCCATTGAGCCAGTTGCAGGGGAAAAGAAAGAAAAAAGTTTAAGTATTCCCCTGAAAAACAAAAAAACCCTGCCTGCTGAGGTAAGTATGAGAGAGCTAACCCTTAACCCCTTCCCTACTGCTCACTGTCACACCCAGGGGCAAAGATAAATTGCAGCAGGAAGGTCTGTTGATGTTTAAGATGTTATTGACCCCAACTATCACTCTCACCTTCCTGTCAGAGATTACAATCCCTGTGGCACAGCCAGCGAGCGAAGCACGTGCCTCCAGCTGAGCTACCCTGGTTCCCAAGCCGTGTATTATCCTGAACTAGAGACAAGTGTTTACTGCACCCTGACACACTAAGCCTTTGGGCTGAAGAAGTTGAAGCATCCCTGCCAATTCTGAAGCAGGGACACTGGCCTTCTGAGGACAGAGAGCTTCAGGGCAGGCAGCTGGGTAGAGGCAACAATGATTCATTCCCCCAGTGGGTGCCAGAGCCTGAAAATTAGGATCCAACATATACATTTCATCCTTCCCGTTTCATGGTATAGCATGAAGAAGAGGAGTCTCAGGGACAAGAAATGAGGGTTATGTTAAGAGTGGTTCAACTATGGTAGAGAAGTAAGGAGGATCCACGTTTCAGTCTCTGTCTGGGCTCTCTCCCAAGTCTAACATTGGCTCTGAGTGAAGATGGGGCTGCAGAGACACATACCAATGAATTTTTCGGCTGCCTTATAATGCAGGAGACTGGTTAGACAATTTGATATATAGCAAAACAACAGAAACACACTTCAAAATATTCCACTATACTCACAAATTAGCCGAGATAGTTTCCTGGATTGTCAGAGGAACACTCATTTTTCTCATGCCAATATTTAGCTTCATTCCTCAGTGTACCACTCTCTTTCTAGCTTGTCTTCCTTTCAGTTGATTTTCATCCTAGTGACTTCAGTGACTGCAGTCATCTCTAAATGCTCTGGTCAAATATTCAAAGACACATTCCAAGCCTCAAAACAGAGTGCTGTACATCCCTTATGAGGGAAAAGGATGATCAGCTACAGAAACAGGATTTCATAATCCAAAATGGAAACATCCAAAACTTGTATAACTGTACTTCGTACACTCCTTCACTTCAACACAGTAGCCAAACCCTGTGGCACTTCAGGCAATAAGCCAAGATAAAGTTTTGGGTTGACAAGCAAAAGCTACATCTCTTTCTATCTACCAGCATCTTTCCAGAGGTACAGGTCAGACATCTGACTTTGACATCACATTTGCTGTCTTAGTACATCCAGAACAGAAGATCCATTGCAGCTATGAACCACTCTACCTGCAAGATCACTAGCCAAGTCACACTCACTTTTTCACTGTTTCTTAAACTGCTCATGAATGCACCACACTGCCTGTAGTTTGATTTTCTGCATGGGACAATTCTGAAGAATTTAAAAAACCCTCAGTTAGCTCCTAGGCTCCCTGTTCCTAAGGAAAATACTTTATTTTGTGCAAAAAAGCTTCATGCTAATGCCCAGTATCTGTGGCTACAGTCTAAAAATATTGCTTATTTTCTTCCCAGAGATACAGTCAATGTACGCAAGCATCCTTGCTGCTCCTCCACTGGGTAGATACCATCACCCACTTCAGCATAACATGGTAGATGGTTAAGGTTCCACTAGTAAACCAAGAGATGGTTACAGCATCTTTTAGAGATCACCCACCGTCATTACAAAGCAAGAAGACATTCTTCTCAAGGTTCTTCCCCTGATGTACAGAAAGTAAATATATAATAGATATCTTCAGTGTGGGAAACACCTGCTCAATATCTTGCATGGGTAGTAATAAAACTTCTTTAGATTTTTTTTTTTCTTTTTAAAGTAAACATACGGTAATTTCCTAAAACAAAGTTCATCATCAGCCATAGGACTGCTCATATTAAAACTCATTCTTAATGCTGTTCTTTGTTAAGAACTGAATAGATGCCAACAGTCCCAACCCAACATATATTCTGGAAGAAGATTATGGTAACAATGAATTGCATCTATAAAACAGAGAAATTAAAAATTACTGATTTTTCAAAGATTTAAGAGATCACAAAGTAGCAGATAAAGAATGTTGCATGTAAACAAAAAATTATGAGATTTGGCAATTTTGGATAATAGTTTGACTTGTATTCAAAAGCACGAGGCAGGAAGAACCCATCAGTAAAGAACACAGAGCAAGAAAACAAGAAGGGAGTAACAAAAATTCTCAGGAAATAATAACTGATCATTCTACGTAAAATGAGAACTGAAAAAAAAAAGAGGCAGCACTTTAAAACCCACAGTGACACTTCAACTCAATGGCTCAGCATAATTTTGTAAGTTTAAATTTCAGAACTATAAAGGTTCTGACTGAGGAGTTCTCAGATCACCGATCTGCAAAGCAAGAACAAAAAAGATACAAAAAATGTTGATGCAAGAAGACCTACTTATTAAAATATTAAAATATTAAAACAAGAGAAGAGCAAAATAAATACTCTAATAAAATAATGGGTTTTCTTTACACTAAGAATGCTTGCATTTTCAGGGTGACATTGCACTTAATGGCAGGTAATTGGGACCCCTGACAATACAGTAATGCTAAAGTACTACTAATGTATTACGCATGGTTTTCAAAAAGTATATACAGTCAAATAACTCTTTCTGCTTTTGACAGCTTGAAGGTCTGGTTGATAAAGACGACTCACACTAATACACTCAAGATTCTCTTAATACAGGTAACTTATCACTAAAGGATGCTTTGACCAAAAAGTTTGACATATAAAGGCATACGTTACACAAATTAAAAAGTTGTCCCCCTGGCTGATCTCCAGATGTTGCTACTAGAAAGAAATCCATGTAAACACTACTTTGACTGGTCTCCCTTGGAACCATTCCTGGCTGGCGACTATTCAATTTCAATGGACGCTAAAAATTATATAAAGTACTTGCTGACCAAACCTAGGTATGTGTTGCAGGAGTACCCAGAAACAAGGCACTTTACTATTACAAAGTGATATTAATCACTGATAAAATTACCTTGGTCCTACAAGATGATTTGAATGCAAAAGTCTGTGAAGTTAGGCCACATTCCCAGAAAAGAGGTACTCTAGAATGCAGCAGGAAAACATTCTGAATAACTGCCTCAAGCTCTCAGTACAATGCAGAGCAGGTGTGTGCACAATACATTAATAGGACTACTTGCAGAAACAGTGAAATAATTTTGTATTGATGAGTACACTATTACGCTTACCTTCAGAAGGGCTACAAAAATATTGGAGATGTACAATGAAATTGCTAGTTCACGTTTGTGTACTAAGACACAGCTGTCAACCTTGCTAGCAGATATAACAAAAACCCTTGACTGGGAAGTTAAAAAACAATGACAACAAAGCATGTAAGGTTCCTCAATATTTGGAGGACTTACTGGGATGAAACGAACTCCTAATCACATGAGAGTTTAAAATAAGATTACAGTTTTAAGAAGTATTCTCATAAGCAAAACAAAGTTGTTCTTGTGAAAGATGGACATCAGCATGGAGTTAACAGTACTTTCCCTCTTTGAAATTTGTGAATTCCCCCATTTCCTAATGCCTGCTCATACAGATAGGAGAAGAAGTCTGCATGTCAGCGACATGTTCACATACCTTGATTAGTCTAAATAATACCTATTGACTCAGGGGTTTCCTCTGCTTGCTCAAAAAGCTCACAGTTCTCTGCTATAGTGCCCAAACAGCCACATGATTTTGAGTGGCGAAGGGACAGCAGCTTTCTTTTGAACCATCCAACACCAGTGACCAGCTGAAGCCAGAACCAATGTGGCAATACCCACAAGTCTTCCTCAGGGCCCTTGTTCAAACCAATATTGGATCACTCTGTTCACGGCCACATACAAGCTAATTTCACTGTCGACGTCTGGAGTGAGAGGGGTGAACAAGCAGTCTCTGGCCTGTCTTCATGGGATGTCTCACTAAGGTCCCAGCCAGGCTGGGCAAACCACAGCCGCAAGAGCTGCTACTCCTTAAGGCTCGGCTGGTGCTGCCAGAGCTACACACTGTGGGAATTCAAAGTGCTGTAAGAGCTTGAACTTTTTCCTCACACCTCCTTCTCCTCTTCCATGTGCTGGGCACATTACCTGAGAATCCCTTTGCAGACGTTTCCCTGGCTCCACACCCCTTATGAGGCCTCTTCACAGTCTTTTATTTGTCCAGTTCCCCCCTCTTCTCTGGCCTCTGTGGCACCTTTACCGACCCTTTCCCAGCCGGGCCGGCAGCGTCCCTGCACCTCCCGGGCAGGTGGCACCGTGTCCCGCCTCAGCTCAGCCCAGCCCAGCCCAGCCCAGCCCAGCCCAGCCCAGCCCAGCGCGCTCACCCGCGTCGTAGAAGGCGTCCAGCACCGCCGTCTCCCCGAAGTCCAGCTCCCCGAAGTTGACCGTGCTGAGCTGGGCTCCCTCGGCCTCGCACGCCCGCAGGAGGCACAGCCGCGCCCCGGCCTCGGGGCTCCGCGCCCCGCTGCCCGCCTTGGGCGGGTCGTTCAGCACATACACGGCCCGCAGGCAGCGCGGCCGCGGGGCCGCCGCCCCCACCTCCACCGCCTCGGCCGCCGCCGGCTCCGGCTCCGCGCAGGGGGGCGCCGGCTCCGCGGCCGCGCCGCCGCCCGCGGGGCTCTCCATAGCGGCGTCGAGGGACGAGGGGAGCGGGGCGGCTGCCGGCAGGTGCTCAGGCGGGGCCGCGTCCCATCGCACGCAGCTGGGCAAACTCCGGGCGAGGCGGCTCCCTCCTCCTGCCGGCCCTTCTGCCCGCGGCCGGGCGGCACAGTGCCCCGGCGGGCGGGCACGGACACGGGACGAGCCGAAGTAAGGTGAACGCGGCCGGAGGGCAGCGGGCTCGGCGCCGCCCTCCCCCGCTGGGACAGCCCGGCTCCACTCCGCCGTGCCTTCCCGGGACTACTTGCCCCGCTTCCTTCCGCGACCGCCGCCGCACCGGGAAGAAGCCACCGCCGTCGGGGCGATCGCGACTCCTTTATTACTTCCCTTCCCCGCCCCTCGCCGGGCAGCGTCTCCGCGCACCGCCCGCGGCTCCGCTGCCGCAGGAGCAAACGCAACTGCTGCCCGTCTGTCTGTCTTCGTTCTACTCGCTCCGTCGCAGAATATTTATTTTTTTCTATCTGACTCTCCCTTCCCTGTTGTTTACACGACTTTGACCACAGACAGACTGTATCACAGACAGACTGTGTCAGAAGTTTGGGTAATAGTTCATCCTTAAATTCCTTCTCTTTTTCTTTTATTATCTCCCGCGATCCCGACAAAATCGGCTCTTTTAGTAACTCTGTGGAAGCTCCTGGGTTATTTACAAGGACAAAATTAATTTTAATTTCCTAACACGTTTTTCTTATTAGCTGCACTGATGATGGCAGCCGGGGGGTTGGCATTGCTGCTGGGCCAGGCACTGATGCGTGTGGCAGGAGAAAGTGAAGGGCTGGCTGCGCCCGGATAACTTCCCAACTCGGCCCTGGACCCCAGCTGTCAAAAGGACACAGGTACACCCCGTGGAGACCACGGCCTAGTGGCGATCAGAGGAAGAGGGGAAAAGTGCAGTCCTCCAGCAATTTTGTATTTGAAGCAGTAAACATGTCTGGAAAGCTTTTTCATCTCGTTTTTCACTCACAGTGACAGAACGGGTTTTAAACAAACAGCATCTTCACCTTCTGCTGCAGTGTGGCTCCTTGTGGCTATCTGAGATAATTTTACCACGTGCAGGTTGGAAGAAACTTCTAAGGTCATCAAATACAACTGTTAACCTGGGAGTGCTGTGTTCACCACTAAACCATATCCCCAAGTGCCACATCCACACCTGAACACCTCTGGGGATGGTGACTCATCCGCTATCATGGGCAGCCTATTCCAATGCCTGGTCATCCTCTCAGTGAAGTAACACAACGGAAGCAACAACCAAAGGGTTACAGCAGAGTATTTTCCTCTCTAGGCATGTGGCTGTT
Organism: Myiotriccus ornatus; assembly: GCA_036023395.1. NCBI lineage: Eukaryota > Metazoa > Chordata > Aves > Passeriformes > Tyrannidae > Myiotriccus > Myiotriccus ornatus. Next base: position 102,208,660 of record JAYRBT010000001.1, read on the forward strand.
TGGGACTAAAATAAATTTACTGACAGAATATGAGAATTTAATTGTGTGGGCTTCAGCTTAATTGTAATTTGCTTACAACTTAGCATGAATGGGCCCTGCACAAAATAGAGAGGTGAACTTGAAATGAGAGCTCTTTGTTAGCACGGCTGGCTCAGCAGGGGAGCAAACACACACTGGATACCTTCAGATAAGGGCTGAGACCCCCAAGGCTGCCCCAATCTGGGAGATAAGAGGAGTTAATGGGCTGCCCAGGGGGCCATGGAGAAAGCACCCCATGAGGTATTGGAAGATCCCAGACCATAAATCTCCCTTGGACCAACAGGCACCCCTGGGGCACGTGAAGATCCTGTGCACAGACTGGAGGAGTACAATGGCCCAGAGATTTCTTTGTTCAGAATCCCTCTCTGGAGGCACCCACCTGTAATAACCGGACTCTGTCTCAGAACCCAGGGTCTGAACACTGGGGTTTGGTAATCGTAATCAAGATTGTAGTAGCCAGTCTTCCTGAGAAACACTCCAACATGAGGATAGCAAAGCGCTGTGCAGTGTTCATGTTTGCTTAGTGGCTCTTAAGGAATGTGGATAAATAATTCAACAGGTAAACCTGTTAGTCATTTTGGAGAGTTTGGGGCAAATAAACCTTTGGATTTGGTCCACAGGTTGCAGGGCTCTGTGTGTGTGTGTGTGTGTGCTTTTTTGACAAAAGCATGAGTACATGAGACGTTGGAGGAATGATATGGCCAGAGATCTTCCTTGTTCCTGGCAAATTTCCTCTTTAGGCAACAGTAAGCCTTTTTATATGACAACTCTAACTCTATTAGCCTTGATCCAGTAATGCACCAATTAGCTGATGTAACAGTAGAAAAATCAAAATGTGCATTTAGAAGGTACCCAATGTGCACATCGAGCCTCTGACCAACAAAAAGCACTCGCACATAAGTTTATAATCCTCCTCAGTACAAATTCTACTTTGTATTTTTTGAATTATAAGAAAGTTTGGTTGGACAGCTGGTATTAAAGACCGAAATGAAAAGTACAGTGCTGGTGAAGCCAAGGGATTATTTGCACAGGAAAGTGTTTATCTTACTCAGGAACATTCTTGGGCTTTTAGCAACAAACATGTAAAAAACCAAATTGCAATGTAACGTATTCAGAATAATAGATGTTTGGAGTGGTGCTTTCTGTAATTGTGAAAATTGTTTAAGTGGAACAAAAATGTAGGATGGAACTGCTTAGCAGGATGCCACTGAGTCATAATAAGCCTTTTATGCCTTCTAAAGATTATAAAAATTTAGTTTGTTGTATATCTAAGACGTCTTCAGGTTTCATTTTGCAGTTTTTATCACTTGGTATGGTCTAAATTGCTTGCTGAGAGGTTTCTCTCTAGGTCTTGAGTGAGTGATAGTCTCTTAGTAAATACTTTATGTGATTATAATTAAGAAAATGATATCCCCTTTTCTTAATTCTATTCACTCAACTTCCAAACAGGATTCTCACTACTCCTTGCACATTTCTCCTAATAAGTTATCATTGATTTTCAGTAGTTTAACCTGGTGCAGCTTGTTCAGAGTTTGTATGCTTTCTTTGAAGCTAGAAACAAGGAGCACTTTCAAATGAAGAAGCTTCATTTTATAGGCTGTGACTGTGTCTTCAGAGACTGTGGTTCAGTGCTGGTATGTCTGGCATTTCCACTGAGCAACAGTATCTTCAGATCTTGCAAGTCACCTGTGTGAGAATAAATGGGAAATTCATGCTTTGGGATATTTGAACTGTTTCTCTGCAAACCAAAAAATGTTAAATGTAGAAGAAAAAAAACCTAAGTCATGCAACACTCTTTCCTCTTTTTGGAAAAGTGGTCCTGTATAAGGTCCAGGTTATAAGAGCCACTCTGCCCCCAGAGTTGCCCATTCAAAGGTCCAGGCCACAAGTGAATATTGAGCTTTCATACATCTTTTCATGACCTTCTGCCTTTGCACAGAACCCAGCGTAACAAAACTGAGCACAATCCAAGAAAACATTTGCTCTTATACAGTAACCTAAAGATGGTGCCATGATTTTCTCAATCAGCACTTTGCACTTGTCAAATCTACTTAGTGCACCACTTCTCCAAAGAAAAAAAGAAAATAGATGTCCTTGAAACCACCTTTTTTTTTTTTTCTTTTTTCATTTTGCAAATCTCTGGGCAGCAGCAGCTGTTTCTGTAGACATAACTGGACTAATGAGAAGAGAGGCCATCCTTTTTTACCCAGGACTACAAAATTTTGGTTCAAACTGTACTTTTATATAAAGTTTGACTCCATGGGCAGATATGCCACCTTTTCCCCTGATGCATATATAGACAGCTACAGCATACCTTAGGTTCCCTTTTTTAAAAGAAAACACAGGCTAGGACCAGTGTCATAAATGTCAGGCTGCAATTTCATTGCTCTCTAACATTTTCAGCTCTAAAGAGGCTCCTCCCATTTTATGCAGTGTCAGGGACAGCCAAGATCTCTTGGTTCAGGTAAGTACCAAGTAAACCAGAAGACACCTAGGTCCATGGGGAACCTGCAGATTTGAGCTGTTCTTCCAAAGCAAATCCACCTTCCCGTGCCCTGTCAGTATATCCTGAAGGCTGACCACCAGCACAGTGTCCTGGGCATCCATCACACCTGGTGCAGAGGTGGCCAGGAGTCTGTCCCTGGGTACTTGGCCCTGACCAGCTTCAGACTCAAACACATCCTGAGCCACGGCCACATCTCCTCTGCGTTCATGTCCCATCGGAGAGCCCAGAGCTGGGGACAGGGAGCAGCATCCTGTACAGACTTCTCCAAGGAGCACCATCAGGACAACAGCTGCCTTGCATGAACACGCATCCAAAAAGCCTGAACTTTGTATCCTAGATGTGAGATTTTTTTTTTTTTCTGTATTGCGAATATCAGGTATTAGGGAAAATATTTTGATGTTCAAATTCTTTTCTGACAAGCCACTGTACCAACCTGCTGTGAGGTAATGCAGTTTGTAGCATTTAAACTATTCAAAGCAAACATTTTGTTAATGGACTTCTTGGTATTACTGCTGCTCATGTGCTACCCCATTTATTTTCATTCACAGTGAGCAGGTCTCCAGATAACCATGCAGATACTGCTGTCATGTGATGAGGAGGAAAATAGTTAATTTCTTTACTGAACGGAAAGATTATTTTCTTTTTAAACTATTGATGCAGACAAAATATATTTTAAATTTCAAGGTCATTATGTAAAACTTTACTAGAATTAAAATAAAATGCTGTGAATTCTCCCTGAGAATAATTTCCTTAATAAACTGCTTGGTTTTGTTCTATTGTCAGATTAAAAATATTAACTCTGTTCAATGGAATCTAAGCAACGGGGGTAATTCTTGAAGAAAAACTTAATGAAGATGACTTAAAAATGCTTTTAAATGCTCTAAAAGTTGACTTGCAGCAAAGCAAACCTCTTTTGCAAGGGGGAAACTTGGGCGCCTCAGAGTCACAGGAAGTCAAAATACCTTGGCCACCAGATCACTGATGAAACTGGGTTCAGAGATCTCAGGGGTTCCTCTTGCTTGTCTTTCAGTGGACAGCACAAGACCTCACAAGCTCATTTGGCCTGACAAAGAATGAAGGCAAAGAAAGCAACTGCTGGGTCAAAGAATATGATCCCTAGCCCAGTTTCTGTGCAGAGCCACTGTTTTGCACAGAGAAGCCCACTGCACACAGCATCTGCTCGTCACTACGCCTTGCAAATGAAGGACACAGTGACATCTTGTGTGATGTACAAGGTTAGCCACAGGGGGAGCGTTCTCTTCCTTTGTTTTCCACCTGCCTTGGAGGATGATGATTTTATAAATACGCTCTGTGTGCTCACAAGTACACAGAGCAAAATGTAATCAACTTCAAAATTGGCTTTAATTCTAATTTCCTAATCTCTTTAGTTTTCAGCACATCCAGCACGCTAATCAAAAGTCCTTGCCTTTGGCTTTTGAGTAGTTACATGGCAAGTTTTTGGGAGCATGGGTGATTAAGGAGTGCAAACTAGCAGTGAAAAAATACTGCAGGACTTCTCAGTAGCTTCCAAAAAACAAGAATTTGACTTATAGATGAGTCCACGCATTTCAAATAATGAAAGAAACTAAACCAAAAAAACCATCAGTAAACATCACAGCGAAGAGGAGGATTAGAAAAACTCCCAACCTTTCTTGAATCTCTATCAATGCAGAGAGCTCATGCTTTCAATGTAACTCAAGTTCTGCAAAATACAGTCTTTAATCAATTAGTCAAACAGAATTACTTATTTCCAGTTTTCAACACATTTAAAATAACTTACCGTTTATATTTCAGGTTGGAGAAGACCAAGCCAGGCCCCCATCCAGAAAGACCTCCCCTAGATCCTGAAAATTCTGAATGCCTACTAAGATGATTAATTTTAGAGAAAAGCTCAAGAAAACCCAGGGAAATAGAAAACTTTTAACTTAGGAGGATGGAGTCCTTATCCAACTGTCTATATAATTCTGAACTTTAGAATACTGTATTTTAATACTTAAAAATACTAGCCCTAGATTTCTTCACTCATACAGCATCTTGACATGATGAATATTTTCTCTTTTGCCATCCTAAACCTAACAAATTGCTTGGGTTACATCTCTCTCCAATTTAGCAGTTCCTAGGGTGAAAAATAAACACTTTCTTGGGGAATGAGAAGCAGCTTCAAGAGATATGGTTTAAAATGTTTGCATGGGCAGAAGATTAAATATTCTTACTGGGCCTGATTAATTTTCCCTGTTTTCTGCTTGATTGAAGTATCTTTGACTTCTTTATGTGTCATGGCTCAGTGGTTTTACTGCAGATTTTACTGCTGTTTTAAGACAAGACTGTCCCTTTTAGCCTTTCTCAAGTTGATTCTCACTGAAGAAATATTCATGATAAGGGCCATCTGAGTTTTCACTTTTACTCCAGTTAAGGAGGCCTTTTCTGTCTACTGATTAATGACAGGGCAGCAAAATTGTGACTGAAGACAACATAGTTGTGCATGCATATTGTACAAACAATGGAGAGGACTAGAATATGTGGTTCATTTTTATTCACATTTAGGTGATTTTCATACTGCTGTAGATGCAGATACATGAGGATACATGGGGCTTAGAAGCTTAGCAAAAGCAAATCTGTCAGTGCTGCTTGAAAGCATTTTAAGTATCTGTGATCACAATGGTTTTGCTGTTACCACTTGGGATTGTGAGCAAAGGAATCCTGAAGAGGCAAGAACTGCTTTGAAGTGACAAAGAAAAAAACCTTCATCTGTTATATTGATGCTCACTTTTGTTATAGGTACTAATGAAGGCTTCCTATATTTAAGCAAGTATGGCATTTTAGTACAGCTTCAATAAGAGTTTTTCAGTTGCACCTGCATTTCTTCTTCAGGAAATTGCAGCATTATTAAATATGAGCTTGATATGCAAAGGAAGAGATCTATCAATGTTGAAAATAGGGGCTTTCTTGTTTAAAAACAATATCAGTAAGTAATTCACATTCATAAACTAGCAGTGTGAGAAGTCATGGGAGAAGCAGGCAGTAATTGGTAGGAGCACCGCTTGTGAGACAGAGAGCAACATCAGCCTTTCTCAAAACCTCTGGCAATTATTTTCTCTGCTTCCATCGTGCCCAGGCTCTGTATGTGTGAGGTTATTAGCACTGGGTCTGACTTTAATATTTGAGTTTGGCTAGATGAAGTTCTCAGTACTTTTAATGATGGTATCTGAACGTACATAATGCCACGCACCAACCTACAGCTGGTCCTGAAGGGCTCCTGGTTACACAGTGAGACCGAGGTGTGAGCCAGAAACTTTGTCTTCTCTGCTTTGTCAACTTCTACTACATTTATTCTTTGCTCGAGGAGTGTCACATGCTCGAGGCTATTAAAGCTGCTGCCAAATAACACACCAGTCCCATACAGTTAGAAAATGTTACGGCCGGATACATTGTCACTCAAATGCAGTCCCTTTTCAGCCATCTATCTGCCAGCAAGATAGGAATTATTCCAGAAGGGTTTTACAGTGCCATAAGCAAGACCTTCAGCCCATCATCATATCAAATCACATTCCTGTTAAAGTTCTGAAGAGTTTCTTCCTGCACTTAACAGTGAAAAGCAAGTTAAATAATAACTCACTTCCTGTTCTAGTCATAGACACCTAGAAAGCACCAAGCATTCCTGACCTTTTCATAGGAACTAATACATGGTTTGCTAATGACCTTATAATGTAAACATTTACCTCTTCTTTTGATTTGGGAAATTCCAAATGACAGCTATTTGAAGAAAAGACCTGAGCTGATGGTAGCAGTAAGATTTCCAGAAGCAGTAGTAAAAGGTAATGCTTTTTGTTAGCTGACAGCCTTGTTTTCTCTAGAAGTTTAAATCCAGTTGCAAAACTGAATTATTTCAGTATTGCTCTGGAGTGTTCTCAGCTATTCACACAGCAACAGAAAGTGGAATATAAGGTTAGTACTTTGTCACACACACGGGTAGGACAAACATCAGGCACTCTTTCTTACATCCCCAAGTGAAAAGACAATTAAGCTGCAGATTTCCATATGGCACACACACACTGCTGCAGCATGAAGCCAACTTGAGAAGCATCCCATTTGCTTTCTATTTTACAGAGGCACAGCAACATCTCAGTCCAGCCTACAAAGTGACATCAACCAGAGCCTGCAGAAGCCAAGTAGCTTACCTGAGCAGCATTAACACCTTCACATGGGCCGAGGTGGTGGGCTGCACCCTTAGTTGGGCAGCCCCCTCCTCTGTGTCACAGGGGTACTAGGACACACATTTCTAGAGCAGGAAGGAGTCAGATTCAGAATAAGAGAAAGTTTAGAGCCTGAGATTGCTGCCTTTTATACTTAAACAGAGAAAGGCTGAGAAAGTATAAGGCTTGAGTCAGGGGACTTATGAGTGAAAATAGGAGTGGAAGAACTCAGGCTTACCCCAGACTTGCACCCAGCTGGAGAAAGTGCATTGGTGACATTTAGGAGCTCTGAATCACCACTTTAACTGAATCAGCCTTGTTGACTTTAATATATCTCCATTAGTCCAAGTCCAATATTGGAGCTTGTAGTTACCTCAGTAATGTGAGATCCTTCTTGTGTTAAGAGTGTCCCAAGCACAGGTTACAGAGTTGTATTTCTGAGGTGAGCAGGTTCTTCAGTTTAGAGCATCAGAAGTTTTCTGTTCCTCTGAGATCCATGACACATGCCAGGCACAACTGTGCAATCACAGCACAAACATCCTGAACCTCTCATGAGAGACATGCCATCCATTAATGAGGTAGCTTTCTCCAGCCAGCACTGCTTTTGCTGGGGTCTCAAAATTTACATCATATTTCCCCCTGCTTTGCACTTTTATTTCCCAAATAGCTGCATCTGTGCTTCCAGCTGGGCTCAGTAAACTTGGCTCTTTGAATTGAAGCCAAATTATCCAGCAGCAGCAATTTCCATGCAGGTGCAACTACTTTTCTACTTATCCTGCCTTAGCTGTTGTTCTCTTTTTTGGTGCTTTGTGCTAAGAGAAAGAGGATGGTGCACAGATTGTGTGACTTTGCTTTCTCCTCTACTTGTTGTGCCCTTCACAGTGAAAACCATCCCCAGAAGGGGGTAAACCCAGGTAATGGGTCACTCTGTAGCAGGGACAGCTGCCCAGTTTAATTTTCACCAGCTCTAAGAAGTGCTTTCACAAAATCCCAAACTATTCATTGCTGTTATCTGAGGAGGTGAAGAGCAGCCTGACAGGCGCTTTCGCAGAAGTGCGTTTGCTGTTCACTGGCTGGGATGAAGCACACCGGGCAGAGCTTGTTGTGCTGAGGAAAAGGATCTCCCACAGCAAGTGAAAATGCTGGGTCTGGACTCAGCGAACAGAACAGGTTTTACTAGAGATAGTTTTGAGAACAGATACTTCTTTAATGCTCTGATATTCTAAATTGCTTTTGAAGTCTCATTCTTATCTAATTTGCTTTGATGTTCTAATTTTCAAGTTTTTTTTTTTTTTTTTCCTCCAGGACAAACAGCCTATTACAAGTTTTAAGATCATACTGATAAATGCCAATTTTGTTTTCCTGTGACTATCATGATTTACATTCTCCAGTTGCTTTTCCTACCTGAAAAAAAAGGAAGATGAGAGTTTGAAACCTTCTTATCTGAGACTGGTAGGCCCTGCCTCCCTATTGTAACCTTTACAATGTGTCAGGACAATTATTTTCATGGATCTAAAGATTTGTCTAGAATTATAGTTAATTATCTTGCTAAAATACACTAATCACTCCAGTTTGTAGGGTAACAATTCAACACAATTATTTTGCATCTTAAAATTTTTCATCCTCCAGTGCTAACACGTTTAAAAATATGATTGAATTTCTAATACTTTAAATAAAAATTCACAGGAGCATTAAGCCATTTTGTTAGTTCAGCTGTTTGCACTCCAGACCCCCACACTGTCCAGCAGTGGAACTGTGAGCACTGCAAGGGGCAAGTCAGCTGTATCACTGGTTCAAGAGAAGCCTGACTGTGGCAGCACAAAGAAAGCATCTGTTCCTGAGACTGCCACTGCTTTACACTCACTACCTGCAAAAGTTTGTGTCCGCTTGGGATTGGAAATTGTCTTTTAATTTAAAAGACGTAACATCAAACAAGAATGCGTTGAGTGGGTCCAAATAACCTTTCTTACCTGAGTTGGAAGCAGAGGGGAGGATGGCCCAGGCTGGTGGGCACCAAGGCTGCTTATCCCCTGGCAGCACACACAGCACTGCAGCTTCCTGATGGCATTGAAATAGTGGTTTTTGCTTTCTCAGTTGCTCTATTCCAGGCTGGCAAGTGCTGGCACCCCCTAACCTGCATGACTGAGGACCTAAAGAAGTTGGTTATTTTCCAAAGGCAGGGAATGACTGAAGTGGAGGGGCCACTGCAGGAGGGGGGAAGCAGCTGCAGGAAGCTATGAGTGAATGGGCCAGGTCACACACAAGCAGCTGCTAATTCCCAGGCCAGCTCAAGAGGTCAGCTGAGGCCAAAGGTGCCAAGCAAAATCTAATTTCTGGCTGAAGAGTATTAATAACCATGGATACAAGTACCCGATGTTTAGTGGGAAGAGTTCAGCTTCACCTCTTCTGGCTCTTTTTAACCTAAGAACTGCCATGAACAGAAGTGAGTGCTCTCCGTGCCAAAGCCTATGGGAATTGCAGTTTCCCAGCAGCACTGCTACCCCCACACGGCTGAAAAGCCTCCTCAATGAAGACCTTGTAAAGTGGTTGCTTGTTTTCTACTTTTAGGCAAAATTCCTGCCTTCTTTTCAAATGACAGCCCTCCTGCATTGAAGGGTATTTTCTCTCTCACCAGCAGAGAGAGAACTTTCCTCATCAGTGCATCTCTGTCCTGTTTCCAGCTCCAGGGTCCTTATTCAGGGAAGCAGCAGATACTGGAGACCTCACACCTCTTCCTGGCCCTGCAGGGACAGCTGACAGGGAAGGCGTAACCCCGCAGCCCCCGGTGGCTGCCCCTGCAGCAGGACAGCCTGGGCAGAGCAGGGCCTGCTCACAGGCGACTCAACTCCACAAAGATGTGAGTGAAATGATGCTGTAGCTTCAGCAGAGCATGAATTTCTGAGGGTGTTTTATTTCACTCTCTCACCTTGCTTCACAAGTGCAAATTTCAGTCCTGGCTATCACAGAGGATATTTTGGATATTTTACACATGAAGTAGCTCACCAAATTGATGGTATATAGTTGTGTTCAGTCCTTTGACCTGCTGGCATAACAAAAGATTCATCTGAACCTTTTGCTCATTCACAATGGAATTAATAAGAAAACCACAGAAGATGAAATTTAAGTAATAGAACTTAAAAAACACTTCGAACATTTACCATCTTGTTTCTATGTAGAAATTCTTTGGAGCGTTAAGTGCTATGACTGCACATTAAGAAATACTTGCTCCATTTACAGTTGAAAGAATAACAAAAAGAGACCATAAAACTGTTTTCTTAATAACCTAAAAATGTTCCAAATCAAGAATATGGATATTATCATGCAAAGAGATGAGCCTGATGTTTCACACCTGACTTCTACACATGAACAGAAGTCTGCCACAGGACCGGTGTGTGCATGTTAATGAAAAGTCATTTTACACAACTCTCAAACAACAATATTTAATTACTTCCACAACAAAATCACCTTGTAGCTCACCAGTGTTTTGTTTTTCTTTAAATATAAACCCAAACACTTTTAAAAGCAGCAGTTCATGTCCACACATTTAATGCATATTTGACATTCTTTAAAAAGGGAAAATCCATGTGTTATGTGAAATACTTTCTATTATTATAATGACATGCAGGCAAGAAGAGCTTGTATTCCTGAAAACTCTCCTCTCCCAGAATAACCAACTTGCAAACCTGAGCATTTTCAAAAAAACTTATTTAACTGTCTTACAAAGCATGATATGTTGAACTTCTAACTTGGATTTATAAAATGACAAGTTATCATCTCATCAGGAGAAAAAAAAATTATAATCTGATCTATGGAAACTCAGTTCCAAATTCAGACTTTCATTTGCAAAAAACTGAACATTTCTGAGGTGTCTCTGATATTTCTGAGGTACAGCTCAGTAATCAATACTTTATTTACCACAGATACAATGGTTTATCTCTTTCCAGGAATGCAATTAGGAATCCAGAGAGCTGTTAATTTCTGGATAAATGTTCCAAATGTATGACTACAAACCCAAACAGAATTCTTATTCCTTATTCCCTCATTTCCTCCTGTTCTCCTAACTCTGCTACTAACTTCACAAAACCCTTGAAAGTAATGTAGAAATCTTTATTGCTAAAAAGCTGCGGTGGGACTCTCATTCTTTGTACAAAAATATTTTAATGTATTTAGAAATGTTACATAAGAGCATTTCAGTGATAAAATATTTTATTAGTGCTTCTGTTTGAGTACATTGAGCAATGTATTGTGACTTGAAAAGAAATCCCCAAGTTTCCCTATTCGATCTTTTAGTTTCAGACACCACTGTTACAATAGAAGTAGATGCTCTGGAAGAGAAAATCATTCCAGCAGTGAGGTTCTGTATTGCCAGTTGAGACCCATAAAGCAAGATTCGAGTATGGTGGAGTGTGTATTTTATATATCTATGCATATAAAAAGGATTATGGGAACTCTGCCAACCATATGTGAATGTGAACAGCCAACTGCATACCACGCCTCGCCCAGCTCCTGGCAAGCAGGGAGGTTAGTGTTGATACAGGATGTGCTGCTGGAGCCAGCTCTAGCATTTGGTGAGATGACAAATAGATCCTTTGTGTGTGGTTTTTTTTTTGTCACTCTGAAAGCATCACCAACATCACTCACCCACTCACTTCATGCTATGCAAAAATATCCATTATTTAAACACTGTGTATAAACTCAACAGAGATTGCTGACAAGGTATGAGATATTCCGTGGCTAGTTAAGCGCACATGAATCCGCAACCAGAAAACTGGGAGACCTTATTTTGAAAGGATGAAAGAAAACAGAGAAACTGGAAGAAATGAAGTAATCATCAGGTTGGACAAAATATTGAGAAGAAAGTCCTGCTGCAAAAAACAGTACTATGAGGTGTATCAGTCTATAAGTGTACAACATAATGGAGCAAACAATACCACAGAAACAGCAAATGAAACAGTGCCACACAACAGAAAACCTTGTGCATGAAATAATACAAGTTTTTATTCACGTTTTATAGCTTACTTTTATTTATTTTTGCTTTAATAATGCATATTCTGTTCACTCTGTGCAAAATTGGGGACAGAGGCGGGTGTTTAAATCATCTAATGAAAATCAAGCGGAGATGAACATTCAGGCTGAGGGAGAGGCCTGTCCAAACCAGGAAAGCTAAAAAGCCACAGCTGCTCAAGACAAAGCTGCTCTCAGCTGCGCCCTTTTGTCCTGCCATCTCGCACAAACCCGGCCCTACTGACCGAGCAGCTGTACACTGGGAAGTGACCTCCGCCGGACACCGGGGACAGGAGACGTCGTGGTAGCTACATTAGGGAGACCTGGCCTCGACCGGCTCCAGTCAGTGTGTGGCAAAGAAAGGCACAAATCATTGCAAAGACCAGACTTCTGTTGGTTTGTTTCCTTCTTGTAAATACATTACTGTACACAATGCAAGTTTAAGTTGTAGGGGATTCAGGGACATAAAATTGCATATTTAACAGAACTTAAAACCGTAACAAAAAGTAGGCTGTTCTATCTCGAAGCAAAAATAATCCCTCCAGCCCCAACATTAACATTCATTCCTGGCTATATGCAGTACAAACATTTTAAAATCTGTGACAAAAGACAATTAAAAACCAAAAGTCAAAATCATAAAGCTTGTAAACAGATAATCTGAGATACACTTTATTTATGGAAAAATATCATCAAAATAGTACCACTATGGACTAAACTGCCTGAGTTTTCATTTCACTTAGGATCTTGAAGTAGAGAACCTTTAGCACAAGAAGATCAATTTCAGTCACAACTAGTGCTGCACAGCACAGCTTTGGGTGGAAATTTTGTCCTCGTTGGTATTTTTGTTGTGCTATCAAAAACTGTTGTGCTAATCCTTCAAATAAAGGGATGTTGAGGCAATTCTTAAATCATTTGGCACAAAGTTATTTTGGCTGGGGCATAAATTTGAGTCTCAGTCATGAAGAATAATGCAACATTCCACCTATCAAGTATTCATTTTGATTGAAGAGCTTTTTTTATGTCATTAACTTCCATCTGAAAGCAAACAGAAAAAAAGTATTTGTGATTAAATTAGATGCTTCAGCAAACTAAGGCACAGTCGGTGCCACTTGAAAAGCATATGTTCCATCATTTCCACAGATGTCAGGTATGGGTTTTATACTACTCTTATTTCCATGGATTTCACAAATTGAGGCGTCCTTCTCAGCTGCATAAGATGACCATTCACGGCTTCCTCCCCTCAGAGCCTGACAAGTATAGTCACTGAATGTAAAGCAAGACCTTTCAATCCCTTCAAATTACAACTTTTACAAGCCACTTAGAATTACTTGCAGAATGAGCATTGTGTCCACGCTGCACTTAGAGCTGGCACAAGTAAACTGCACTGCTGGCAGTGAGCACTGGTAGCTGAGGAACAAAACTGATGGTTCTTGCTGTAGGGATGGTGGTTGCCTTCTACATCAATCAAGCCTGTGCCCAGGCACCTTAAAGGCTCTGATGGATATACAGCCATGTGGTTAAAAGGATGTGGCTGAAACCATCATCACCCCTAGTTACACACTTGGCCCCTCTGACAGACACTGAAAACCCTAAGGTAGGGGTACACTACATTTATTCAAACACACCCCCAGTGTTCAACTGCACCAACATCAAGACAGTCTTCTTTAATGCATGGACTGAGAGCTTTGCTACTTCTTGACTATCAGAGCTCTACAACTAACGCAGTTTTTGTTTATCAACTCTTATCTTTTTGTAAAGCTAATAATGCCATCTTGGAGAGCATCTGAACATTTACCAGTATGAACAACACTTGAATTGGAGTAAAAGCATTCAGCTATAAGATCATAATTTTAAATCCATCAACGCACGTCTCTATTAAGATGTAAAGTTATTCTTCGAGGTAGAATCAAGAGCTCTGGATAGTCTGCCCTGTTAGACTAAATCAGTAACAGCTATTGAAAATGTTCCTTGATTTTTTTATCTGAATAAATTTCAGTTTTATCTGAACATGAATTGTGTTTTATTAGAAGACATGTTCCTATGTTGTTGGATGCATAAAGTTCTTTAGGCAGCCCTGGAGCATAGACATTGATGATTCCCAGTTCTTTGCCATGTTCCCAAGCACTTCACAGAGTGGGAACAGTCCAGTGAAGCTACAATTCAGTTTTCTATCCCTAGTACAAAGCACAGTTGACTTATAACATAAAAATATAATCAATACTAATGCACTTATCAAGTACACGGACTAGAACAGTATAATATAGCATAGCACAGCATAGAGTAATTTTGGTTGGAAGGGACATACAATGACCATTTAGTCCAAGTTAAGGCATGTTGTTATTGGCATTGTCCAAATGATTCTCCAAACCCCCAAAAAGCACTTTCAACATCATTCCACATTGAAGCAGCACAGTTAATGACTCTAGCAAAGACCAAGCTCCATGATTCCCACAAGCAGGGCAGCATGTACCTGGCAAATGACTAGGCCAGGATGACAACATCTAGAACTAAGGCACTGTACAAACTATGGTAGCAGTAACTGGGCTCTTAATCAGAACACCTTCTTTTATATTGTTCAGGACACTTTAGTAAAGACAACCTGAGTACAGCCTTTAAAGCAGACATAAAAATCCCACTCTATGAAATAATATTCCAAGCACATCAACACTAAGACAAGCCTACTATGAAATATAAAGCTTTGGCAGGAAGTAAGTAATGTAAAAAGGCAGAATTTCATTTGTGACAAAATCAAACAATTAAAACCAAGACTAAAAAATATAATAGTTCAAATCCTGTATTGTGTATACTTTTTTTTTTCATTTGTTTACTTGTGCTGATAAATTTTTAGATAATTATCAGGCTTTTCAGTAAAAACCCAGACTGCAATATATATGGCAATGCTATGAAGGGAACAGGTATATCCCTTTCAGAAATAGTTTTTGATTCACTGGAAATCTAAGTATCTTATAGCAAAGTTTTACCTCCCACATGTGAGGCTAAAACAAACCTGTCAATACATCACTAACATTACAAATAATGTAAGTACCTGCAGTCGTAGACGGATCTTCTTTTCTTCATCCAACTCAGACAGCAACTGTTTAATCTCTTTTCTGTTAAAAGAATGCAAAAGAAGCTTGGAATGAAAATTATTAAACAAGTAAAATACAAAACCTCATCTCTTGGAGATGTATTTTCCCCGCTTCACTACTTATTTTTTTTCCTCTGAACAACTAACTAAAGTCAGCACACTCTTGTATACTGTAGGCTATACTACAGAGCCTTTCTGTAAGACAGTACCCCCCACATCCCACATGGCTAATAAATAATAAAGTTCCACCTAACAGCCCTGCATCCACAGGCTTTGCTCTGGACTAGCTGTATCAACACTGTATCAGCACCCAGTTGCCTTTTTTTTCCATACAAAACGTAGATGGATTAACTGTTTGTGGGTTATAGGAACTGGTAACACAAATCCTGCCCGTCCTATCACATACTTAAGCCACTTAAAGCTGTTTATGCCAGCAATACAATGTAACCTTCAACTTCATTTGTAAGGCTGAATGATCCCAAATATGGATTTTCTGTCATTCCTCTTTGTTGGGAAGGGGAACAAAGCTATAAGGAGCAGACACGTTCTCATGTTCCCACTGAGTGATCTCATGACAGAAACCAGTAGGTGGAAGCTGCCCTTGCAAGAAGGGCCGGGGGGACTGGAGGAGCAGGGGTCAGCCTAAGAGGCGAAGCCGTGGGGGTTGCTGGCTACATCCAGCTTGAACCATGCCCTCCCGCATCTTCTCCCAAACTCTCCGCACACCTCTGATCCGCCACAGTCTCTGCACGCTGCTTCCCCTTTTCTTTTTCCTGCCTGGGCTACACACAACTGACAATGTAAGTGAAGGTTTAGCTTCCAAAGCATTAAATATTCTCAGGAACAGCACAAGTTACATGCCAGCGCCAGTTTCTCGTAAGAAATGAGCAACCTAAAGAAAATAAAGATGCCCAAAACTAAAGTAGTAAGATCTGGGGCCATAACCATAAAGGTCTTCAAATGTCCTAATCACAATTTAATTACTACTTTTGTGACATGAGCTTCCTGGGAAAATGTGCTGACACTCAAACAACAAATTGATATAACTTTAGGAACTAGTAGTAATTTGCACTACAACTAGAACAAATGCACCCCTTTTATTATAATCAGTGCACATGAGTTCCCAAATAGTTACTTGCAAATAAAACCATATAAGAACCTTATTCACTGTTTACAGCTTGTAACTTAACTTTTTTAACACCCCATAAACATCTGTTTATGTCATAACACAGGGGGAAAAAAAACCCTCTTATGGGTGGATAGTGCCGGTCTGTTTTCCTGAGGTTCTCACCCCTGAATATGTTCTGACACACGAAAATCACTCACAAACACACAGGCAAACTGTGCAGAGTAACATACATGAAGGCAAGTCACCACTGTGCACAAATGGATGCATCCCATCTACAGATGTGATATGCAGAACTTACTTTTGCTGGTCTTTCATGGTTTCAATGATGGTTCTTAGCTCCCTAACTTGTGTTCTCAGCTCTTCCAGGGCAGTCTGACCTTGGCTCAAGTGCTCAGTCTTTGGCTTTCCTTCAGTACCAAACAGGGATGGGGAATTTGACCTGTGGCCTGTTGTTCCCATAGCAATTGAGTGAAATCCAGGTGATGGTGAAGGGGATAGTGATGGCTGTACATTACTGCCACTAGCCAGACCTCCTGGTTTTGGAGGCAAGGAAGTTTTGTTATCAGACACCTGCAGCAAAAAGAGTAATATTCAATGTCTGTAGAAAGGTTTATGAAAATCAAACCTCTAACCAATGATAAGTATTTAACTGCACTTCAGTAATGCTACAAGTGCCACAGTCAAACAGTTTTGGCCAAAGCATGATAAATATAAGTTAGTCATTATTTTTGTACATGTACATCAGAGGGGGTCTAGTGGGGATGCAGAAGTTCAGACAGCTTCAGTAAGACTTTCCACGGTTGCTACAACCAGTCAGCAACAGCATTTCAACAGATCTCAGACCTAGCAGTGAAATAAACCAGGGAAGATGCTCAGTGTTTCTCTCAGAAGTTTGAGAGAACATACCTACATCCATGGACATCTCCTACAGAGCACAAAACTACATGACCAAGAATCCAAGTTGGTTTTTTTTGCAAAATTTATGCTCACCAACTAACCGTGGAAGGAATCTTCAATGTTTTTTCAAAAATGTATTACATATTCTCCTTAGCATTATGAAAATAATAAAATATTCCTTTAAGTTTGCTTGTTGGTATCATATATACAGAAAAAAAAAGTTCTGTGGCTTCAAAATGGTAATATATTAATAATAAATAAATGTAGTGTAAGTCCTCTGTTAACTGAAGCTTCCATGAATCCCTATAACTACACCAATAGCTTTTTATTTCTCCAGGAACTTAACAGAAAAACACAGCATTAATCTAGTAACCCTGGCACCATGTGGTAAGCTAGAAAGGACCCCATGCTTCTTGAACTGCAATCCAGTGCTCTACAATTAGACAAGCTATAAAAAATCTGAAGTCCACCAGCCTATACATGACCAGCTACTACTGCATACACAGTAGAGTGTACAAGTACAGTTATCACAATGGCAAGTAAGGGGAGTCTTAATTATTTATCACACTATTATCTGGCAATGCCAGTGTGTGCATTATATGACAGCTACCAGGCATATCCGAAAATCTAATTTGGACAAGAGTAAGAAAAAGCACTAGGCAACCCTCCAACTCTATTTTGGGAAAAGGGATATTGAAGTTTAATGATAAATAGGGTAAGATATCGAGAATAAATGGTGTGGAAATCAAAGGACTTGGGGACGGGCAGGGTGGCATTAACTGACCAAAGTAACTGAGAGAAAAAGAAATGGTCAGATGAAAATAAGAAGAAAGTGGAATTGGGAGGGAAGAGCAGGATCCACCAAGTTCTACAAAAAACGATCTTCTCCACCATACAACCATGACTGAGCAAAGAACCTGCCCTGGGAAAGCACTGAATACAGTAGGTGTTCTGCAGAAAAAACAAGTCTGAAATAGAAATAAAAACTGTGTTATAATCATAAGAAAGCTGAATTACTCCAATGCCTTGAAAACTGACTTAATGACCTTAAAAATACCTTTTAAACATTTTATAAATGAGTTTGTTGATTTAGTTTGTTTATCTGGGTTGGAAGGAACTTTAAAGATCACCTAATTCCAATCCCCCTGCCATGGGTAGGGACACATTTCACTAGACCAGGTTGCTCAGAACTCCATCCAACCTGGTCTTAAAACACTTCCAGGAATGGGGCACAATTTCTCCGTTGGGGCATCTCTTTTAGTGCCTCTCATGCTCACAGTAAAGAATTTTTTACTAATATCTAATATAAACCCACTCTCTTTCAGTTTGAAACCATTCTGACATCCTCTCCTGTCACCAGATGCCCTTGTAAATAGTCCCTCTCCATCTTTCTTGGAGGCTCCCTTCAGGTACTGGAAGCCCACAATAAGCCTTCCCTTCTCCAGACTAAACAAACCCAGTTCTCTCAGCCTTTCCTCACAGCAGAGGTGCTGAATCCCTCTAAACATCTCCGTGGCCTCCTCTGGACTCGCTCCAACATGTCGATATCCTTCCTGTGCTGGGGACCCCAGAGCTGGATGGAGTACTCCAGGTGGGGTGTCACCAGAGTAGAGTTGGCTGTGAGTAATGTGTACCTAGAAACAGATCTCTCATGGATAATAACCCCATAGTAGTTGCAAGTTTCTTTGGACTGAAGAGAGACGTCAGGCTGAGTCCAAATCTGGAGCAGGCGAGCAAGGCACAACCGGAGGCACTGATCTGAACATCTTATTCCAGAGCTTAACTGGATATCAGCATTAAATCCTCAAGCAGCTACTTTTTGATAGCAGTCATCTCACTTTACAGGAACAACATCTACAACTTTGCTGTATAACTTACAAATGTTGGCCCAAGAGTATTCCTCAATGCAAGTGCTCCCAGAAGAGGGAGCTACACAGCAAAACATTATAACTTGATCACAGAAGTGCATGACTTCATCTTTCAAATTCTTTTGTCATTCTATTAGAATATAATATTTGTATTATTAAAGGTATCCTTATGTACTAAAAACCAGCTACAATCTCTAAAGTGTGATCTACGCGCTCCTGTAATATTTGACCATGCTATAGTACTCTACCAACAGAGAGTAAGAATGGCACAAGCCTTTAAAATGAATACAATTATACCAGTATAAAAAATGATTATACTTGCAAATTTAAATTCAAATATTATTAGAGTGGGTCAAAGAGTTCTATTTTCTCTGCTTACAGACTCTTCTAATGTAAACTCAATTTACAGCTGCAAAAAGACAGGTTCTTTGTTTCCAAAATTTATTTCGCTAGCTTCTGTGATTCTGTGAAATGCATTTACACTAGAAGGATTTTTTTTTCCACCGTATGGTTATTGGAGACATTTTAACCATGCAATTCACTTTAGACTTGTGTTTCAAGCGCAGAACAATCTTTAGTTACCTTTATAATTTTAAGCTTCTTTAAGGGGCTAGTTACCAGGGGGCTGAATAAAACTTTAAATATTTCAGTACTGTTTTAAGAAATGAAGATGCATGTGATGAGGTTAAGCAGAGGCATTTTAATTAACTTACTTGTGATATTGTAACAGTTCTTGATTTCCTTGACACTTCAAGGGTTTTGTGAGTGATGGAAGCATGTTCCTCCTTCTCATCTTCAGGACTTGGTGAGTCAAAGAAATCGGGGCTTGAAAGGGATGACTGCACAGACAAACACACACCACGAAAGAAGAAAAAAGCACAGATATTTTCATTGTTCAAGAATTTTTTTTGCTATCAATTTCGAAGTAACAATACTTAATATCAGGACTCTTTGGCCCCTAATCCCCGTTTTTTCCATCTTATTTTCAAGGCTAGACTGCTTTCAAAGCATTCAAGAAATAAGATATGCTTAAGACCTGAATTCAACATTACATGTTTGCATTGCATTGTATCATAAGATGAAAGCACCCTCCTGTCCATGAGTAGACCTCTTGAGAGGACCCACCTGTAGCCCTTGCACGCTGCTGGCACTGCAGGGCTGCCTTGTGCACGGCCTCTTGGCAAATGTTCTTTCCACCCCTTGCTCCTTTCCCCATAGATTTGACAGGGGACGGAAAACCCTTTTTACTGGTCTCTTATGTTTCTGTATTTATGACGACAGTTAATTTTGAAAGCTTTCTTTTTTTGTGTGTGTCCTATCAGTTTCACAATAATCCTCTTTGCTTCCCTCCACTTTGTTTTTCTTCAGCAACATGAACCCAGGTAACATCTCATTCTGATATTCCAGAATGCAAAAAGCATGAAAACAAACACCAAAGAAAAAGACACTGAAAAACTAAGAACTGATTTCCAAAGTATAGTTTATAAGACCAACTTATAAGATATATATTAGAGAGTGAAATTTAAATCACCTTTATATTTAGAATTGTGACCTTAATGAGAATAAACACATGATAATTCAAGGAGAGCTGTTGAAGACTGAGTGGTCTGTTTGTCCTCAAATTCTGGTAAATGTCCGAGAGTACCCAAGGGAAATGCTTCTTTTGGGAAACACTTTCAAAATCCTTAATACTTAGCACAAATGAGTTGATTCCACAGATTTTTATAAAGGATTTTTCTGGGCTTGGTCATGGCTGGCAAGGAATACTTGGCAGCACCCAAATAAGGGGGTATGAGTCTTAGAAGGAAGGGAATGTTTTAAACATCAGTATTCAAAATGCTGGCAGCCTTTTGACACTAATTTTCCTGAACTGAAACTCTCTGCCTCATTGTAAGTGTGAAGGAATGGCTGTGTAAAAGTAGTAAAAACACCAGGAAACACAAAGAGGAGGAGAGGAAAAATTAGAAAAAATATTTAAAAAAAATATTTTTTAAAGAAAAGGAAAATTGACTTACAGATGTGAGAGACTGGGAGGGTGGTCGCCTGCCAGTAGCTTTTGGTCTGGTTGTAGTTGGATGATTAAGCTTCTCAGCAATTGGTATTACAGAATCAAAACCTTCCAAGTCTTAAAAATAAAATAGAATTGATTTGATTTTCTGGCAATTGTCTTCAAAGGGAAAGAATCACATTTTTTTCTAATTTCAAAGAAATGAAATCCCATTTTCCCCACTGTGTCACAGTGTTCTGCACATGTTTAGCCACCACGATGGCACTAAAAAAAACCTGGAAGTCAAAGGTAGCTGTAATCCAGTCACCCTTGCCAAGAACAATTACCCTTCCATCTCAAACACAATGAAGCAGAAGGGGAACGTGTAGAGGAGCCTTTGGCTTTGTTTTCAGCACAGTGAAAACTAAATGACATCATGGGTCCTATGGCATGGAATAAACAGTTTCAAAATTTCCATCTGGCTACTGAAGGGGTTAGTAATATTTTTTCCCGAATAAATGGAGACGTAAGGCAGTGCACACATTGTCTCAAGAGCTGTACTGTCAGTGCTGCATCTGCAGCAATTGTTGAGGGGAGTGAAGAATATGAATGGTTGGCTGAGCTGGAATTGATCCGCAGGTTCCCGGACACCTGCAGCTGGAGGCACCGCAGCTTCCAGCAGCTATAGGTGAGAAGACTTATCTCCCTCCAGTAGTCCAGAGGTCATGGTAAATAAAAGCTGCAATAGGCTCCCGAAGCTGTCCAGAGCCCAGGGAAAGCAGATCTGCTCAAATGCTGTATCAGCCATCAACCACGGTCAAAGAAATGTACTGGGGAAGTGTTTACTGAATCCAGCCACGTGGTAACATGTTTACGTGAAAGAACGATGTGAGGGCTCAAGGAATACCAGAGCTCATGATTACATGCCTGAATCAAACGGCTTAATACCATTCATCTATTTTTATGGGTTGTATCAGTTTCACTCACCTTCATTTCAAAATGCCCTACTGCGTATGTTAAGCAGGAAGGAGTCAGAAAACATACAAGAGGTACTTTAGACAAGATAAATGAAAATGTTTCAAAATTACTTTCAGATATGAATCAAATACGGGAATGACATTCATTATTCAGAGACTATTTTTCATTGCACACATGTAGGAAGAAATAGCTTTCAAATTAATAGTTCAGTATACTGGGTACTTAATTTTCAAAACTACTACAGAATAATGAATCTCTGAAGATCCAGTCTTGTTGTCATATTACAACCATTGTACAAAATTACACAATGAAGAAACAAATTAATTAATGGGCCTGTGCAACTATATGCATTGAATGACACTTAAATTGATTCCAAGTACTCATAATTTAGCAACTGCAAAGTAAAAGGTATCAGACATTTCTTATTCAGCAGTATTCTTCCATCTCCAAGAGATTAAAAAAAAAAAAAAAAGAAGAAAAAAAGACAGCTCTTTCAATAGCCCTGAAATAGTCCAAGGTTATTCAACCTCCAAATGCTACTCTATTTTTGGAGTGACTCTTCCTATATATAACCAATGACCCCACTGCCCTTTACCACGTATTTTTCTCATTGCTTTTTTATTGACTGCTGCAACCTACGTGCAAAGGTAGGACACCCAGTGTGACAGTGGGAATTTGGCAATCTGAAGCCTCAACTGTACTCAACATACCAGGTGGGGCTACAGCGCTTTGAAAGTAAAAATGAGCTAATATTAGCAGATTGCACAGAATCTGTCTGGAGTCCTACAGAAAAAATCAGGGTTTCAGGAGAGGAGAAATGGAAGTAAAAATTTCTTTTCTGGGGAGAAAACCAACCAAAACAAGTGTAAGAGCTGGTTTCCAGCAATATCCAGTTTGAAGCTGATCCATACCTAAGTGACTTAAGATCACACGGCAAATCAGTGCTGTATATTAATATATTGTCTTCATTTTCACCACTGTATTACTTTGGTAAATTGCATAGCAAAAATACATTACCATAAAAAATATACTCTCATCTCTAAACATGTGATGCTCACACACATGAGCAGAAATGGAGGCTGAAGCAACCCTTGCATTTGTCCCAGCCACTCTCTCCCACCTAACTGCTTTTACTGTTTTTTCCCTGAGCTAGCTTTCAGCCAGCTTATTTTCCAACAATATGTGCCCAGCCACGCAAACACTCATGATTACATGCCTGAATCAAAGGCATCAAAGTGTGAAGGAAGGCTCAGTATCAGTACCACAGGACTGATTCAAGCTGCTAAAACTGAGGGGAAGATCAGACTACTGCTTTGGGGGGCAGCAAGCTGGCTGAAGTTATCTTGCAACCTAGGAAGGCTCCAGTGCAGGACTTCCCTCTCTTAGTGTTCCCACGTCCATGGTCTCCATAGAAGGAGTATGAAAGGAGGTTGTAGCGAGGTGAGGATTGGTCTCTTTTCCCATGGAACAACTGACAGTAGAACAGGAAACAGCTTCAAGTTGTGCCAGGGAGGTTTAGACTGGATATTAGGAGACATTTCTTCACTGAAACGGTGGTCAAGCATTGGAACAGTGTGCCCAGGGAAGTGGTAGAATCATCATCCCTCAAAGTGTTCAAAAAAACATGTAGATGTGGTGCTTAGAGACGTGGTTTAGTGGTGGACTTGGCACTGCTGGGTTAACAGTTGGACTCAATGATCTTAGAGATTTTTTCCAACTTTAATGATTCTATTCTAAAAGTGACACTGTCTCTATCTACACTGAGATGGAAAAAATAGAGAAGGAAATTAATCAATGTGCTTCTTTGGCTTAAATAAACTAATAATTACCAAAAGTTCCATATTTGATCAGAATAATAAAGTACTCATGTTTAAATTGTAAAATGTATTGATAAACAGAGAGTGTATGAATTTGTGTTCTTGAGACCCATGAGCACTCGCAGACATCATTTGCTTCATGCTTTTCATAAATGCCACAAAGGATGAACATTTATGTGCAAACCTTCTATTATCAAGAAATAGTGGATTTTTTTCCACTTCTGAATGCATTTCTGATAGCTGGAAAAATAAACTAAAGCACCTTATACCCACACTGAATTTTAAAAAGAGAGCAGAACAGAGGCTATAAAGCCTCCACTGGTAGCATCTGCAGCCAAACTAGTGCAATCACAGCCATTCAGCTGGTATTACAAATGAAACTATTTAAGTGTAATGGACAACACTTGGTATAACGGTAACACAGTAAATTCACTTCCAGTACTTCCATATGCCCTTTATCTCTCCATTTGTTCTCCTTATTTAGATGTGCTTCTTCCTTTCAGATCTGCTCTGCATCTAAGGCTATCACCACCTTCCACGACCATTGCCTGTGGACACACTCATGCAAGAAAATTCCCATCTAGCAACTGGTAACTACTACAAGAACAGAGCCACCCATGAAACCTCTGCCTCGCTGTCATGTATACTGTGGATTCAGTAATGAATACTGGTTATTTGATTACTTTTTGCTGATGGAAAGCAAGGTTATCTGGGTCTAACTATATTAAACTCAGGGAGGTCATTAAAGGCAGAGATTTGATTTTGGTTTGTATTTTTGCAGCTATCAGAAATTGAGAGTTTAAACTGACATACTAAGCTAAACATATAGCCTTCGGGGGTGGCTCAAATGGAATGACATTAAAAATAAAGTCCAGTCCACTGTATTCACAGCCACATTAATTGCCATCAGCATCCAAAAGACCTGAACTCTGCACTGGTCCAGATTTCTCTATGTCTAGTAATAACAAACAGTAAGGAAGATTCTATTAAACACATAGAACACAGAGGGCACCCATCATTTAACAGTGCCACTCCCTAATTAAAAAATAGTTAATACTTCTACTACAAATAAACAGATGCATTCATCATTATTACTGTCTCACTGATCAAGCCGGTAATCCATGAAGTAATTAATGAGACGGGAAGAAAAGCATGAGAGTAATTCTAATATACTGGTGTAGTACACACAGTCAAATGCCTGGCTTACTGAGCAAACATATTTCATGAATATGAAAAATGTTAGCTGTGCAAGAATTACTCCCTGGTATCCTTCCAAGCCAGTTACAAATAGGATATTTCTCCCTATTGCTATGTTCATTTGGAAACATGGTTATTTAAAGCACGATGATTTTTTAAAAAAATTGCCCAGATCCAGGAAAACAGTTATTTAATGAAAAAGTTCTCAACTCATTACACTTGTACCTTTCTGGAAAATAACCTTCAATCTCTTCCCCTCAAAAAAAATCCCAGAAACAAGAAGTTAAATGGTTATGCTTCCTTCCTTACCCCTTTTACCCCCTGCATTTACTATTCTGGCATAAAATGTGGCTAGGCCTTAACTTTATCTTCCGTGTAGGTTTTATAGTATTTGGGCAAAGTAATTTATACATAACGAAGACCAAAAACTTTTTGAATTAGTAGCGAGATTTCACCTTGAGAAAACTGAAATGGAAAGTGATGGATAAGAGAATCAACACGTTCAGAATGCTAATGGCGAGGTTTCACAGAATAGAAATACAGCAGGTCTGAAAGAAATGAGGCAAAGGTGTTATTCAATTCATTTGAAGAATATAATGTCAAAAAAGCCACAGAGGCAGATTTCATTTCATAGTAATCTTCAATACCTTTAAAAGGTTGACAACAGGCTGTGAAATGGTATGTATACTGTCTTTAAATGCAGTAATCCTGAAAGCTATCAAACGAGACAGAGACTGCAGACAAAATCTTCTGCATTAGTGCCCATTCAGTATATAGCATTAATTAAAAAAGAACTCAATAATCTGAATATTAGTGGGGATTTTCAGAAGACTACAATTATTTTAACTGCTTCAAGCATCCAGATTCTGCTACCCCCTCCATATCGAACAGCATCGCACCCTTCGAGGAATACAGCCGTGCTCCCAGTGAGGGTCTGGGCCGCAGAACCTCACCCATAATGAATCACAGACTGTTTTATAAGATTTGGGCAATGCACTTTCAGCAGGAGAGCTCTGTGTTTGCAGGGTTACTCTGTTCAGAAGTGCAACAGCGGTGTGCCAGGGAGGCCTGCCCGCGGGGTTCTTTGCTTTGGAGGGGAACAGCTTAGTTCACCTGGCTTCCCAGGACAGTCAGTGGACAGCTGCCTTTCCTAAAGCATCCAATTATCTTTTTCCATTTCAGTCCTGACTTTTATAATTTTAATAGCAGCATGTAGAAAGCTGCCATAATGAGCTTTGCTAACCACTTGCCAGTGCCCTCATAAGGATTTTATTTTTAACGATTCAGAACATGCCAAGAAAGAACTGAAAGGTCAAGAAAACTGAGGAGCTAGAAGAAATGGATATGCTGTTTTCAGGCACCTCGACTTGACACAGATGGAAAACGATTTAAATTTCTAGTTTACTGCTTTTCTCTGGGCCCTTCGGGGCAAGAGACCCAATTAATTTATATAATGGATCATTAACATATCCCTGATTACAATATTTACAGTCCACAACTCTGTTTATGGGTGATTTTGATTCACTGACATAAATATTACAACTTAACCCAGTTGGATAATTCTGTCCTTTGCTTTGCCCTATTAAAATAAGCATGAACTGCAGCATAGAAAGAAATAACTGGTTTAGACAGATTTTGGTCTTCATTACGAGTCACATTTTGTTCTCCAATCCTTATATTTGCCAGTATTTTCTGGTTTTCCAACTTTTATTCTGTGTCTTCAGGCAAAATAATTACAATGTCTCACAGTGTAGCAGCCTGTGATTTAAAGACAAACCTGCTCCATTCTACAACCTTTTAATGGAAACATTCTCCATCTTTTTCCCTAGTGTGGGCCAAATCTTATTAGATCACTTTTTCTCCAGTCAGAGGCACAGCCATTGCCTCTCCTGACACATATGAGCACGCTACAGCTCCAGAACAACTGCTCAAGGAAACATGATATACTGAAGACTTTTTATTTGTTTATTAGATATTTTTCAAGAGGGTATTTTTAACTATCCTTTCAGGCAAGTTAGCACCAGCCTTGCAAGGAGAGACAGAGAACAGCTTAATGATGTGGCTTCAAACAGTACTCCATGATCCACTAGCAAATGCTCTGCAGATTAAAGCTGAAGGAATGCTGAAAAATGGACTTGCACTGACCAGCTTTCAGGGGAAACCTTAAGAAAATTCCTACCATCAGCAAGAATCAATGAAGGCATATGTGCCTTACATTAGCACTGATGAAGATTATTAACTGCTTTCACAAACACTATGCAAAATGTGTAAAGAGCCAGGAAAAAATATTGGAAAGATGTGTTCACTTGGCTCTGTGCAGCTCAGTCTTTTTGCAAAGCACAGAAACTGCTTCTTGTGGGGATTAACTGAGCATTTCCATAGTAGATATATTATTTTTAATTCTTTGTGGCTTCTTCTTTAAATCACTTAACTTAAATCCATATGATTTCAATTATTAGATGATGCCAAAACAAGCCAAACAAGCCTGTTTTGGATAGACAAGACTTGCTTCAAGATTCCAAAGTGCGTGTATATATATTTATATATATATATATTTAAAAGACCGATACATACTGACTTGCAGAAGTAACTCATACCAATTTTCTGGAAGTAGTTTTTGATCCAGTAAGCTATTATATATACTATTATATGTGCTAGATGTTTCTGTCATTGCACTCACACATAAGAATTCTTCATGAAATTAAAAAGAAACACGTAATCTAAAAGAAGGCCAAGTTATGCCATAAGGCATGAATTTAAGCTGTTGAAATCAATGTAATTCTACATGAGGACTGCTCTTCTGTGGGTAGAACAGGGTGTACTGTCAGTGTAGCTTATGTTGCTGCAGGAGCATTTTAAACTAAGCTCAAAACCCCACTGCCCAAGATTTTCTGTCACAGTACATTCAATTTCAACGCTTAATTTAAGAAAAAAATCTGTAATACCCATGTAAACTTTGGTGTTCTACAAAATACTTCTTTTTGTATTTGTTTGTTAAGTGTTGTGAACTAAAGAAAGGACAGGATAGAAAAGAAATGGAAAAAAAAAAAGCCTTACCCTCATGAAATGAAGAAGAGTTAGCCATGGCAAAGAGATGTAAATAGGAAAAGTTGGATGCAAGATGTGTGGAAAGGAAAGTAAAGGCATCACTGAAAACAGGGAAAAAGAAAACAAAAGAAGAAGTGAGGAGGAATGGTTCCTCTTAAACAATATATTCTGAAAGGTAGTTTTCCAATGTTTTTCGTAAGGATTGTGGAAAGAAGCAAAGGCATGGACAACACTAGTAACAGCTGTCATTATATATACAATGAGCAGTGATGTTGCTGAACAGAACTTGCTCTTGTCAGTAGAAATTGCAAAATTGTAATCAGTACTGTATTATCATGAAGAAATTTACATGTGAAGTCACAACTCTGCAGAACGTTATTAGGGAAACCAAGTCATGTGCTAATATCTACACAGAAATAACTCACAGAACATTATGCACAGTACTACACATCACCTCAGCCCTGCTCAAGCACTTGTGATTTGTCTGATTGGTAAAGTGGGGTAAGAATGCTTTTAAATGTGTTTTTAAAGGTGTGGGGTTTTATGGTTAGGCAACACTGATCCACTGGTGGAATATTACTCGGAATATAAGTAGAAAAATGACGTTTCTGAAACACGTAATGTTTAACACACTTATCTAGAGTAGGGAAACTAGACAACATGCAAGTTTTGAACCTGGATTCCCCAGTTCAGCTCTGCATATTGCTTCTCAATTGTTGATGGCATTACTGATTTTTTTGGTGATGTTCATTTGTTTGCTTTTTGAGAGACAGCATATGGAAGGACTCTGGATCTTCTCCTCCCTTATCATAGAGGTTTTGGTCTCATCATGGTGAAGAAAAGGAACCAACTTAGAAATTCTTAAAAAGGTTTCACACACAAAAAAAATGCTCCCCATCCAGCATTAGTATGGTTTTATTTAATAAACAAAACTGTTTCTCCAGTGCTTTTGTCCATCTCTCTGCTCTGACTGAATCAAGAGCTTTAGACTGCCTATAGGACTAAGAAAGTAACAGCCAACTATCCAGCTTAACATCTCCAGTGCAAAAAACCCAGAAGATGTTGAGGTATTCATTTTCAATCCACAATCCACCATCAGTACTTTGCATAAGCACGAAGGAGGGTGAGGCAACTTGCAAGTGATTCTTGCTTTTTCCTCTCTTCTCCCCGAGAGCTCTAAGCGCCCAGGAATGGTGTTGGGATAATGGAAGAATACAGAGGAGCCCAGTAACCAGAATGGTCATATACCCAAGCTGCTACAAAGGCCATTTAACTTGCATTTGCTTCCTAGGCTACTGCTAAGTCCCACCAGGTCTGTCACATAGGTCGACTCTAATTTGCTGTGTAAATTTGGATTACTGAAAAGACACCAAATGGTAGATTTAATCAAATCCATTTTGATTGGAAGGATGAGCCTGAGAGAAGCTCAGGCTGTCCTTCCCACAGAGCACACGACATGGGGGCAACACCAGTAGCACATATCCCAGTCAAATATTATCTGGATTCACACAGCCTGACCCACCTGTGTTTTGGAACACACTGGACAACTCCACTCACGCACCCATTAGTTCTTCTAATAACTCATTTATCCACAAGATTTCTCCAACCCATTGTTCTCTTTGTAAATAAATAACTAAAAAAAAAAAAAAAAACTAACACGCTAATCATGAATCTCTACATTACACTGCCCCGTAAACTGTCCTGAACTCCAAACCTCTCCTCGTAGTAGAAGACATTAATCTACTGTGAATTGGCTTTGCTTATTAAGTTTTAATTTATTGCTCTGCCCTCTCTTAAAAAGGCTGTTTATTTATTTAATGATATTTTACATGAGCTGTCAAAAGCCCCCTGAAAATTTATAACAGTTCTGATCTCCAGATCCCCTTTCAATCCAAAATCATAATTTCTTTCTTTTTCTTCTTTTAACAAGTCTAACAGGCTAGAATGACATGATTTGCCCTTGTAAATGCCATTCTGGTTTGACCCTATCCAGTTATACACATCTAAGTATTCACACTATTTTATCCTTGAGCTCAATAGGTTCTCCTTGGAAGTGGCAACAGGAGGTCATCAGCTAAACTCTTCGCAACCTGTGTGTGTGGTTTGGTTTATGGACTCTTTTTGGCTCCTATTCTGCATCAAAAAAACACAAAAAAACAACAACCCAAAATCCTCCCTCCATCCCCTCTACCCCCCAAATTCTGGAAATGAACAAAAAATATTATAAACCAAATTTCCTACCTAACCTTTACGGGATGTTAAGAACAAAACAAAGCCCAACCCAACAAAACAAACAAACAAACAAAAAACCAAACAAAAACCCCAGAAAAAAACAAACAAAAAACCAACCAACCAAAAAACAAACTAAAAACCCAAAACACTCTATGCTTTTATCCTTGTAGTGATTGCAAGGAAATTAGAGGAAGGTCTAAGTAAGTTTAATCCCATCACACCACTATGTGCTGTTTGCTGTCATAACTTTGAAGTAAGCAGATGCTTACATGCAAGCAAATCTGTAGACATGGGTATGAAACACTAAATGGTAGAACTTGTCTGCATTTCCATATATATATGTATATTTTTATAGACATATATATGTATATATTTATAGTAATCTCTACAATAAAAACAGTCCTGCAATTCATCACAAGCTTTTAGCTTTCCATGTTTATGCCAAATGAAAACCTGGGAAAACCTACTATCTGCTTCTCCAGAAGAAGGTTACCATAGTAAACAATAACAACAGCAGAAGGTTTAAAAAAGGCAGCCATAGGTATGCTGGAAAGCTCACAGACCTATGTGAAATCAATTTAGCATTTCATTGTTACACTGCAATTAAAATTCCTCTGTAACTGAAAGCTCTGCTTTCAAATCTGAAGGAAAGGCAGGTTTGGTTGCTGAAAATATACTATTTTACAGAAATGTTTCACTAATAAAGCAGTCTGGGTAGAAACCACCATGCCAGGATAACACTCAATGCCACCAGTGGAAGGCGGTAGCACTCACACATGGAGGGTTCCCTGGTTCTGCCTTTGACAAAAAAGGTCTCTGGGGGCACAGCTGCGGAGCAGAGCGACGGCAGCAGCTGTGCCGGCGGGTTTCCAAGGAGAGGTGGAAGATGGCTGTCACAGCCTGAGCCTGCAGCCTGGGACAGGACTCAGAGCAGCTGCCTTGCCAAGGGCCACTTACTGCAGCACCCACCCCAGCAAACATCGCTCCTGCACTGCCAAACGGAGAAGGAAGGAGGGTGAGAGAAGACAGAGAAATAACCTGTTGTTACTCCTCTCCAGGTGATTTCCCGATTAAACGGTTCGTGTGTCAGGAACACAAATTTGTTATTTTTCAAGGCAAATTTAGACTGCTTTTAATCGGTGTATGCAGTAAAATGTAGTCCAATTGACCTGAATTGGGTTTCTATTCCTCTGTATTGGGAAGTTTAAGGATTACTAACTGCACCAAACCCACAATCTTTTGCAGCATTAAAGATACGGCAGCACTGATATTACATCAGTTAAGCAATTATGCCTTATGACTGTTGGCCTTCTCACTTGTTGCAGACTTTAGAAAAAAATAACAAGAGCCTTTCTATTCAAAACAGCTCACCATTCCATATTTGCTTTAATTTTTTTTTTTAACAGAAAACCCCAACAAAACTATTTTAAGTAAAGCACAAATGATCCTTTAATCCTGCAGTTAAAATTTTATATAAACTCATTCGCATTCATTGCCAAATCTTCAATCTGCCTTTTGGATCATAACAACGCCATTAAAAAGCAGAAACTTACACCATAAATCTCTTAGGCAAAGTGTAAAAAGCACTGTAACTTACCGATGTCATTGCTTCTTTCAGAGGAGTCTTTCTCTAGAGTGCCGGATACTGTACTGCCCACTAATTCCACTTTTGGACTATCACTCCTGCATTTGGATCAAGAAGAGGAGATGTTTTATTGGGAGTTTTTGTGTGGGTTACAGTAAATTGGAAGCTAACTTGCAATTAATAATGGGAGAGCAAAATATTCTTCCTTTATAGCACCAGAGTAATAGCAATATGTCAGAGAGAGCAATCTCTTGTAAGCAGACATGCTGTATGGATTAACCTTATCTCATTTCTCCTTAACACCTGTTAAAAAGGCCTATTTTAGACACTGTAGTGTCCTGAATAATTCTTCAGATGTTCACAGCATCTCAACATGAAGGAAACCTAGGGGCAAGGGGACATTCTTCAACATCTTATTTGTAACTTTTTCTAATTAATTGGCTTTCATAAACTACAGCAGTGGACTATCTGAAAAGCTGCAGAAAGGGAGGGAACCTCAAGCTAGCATTGTAAGTTTAAGAAGTTCCCAGTATTTACTTATAAACGCAGCTCCTCCACCACGTTTTTGCACATTTCTTAGGAGGTTGGACTACGAATATTGTTTCCTCAGGTCCAAAGAACCAAGATCAGCTAATTTGTCTGAAATGGCTTTGGAATAGGCAAGTGTCAGGAGTTGTGATACTTTATACAGAGGAACTACTTTAAAAGCAAACAGGAGATCACACATAAGCAACACAATTTTTCTTTCGTCGTAGAACTTTCAATCCCACAGCTACTTATGTTTACTACAATAATCTCCCTATTGAAACAATTTATTAAAAGAAGGCCAGTGGTAGGTAACTCAGCATTTCACACAAACAAATCTCTGTGATATTTACTGTGATAACGACTATTCAATTAATGCAATAAATTGTACTTGCCATCATTATCAGGTCACCTAACAAATAGCTTTTCCACAATGATTGTTCCCAGTATAAAAGTTATGATGTAGATAAGGTACCTGGTTTAAGGATAAAAATATAGCTCTGTCCCTGAAACCACCCAGGCAGATGTGCACTATAAGTGCACAGCAATAATCAGCCATTGAAAGTAAAGTACACTGTGAGCTCCCAAATCTTGTTGATTTTTTCATTGGTCTCCACCTTTGATGCCATAAGCTGATGACAGATGGTCTGAACCTCAACTCATGGCAGCAGCTTACAAGCAAAACATAAAGTGGCTGGAAACCATATTTCAGATTTCAGGAAGGCTGTGATAAAGAGCCTGAAAATTTCTATTAAAACCCAGAGGAAGTCACAGATAAAGTGAATATATATCCCATTAAACACTGTGATAGGGTGACAGGTATTCTATGAACAAAAAAGCCAGACAGCCAGATTATGATCTGAGAAACAAACTAACAATATGACAGGCAGCCTGCACCAGGAAGGAAACAGAAGAAATTTAACACACACATAGAAAAATGTATTAATTGGCAAGAAGATAAATAAGAGTATTCTCCAAGTTACCTACCTAAACAATTAGTTTTCTTATCTTTTAGTCTTTAACTTTTTTAAAAAAAATTGCTTACATATTTGTAAACCTATAAGAGGCAACAGTGTTCCTTGGCTGATGGCGCAATGAGCATCTGCCTGCATACTCTGTTTTGCACACATATTATTTCCCAGCAATCTGAGAGCACCATGTGAGTTGGAAGCAGTATAGGAAATGTGTAAGTATGGTTTTGGAGGAGATTCTTAGAATGGTGTGATTTAGGGCTGAAAGTCACAACATTTATCATCTGATTGCAAAAGATACCAAAAGAGGTGACAACAGCCCCACAACGAAACCCCAACCCTTGTCAGAAGAATCAACAGGCTTATTACGCCAATCTACATTCACAATGTTGTGAAAGGAATGGAGCCCTTCTTGGTCACAGCATATCCGTCTCTCTGCTCGTGCCCATGCAGATAGACTGTCAGCTTGATCAGACAGATGATCACCCTGAAAGAAACCTCACACTAATAGAAATCCCACTGCAAACTGATTAATTGCCATCTGGAGCATCTCCCTGACCCATATGGCTGAACGGCTGCGCAAATGCTGGTGCTAACATAAGGGAGGCTGCGGGAAAGGGGTGCCAGGAGAAGGAACCTCCCCCTCTAAGCAGCAGCATGGACAAAGATTGGTTTAAACTGATTTAAAAGATGCACTTTGTGTAGGTGTTTATGGCTTGCCTACTCCAGAGAATTGACTTCTCTATAAATTGTATAATCACAGCATGTCTAAATAAGCTGCGAAGCCTTTGGAGCAAATTGACAGCTATTCACTGTCCCACGTGATTTTTATATCTCCTATTGCCCTGAATGCCCTACTCTGCCTCCAGTGAAGAAGGACTGTATTTAAACAGAAAACCAATCATCACTACAAAAAGTCAGTGAGATGCATAAGAAGCAAGCCACTTACTCAGAACAGAAGAAAACGCTCTT
Organism: Myiotriccus ornatus; assembly: GCA_036023395.1. Classification (NCBI taxonomy): domain Eukaryota; kingdom Metazoa; phylum Chordata; class Aves; order Passeriformes; family Tyrannidae; genus Myiotriccus; species Myiotriccus ornatus. The sequence goes on from JAYRBT010000001.1 coordinate 102,242,696, forward strand.
TGGCTCAGAAGCTGCCATGGAAATCGCACAGGACTTACTTTATAACTACAATTTTTCCCCTAAGGATTGTGTACTGTTTTTGGCTGGGATAGAGTTAATTTTCTTTATAGCAGCTTGCATGGTGCTATATTTTGGATTTGTGCTGAAAATAGCATAGGTAACACAGAGGTGCTCTCATTACTGAGCTGTGCTTTTACAGAGACAAGGCCTTTTCTGCTTCTCATACGGCCCCACCAGTGAGGAGGGTGGGGTGGACAAGTTGCTGGGAGGAGAAACAGCTGGGACAGCTGACCCCAGCTGACCCAAGGGATGTCATACACCATATGGCATCATGGTCAGCATCTAAAGCTGGAGGAAGAAGAAGGAAGGGGGAGATGTCTGGAGTTACAGCATTTGTCTTCTCAAGTCACCACTGCAGGTGATGAAGCCCGGCTTTCCTGCGGATGGCAGAATACCTGCCTGCCCATGGGAAGTAGAGAACAAATTCCCTACTATGCTTTGCTTGCACATGCATCATTTGCTTTACCTGTTGACCTGTTTTTATCTCAATCCACAAGTTTTCTCACTTTTGCCCTTCTGATTCTCACCCTCATCCCACTGTGGGGGAGTGAGTGAGTGGCTGCATGGGGCTGAGCTGCCCATCAGGGTTAAACCACAACGGGTCAGCAAAAATTCTGCTGGTTCGATTTTTATCCTAATTGCTTTAAGTTTTTCAGATTTCAGAAATGGATACCAGTAGGTCTTAAAATAATCACTATCTTATTAAACTGAAGCGATTTAAAAACAAAACACCTTTATTAAATGACTGCTTCCATTTGAAGTTTCCCATTTCTTAATTTTCCAAGCAATTCAAAGTCTATTCAATGAATTATTTAATTATGTGAACTTTCTGCCCTCTTCCTATAATACACACCTACAAGTTAGTGCTCACCAGGCAAAAGTTATATGAGATACGTCCACTAATTTGAATTAGCCGATAAAGAAATTCATAGGGAAACTGCTAGCACTGTGATCAACAGGCATCATTATCACCTTAAAAATCACTTTTCCTTCTAAGTTTTAATCTAACTACTGTTACAAGTAAATTTCTTTCATATATAATGGTATTAGATAAAATAATGAACCACTGTTTTCTGTGCTAGACACAGCAGAGTTTGGACAATTAAGAACATAACAGGGTTATTGTTTAGGTCCGCCTTCTCCCTTTGATAACATGAAAATTGAAGTATCTTTAAAAATACATGATTTCTTTACACAATTCTGTACTTAGGAAAAAAAAAAGGAAAACATAAGAGCAACAAAACACCCCTCCAAAAGTCTAAATGCTAAAATTTATAATATGTTCAAAATATTTCAGGCAAAGGATAGAACAAAAGAACAGCTACCCCACTGCATGCCTCGCCAGTGAACTGAACACTAGGGCATGTACTGGTCTTGCGAAGAAGACATCCTTTAGCTACAGATCATAGCAAATACTTGCATTTCCAAGTATGCCCAAGTGATCAGCAGGTATGGACCGTGTTTTGGAACAACTGGGCAAGCATGTTCAAAGGCAAGTCCAAAAGAAGCTGCAGCAGTAGCACTTGGATAGAGGGGTGAGTTCTCAGAGATTTACAGCCGAAGGACTTCAGTAAGACGAAACTGGGAGCACAAGGCAGGTGCCTTTGTCTCTTTTCATGGGCCTCAGATTTCACACTGAGAGCGTTTGTTTAATGAACCATATGTGGAGGAATGAAGGGAATCTATGCCTAACATTTCATTCTACTTTAACCTATACTCTGTTCTGGTATTTAATTCACCATTGAACTCCAGTAGTTCAATGGCATCTAATTTTCCTCAAATACAATAGTTAAATTATTTCCATGCCTACATTGTAGTATCTCTGCAAGATGTACAGCTTGCCCATTTCATGCAACTGCTTTTATTCTGGTTTTCACTATGCATAAAAGAAGTCTACAGTGCACAACCCAGGTGCTGATGACTAAAATGTAGCCACCTAGACTTGATTAGGACTATGAGTGAGGCCTTTAATTTCTGCAACCTCTGCTCTAACAGACAATAAATGAAGTTGTGTTGGCAAGTCCAATTTCTCAGTGCTCCTCAAAGGCTGCAACCACCTCTGAAAGAGCATCATGTAACTGTAGAGGAACAACCACCATTAGAGCATAAATATTTGACAGCACTATTCTGCAGTGGCAGTAGCTAAAAGAGCATTCTATGAAGACACATATTTTGCTAAAAATGTATATAAAATCATCAAAGAAAACAGACTGAAACCAAGCTGGCAGTATTTGAAATGTGCATTGTCTAATGCTCTTCCTCAGTACAATTCACGCTTTTGCCCTGACTTAGTGCCCAGACTAAGCTGCAATAATTTGAGGTAAACTAAGACAGTCAACAGCAGTGCAACATACTGATGGCAGATTTTTCCCACACTATTCAGCAGTGTTGCAGTAACAGTGTGTTCAGCAGTAGAAATGAACTACTAAAGAACAGTCTAATACTGCTATTCTTGAGAAGACAGTTATGATCCAGCCAGGTGACTATAAGGATTTTCTTTTTTCTTGTTGTTCTTTAAACACAGTTTACTGTGAAATAAATTTTGACATAAACTGTAAAAGCTAAATTCTTTAAATGTGTGCTTTTTCCATTAAACCCAAAAGCACTGGACAGAGGAAAAGCAATACCTTGTGTGAGTCACAGGCACAACTGGTCTTTCTGGTCGTCTTGGGGGCAAGGTACCAGGTCTGTTCACAGAGTTGGCTTTGGGTGGCCGAGGTTTCTTCGGAGGTATAGCAGGAACTGAAGGCTTCTGCAAGTCTAACTGTTTTTGCTCTCTCTCTGATCTTTCTTTAAATCAATCATTTCCAGAAAAAAGAACAGGGATATTATTAAGTGGAATTCATTTGCACTCACAAGCCTACAATTGAACAAGAAATCTGCCACTGTAGATACACTGTATACAAAGAAAAAACTTATTTCCTTTCCACTCCTGTTCTAAATAATTTTTTACTTGAAATAACATGTTTACCACAAATCAATTGTTTGCCCTGCCTGACTGTTCTGCCTGTAACTCCTCATGGCCAAAATGTGCATGTGCAGTGTCTTAATGGGAATAATTTTAAAATTTTAGTAACTTACTGGTTTCTGACTGCAAAATATCAGAATGGCAAAAAATTATGTACCACATGGAACAATTTCCCATGAGCACAACTTACATTAAATTCTATATGAAACAATATTACATTAGAAGGTCACAGAAATAATTATGCTGGATATTCTTAACATAACTTGGAGAAACAGAAATATAATTTCTAGGAGAAAATAAAAAGTGTGTTTCAAGTGGCCTACAGTTAAAATATTAAAATAAAATACAAGCATAAAAGTTTAGCAATGTTTAGCAGGATGTAAACCCCTTGGAAAAAATCAGACCTTTTGTTTAGGTTTTTAAGCACAGGCTTATATGCTGAATTTTTCAGCTTGCCAATGAAAAACTAGATCAATTGCAGAAATGATTGTGCATTTTTAGGGAGTGCCAGGATACCAATATCCAATGCCAAACACACAATGCCTGTGAGTATGTAAAGTACAATACACATGAATAACTCGTGTAAATAATATCCTCTAAATTTCTAATACAAACCAAACACATAAACACATTTGCCACACCAAAGGAAACCTGATTTTTCTTAGAAAGGACAAAACTCTCAAAGGGACCAAAGTTCTGCTCTCTGTATCCTACCATGTCAACACCCCACTTCCCTTGACAACACTGTCTATGATATACCATGAATATTACACTTGTGTATACATCTAAGAGGTACTGGGAATGCTACAGGGCTTTGCTTAATGGTTTCTAGGTTTCATTAGTATGAGAGGATCTTGGAATAAATCACCAGAAACACAATCCATATTAGATTTGGAATAGTCCAGTTAGCAACTATTGTTCACAGGCATAAACCCTTTTCCAGTGCACTTTCAGCAGATGCAGTCATTGGGTCCTCAGTAACATAGAAGCTTTTCCAGCACACTGTGACATTTTTACACACTTAATCCTATAACAATTCATTCTGTGTCAGTGTCCAAGAATCTAAACTATGCATGAGGGACAGGCTAGGCAGTGTGCCAACACAAAGAACTTTCCCGTGCCATCCCTGCTGCCACACCATACTGAGCAATTCCTGCCATTCCCGGGTACTCCTGAAGTGCAGGCACAACTCCTACAGCCTCTTTTCAATGCTTAGAGAAGTTACAGATATTTATAGCCTGAACAGTAACATATTTAAACTTCCTGTGCTGTTTTGGCAGTTGGCTTTGTAAATCCAAAAATGGAAAGCAAAGATAACCATGAGAAGCAGCACACATAACCAGAAGCAAGCATATGTAGAGTAAACTGCTAAAACACCTGTCAGATCACTAAGATATATATCCAGAAACAGACCTTGGTGCAAAGTCTGAATGTTCTGGTGCTGGCACTAAATTATAACTGCCTATTATACATTTAGTCGTGTGCCTTTTAAAAGGCTGCAAGACTTAATACTTAGAAATTAAGAAGTCCCATAAACAAACTTGTCCATACAATTGAATAGTCCACTTAAACACACGAAACTTGACACCATTCAATTAGAGAAGTGATGTACCTATTTTCCCGAAACTATTAGGAATGCACAATGAGCACAATGAAACCATTAAAGGTTTAATTTGCTTGTCCCTGCTCTATGTGGTACCGTGTCCCATTTCTCGCAATGTTCAAACATGGCTTTGAAGACAGAACTTTTTCATTTCTTCACAGCCTTGCCTATGACTTCTGTGACTATGATAATGGGGTGACTCATAATCTTTAATGGCTCTATCTTCACAAAACCCCTCTGTGATGCAGGAACACCACCAACCCTGCTTTCAACTAGAGAACCAAGGCAGACAGATGTTAAGAAAAAAGTACATGCTAATTATAGGGTATCTTACTCGATCGAGGTGGGTTTTACAGAGCACTGAGCTTTACACAGCATTTCATGTATTGAGAGCAAATCTCCCCTTGACTTCAGTTGTGGCTGCACGTACTTAACAGCTCTGGATTGGTACAACTGAAAACCCTAAATTTAGTCCATAAGCTACAAAGACATCCTTTCCAAAATGCCTACCATCACAATCTATCAGAGTGGGAAACAAACACCCAAACAACACACTTAATGGAAACAGAGACTGTGAAATGACAATGTGCAATGGTTCCACTTCCCCTGTGTCTCTGCAGAGAGCAGGCAGGAAAGCACATCTCGTACCTTTTTCTTCTGTTCGATTAGGAAGACATTCTGGCCTTTCAGGTGGTATCTTTTTGATTTCATGCTTTCGATCTGTGGTCCCTGTCAAAGAAAGAAAAACTCTGAATTCTGAACAAGCCAACAAACCAGCATATACAGCCACGTAAGATTTAATTCTGCAATTTTTTACGCTTTTTATATTCTCCAATTTGAAAATGTCTTGCTAAAATTGAACATAAATGTATTACAATTATTTACTTGCACCATAATGACAAGAAGGCAATTGCATGTTTATGGCTTTATAATCAAGTTCATGGTTTCCAAACTGGGCACCCCAAAAAAATAGACACTTTCAGACCAGTCTGCGGAAAAAACAAATCAATAACTACAGATTTTAAAATATAGACAGATGTTTTACCGTTACAGATGTACTTAAATGAGAAGCAACTCAACAGTGTGCAGAATTATTAGGAATAAATCAATTAATTGCATAATGCCAAGGGAATACTTAATAGAGCAAAATATGCAGAGCTTATTTTACATAAGTTAACCCATTTCCTCCTATTTTTCACCACTAGTACTAGCTGTTCACTTCCACATATTAGAAGGACAGGAAGAGCAGTGCTCTGGCAGTATTCTGCGTGACTATTTTAATTGACAGCTTTTGGCCTGGAGCTGTAGGCTCCTGCTGCCTTCTGCCTCTGTACTAGAGGCCCTGACATACTGATTTCTGTTGCTCCAGGGAATATGGGAACTTGTGGCATCAACAATGGGAAGACTTTGCAAAAATTTCCTGGCACATGCAAGATGCAATCTTCTAATCCCCATATTATAAGGAATACTTGACTAGGTATTGGCTTTGCTGCACTGGCTCACCACTAGGTGCTAATGCCATTCCAACTTCGTAGTGTTGAAAACCCCTTTAGGTAATGCTATTAGTATCTCAGTAAAAATTACAGTAGATGAAATCCAAGAAAAGCAGAGGAGGCAGGGCAGGGAACACAGGGCAATTTTTTGCTTCAGTCTATTCTGCTATATGCAGGTTTCAAGTACATTTACCTTTTCCAAATATGCTGTTGCAACTCCCTTCTGCAGCTGGTTCCTAGAAATCAGTGCTCACCAGTGGTGATCACCAGCCATTGTTTCTTTACATAAATGTGCTGTTGGACAGGCAATACTTGTACCACTTATCTTGTCAATAAATAATACTAAATTCACATTTTACAGTTGGATTCGATGATCTTAAGGGTCTTTGCCAACCTAAATGATTCTATGAACAATACTTAACTCCTGAGAGGTAACTGTTCCTGAAAACCAATTAAAACCTTTCTACACAAAAGATATGCAAAGCACAAGTCAACATATTGGTAATCTTGCACAGCAGTGTCACCAAGAAAAAAAGACATACAAGTGTCTAATTATGCTAAGATTAACAGCCATCATTAACACACAGAAGGACATTCTCAGGCCAAGTCTAAAACAATGAGCCTACAAACACTGAGGAGCTCCCAGGCTCAGGTGTACTCCCTGCTTGGGTTGTGACCCTCAAATTAATCAGCACCCAGGCAGGCACTATGATCCTGCCTTCACTTCCAGGTGAAGGTCACCTGCAAGGAAGCTCCGGGGAACTCCGTATCAGCTCCCAGAGGAATTCAAGAGTATTCCCACCCTTCGGTCCAGACCCAGTTGTATTGCTTATCCCAGCCACCCAGTGAAATGCCCACTGCTTTTCAATGACTATTGAAGGTACTTGTGCTCCTAAATTTGTCTCTCCAGTTTACACCTTGCTTTGTAAAGCAGTGCAGCAGAGAAGGCCCTGGCAGCCTACTGCTGCGGAGAACTCGGAAACACAGCCAAACTTCTGTCTCTACTATAATACAAACTAGACACCTCTTTTTACACATATGCCACTTGTACTACAATGACCAATTCTAATTCTCTGCTCTGATTTTATGCTCTGCATCAAGATACTGATATTTAATTGTTTAGGCTGCAACTGACAGTTTTCAATTTATTCGTCGCACTGTGACTGATTAAATACGAAGAAATATTACTGCAAGCTGTTACCTACTATCAACAGTAAGGTCTAACATGGAGATGCGGTAAAACACACTATAACCTCAATGAAGTGATAATTTGATGAATATAGGATGTCTGGTTGGTAATAAACATAGGCCAATTTTCGGCTCTCAATACTTATCAGAAGAAACTTTTGTGCCTCATCAGCCAGGACTTGTCAAAGACCGAAAAGAAAGAACTGCAATAGTCTTGACTCTGACTTAAGACTTAGATTGCCTTAATCAAATTGTTGACATCCTTTATGCACTTATTTTGCCTTCTGAAAATGGGCGATTATCCTGCTATGGTTACATAGCTAATGCACTGCATGCAAACAGGTACATAGTAAAAGTGTTCTTCTCTAATTATAGGAGTATAAATTGAAAGAAATACAATGTTTTATAGAGCTTTTCTGAAACACGTCAGGCTATAACATCAGTTGTCACTGAGACATCGTACCACCACTAGATGGCAAAGTCATACTGCTCTCTCTGGACACTGTTACTGATCTTAAAATCAAATTTATGTTTTCATGAATCTCAAGACAGAGTAAAGAAAACAACACAGATGTCAATAAGCAACCCAAATATTTATTGTCATGATTCTATAGTCAAAGAACTGCATGAAAAATCCAAACTAGTTAAATTATAGCATATTGATTCACAGTAAATTGTACACTGGTGTAACTTCTATTAAGAGCTCAAGACTGCGTGAGAGGGAAATTTACTTTTTAAAGCAGCAAAATCTGGAACAGACCACAGAAAAAGGAAAACTATCTGTCTAGATTGGATGAATTTGTTTTGGTTTTTAATGTGTGCCAGCAGTGGGGGAAGCTCTAGTGCTGCTGCAGAATTTTTACAAACTCACTGGACTTAAAGGATTAAAGAATTCCAGTCATAGTTATGTTTCCACTATTGCAATACAAATGAAAACTCTGAGAGCATCCCCTGCCTTGTAATTTTTAATTCTACATGAATGGAACTGGAATTTTGTTTCCAAGGTCAGAACTGTCAAATGCATAGATACTTTAACTGTTTTTAAGTTTTATGATAAAAATAAATCATGCAGGCACTTCTGCAAATTAGTATGGAGGGGTCGTTTTAAACTTACAAATAAAAGTGAGTTCAGCTCTCAGTATGTACCCACAATTCAGTCTAACATGTTACAAAACCAGTTCTGCCAGCACTCATCTGTTTGCACAACAGAATCAGCCCCTCAATACATTTGCAACACCATTATCTACACAACCAAATTCAAGATAACTCCTTTTAGTTTTATACTTAGGGCTATAAAGTATCAAAACCCAAGAATCTAACTGTGGCACAGACTCCAGAGCACTCAGCCAGCTCCAGCATTCACACAGATCTCTAAGACTTCAACTGCAACTCAGATGAGACCATTCTATGACAGTATTTTATGGGCAGGCAAGAAAGCTCTTTGTCTCCAGAATAAATCACATCTGTAGTGAATGCAGTTTCCTCCTGCAGGTATTATCAGACTCCAGCATACTGGCTCTATACTGCGAAGACACGCACACAATCAGCTTCAGTCAAGGAGCAGAACCGTAAAACTTCTAAAAACTGAAGTGTCACACTTGCTCCAACTTAACATGTTTAAGGGGTGACAGAGGTTGTTTTAAAATAGTGCAGACGATTGCCTGCAATGCATTTAAAAAAAAAAAATCCCAATTTTTTAGAGTTATCAACCCTGAAAGATTCTGATTTATTAGTTGTTGTCTAGACACCTGCTTATCAATTATGGTACAGATGAATTCTAGATAAATTTGAATACACTTAATTTAAATTCAGATGTGCTCACTGACATATGCTGTACAAAATCAACTGCATCTTACCTGATCCTTGTTTGATGACAGGAGCTGATGGAGGTGGTGGTTTCTTCGGTCTCTAAAATTTAATAACAGAAGAAAACAGATTGCTTCAAAATGCCTGCAAATCTCATTCATACAAAAGCTGGACTTAATAATAAAGTGCTTAACATTACTAATTACAAGTTATGAGACTGTCACATATTTCTCCTGAAATAACTTTATTAAAATGAATCTGAAGAGAGGAAATAGCACTGACAAATGAAATGGCATTTTTATGCTTTTACGATTGAAATATCCTATTGAGGGGTAAAAAGAGGTTCATTTTATGTAACTCTTAGGATTAGAGGAATACATGACCTTTGGCCTACTGAAGAAATCTATTTCTTTAAATTTAATCTTGTAAATATTCCTATCCATTTTGGAAAAAAACAAACACAAAGAAACCCCTAGATACTTGTGGCAAAACCTGACGTGCTTTTTCAGACTCAGAGATGATGCAAAAATGCCGAACACGGAAAATACTGTAGAATACTGCAAAAGTTACATTTTATTCACTTACCATGATACAGTTAGAGTTTCAGTTGTGAAAGACAGTTATCAGGATTTCAGATGTTTGGTGAAACAAATTATTCCAACCAATCTGTACTTTTTACTTTTACCTTCTCTGTTATGACCATTTCCCTAACAGATCTGTAATGGTATGACCACAAAAGCAGTGCCAGAGGCATTTCTCTTCACCTGCAGCTTAGGGGCAGGATGTCTTTTCTTCTGTGCCGAAGTGTGTGTATGCACACACACCATACTGACATTCACCATGTGTTGGAATGAGTACAAAACCAAATGGAGGACCACGCTAGATTAAATAACACACTTCATCTCTCCCTTAAAAAATAATAAAATAAAAAACCCAAGAACTATCGAGGTTATTGAGCATAAATTCTAAGCAAAAATAATTTTTCCCATGCCCATCCATTTTTTCTGAGATGGACCTTATTTCCATTGCTATGGATTGATCACAATCACTGTCACTACATTGCTGGCTATAAAGCACTGTATACTGTCTTGTGGAACTAAGTATAAAATGATGTTTCCAGATATGCATAGCTTTGCCAAACTTCAACCATCCATTTAAGCTGATATTTTCTCTCAAACTCTTGATCCCTGCCCTCCCTCCCATTACTTTCTATGTATCTGCCAAATCTTTCGAGAAAGATCTATTGTTTCATTCACTTGCAGTAATCAGTTCAGTCTCTGCCCTAGAACTCTCAGATCTTGCTCTGACTGCGGACAGGGAGCAGGTTTGCTGTGAAGGCTGAGCCCTTGCCACACACCCTTCCAAGGGACCTCTTTCAAGTCTAGCAAACGTATTGATCTCTGGAGGAAAAAAAATACCAGTTTTTGCACAGACTGGGTAAGCCTAACAGCTTGAATTTCAGAAGTTGTCATCCAGTAACCCTCATGTTTCTCCTATCACCTTATCCCGACCAGACCACCTCCTGTCATCAACTTGAACAAACTGTGGCCAAGAACTCAGGAGATCAGAATGATCTTCTCTAGCCTGGCTGCTGAGGTCCATTGTCCAGGAACACTGAGTCTTTTATAGTCTCAGAGATACTTTTGTAAGACTTTGGGCACTATGTTTAAAGGTTTAAATGCAGAAAAGTGAAAAAAAAAAAAAATTGGAAACATGACAGGAACAACGAATGTCTTGTGATAGCAATTGGGAGTTTTGTTGATAATGGCTGCAGGGTGAAATAGTTGATGCCAAGGATCCAGCAGTACAATATACATATTTGGGGTTTTATTCTGGAGCGGTGTGAGACTGATCCCATTGACTGTCCATACATCAGGAGTTGGAATATAAGCACATCTCCTTTAGCACATCTTTTGGCTTAGTTCTCATCTGTAAGGAGTCTAGGTCATGTCTCCTGAGATGTGTCTTCCAAAGTAAGTTCAGCAAGTGCAGATGGACAAGTGACAGATTCACTGCAAATCCCACTCCTGATATGAAAGGGTCCTATGGTTCCCTAGACAAAGTGACTTTAAGTGAAAGCTGAAGAGGGAAATGCATTGTTTCAAAAAGGCAGACAAAGATCAGAAAAGGGTGTAGTGTGAAGAAGGTTTAAGAGTGCTTAGGGAAACATGGAGAAGCAAGAAGGATTTACAAGGGTCTGTCTTGGGACAGAGGTGGTGAGATAACCGAGAAGGTAATGGAGACAGACTAGAAATTAAGCCAATAGACACAAAACCAGGATTGGCTGGACAAGAAGAGAACAGAACTACAGAGCAGGGACAAAGAGTAAGAGGGGAGAGAAGAAGAAGCTGGATAAAGAAATTTGGTGCAGGAATAGAAAGTAAATCCAGATGTTGATTTAGACTCAGGTAGTGATCTCAGGGGAAAATCCTGCAATGGAGACCACCTGAGAGGTTGAGATGGGGACTAGGCAGTGAATAGAAAAGATCTGGGGCAAATATCCCCAGTGTGGAAAAGAATCAGGTTTGGAAAATTGGGGAGTGAACAAAGAGATGGGAAAATATTCCAAGATTTGTTCAACAGACAGAAGAACTACTGCAACATATACTTTCAGAGCATAGGATGGAATCCAAGGTTTCTGGATCACATCAGAAAATACCTGGAAAAGTATTTATCTCCTTCCCTTTTAGAACTGATTCAAGCAAAGATAGACGGTCTGTAGTCCTACCAGATACTTACTCATGTGGCCAGATTTGTGGCATTTTAAAAATTAATACAATTTTATTCTCCACATTTAGAGCAGACCTAGATGTAATTTCTAAGTGTCTGAATATCTAATTTATTCTACAAGTTATATTCAAGTGTGCTCTAAAAACCACTTTAAAGATATATAATTTGTAAGTTCAAAAAGACTGAATAATTTCACCATAAAAAGTGGATACATGTAAAGATTTTTTTCTTCTATAATAGACTCGCTATGTCTAAAGGTGTATGATTTCTGCCTCTTCTGGAAATCTCCTTCTTTTATTATTGGGCCTAAAGCCAGTATATCTACTCTGCTATGGAATTGCATTTTCATCTCCCACCATTTTTGCTGCTCTTCTACCTTCATTTTCAATAATTATCATGTTAGCCTCTGAGAATTGTTTAATAGTTGCTTTATTAAGCTTTCCAAGTTATTTAATTTTTGCCTTCGGCATCCAATTTTTATTGCCAAAGACTGAAGCTGAGTGCCAGTAAGTCTTGGTTTTATCACAGGAGGCTTACACTGTCACGCTGAAATACTCATCAAAAGCCTGGCTGCAAGCTTTTAATACCCACTGGTGGCTGCAAAGGTTCCTAAAAACAGAATGGACTTTTGGGGTAAGGAATCCATGACTTTATTCCAAGAAACTGCAAGATTTCTAAATACTGTCTGGCAAATAACAACGCCATCTTTTTCGAATAAATAGAAGCTGAAAAGCTTATGCACAGATTTTATACCTTCTTTTTTAATAATTCTGAGAGGTCAAGAAACATGCCTCTGAGATACCGAAAGCTCACTGGTTTTCAAATTTCCCATTTAAAATGTCACCCTTTTTCTTTTGGAACAGTGCTTGAACTGCTGTCCATCAGCATGCAGATGGTACACCAACTTTTCTCATTCCACCACAAAGACAATGGAGAACAGTTAAGAATTCTGGATATCGTTGCATCACATGACTCGGTCCTGGGACCTCCAGCTCCTCTCTCTCTCAAACTTGTAGGACACAGGACAGAGTAGTGTAGAGGAGGTGGGGTGGCTGGATGGGCAAATCAAAATCCATAATATGACTTTGAGCACCACATATTCTCTCTGTGGATGCTTTTTAACCCAGAAATTTGTTTCCTTTATGGTTTTACGCTATTAAATTAGAAGTAAAACTTTGTCAAAATCACATATCCGAAAGAGGATTTCTTTCAACTCTACTTTCATTTTGTATTCTCAAGTGAAAATGAAAGAATACATTGCTTACCTCTTTTTCAAAATCAGAAGGAAGAAGCTTGACAAAGTTATCTGGAAACACACCTCGTCTGCCGTTGAGTTCTCCTTCCCACCAACCCACATCAATGCAATCCTAAAAAATAGTAAAATAAAATGAAAACCACAATGTGCTTGTGAGCTGAAGTACTCTTCTGCATAATGTTCTGCCTTTTTGCTAGAGTATGACAATTTGCTGGAGGGCCAGGTTATCAGGGTAATCTATCAGACAAAAATTTCAATAATCACCCTGCATTTCATTACCACATGGGCAGCTAGGAAAGAACCATAAACAGGCTATAAGAGCTCAAGACCTTGTATGTGTCTAAAACATTAGTTCACCATTTGATCTATTAGACAAGTCAGTATTTTGAGCAAGCATGACACTATGTCTGACTTCATTTTACAGAAAAGCCAATAACTTGATTCAACATCATACATCCCAGGAGATAAAAAAGCTTCTTTATTTCCCATACGTTCAAAAAAAGCTCGACTCATTTTAAAATTATCAAATTCCATCACTCTCCAGTTAAGAAGGCATTATACACCTGAGCAATATCACTCATCACCTTTCTCAGCAGCATTTCTGAGCAGCACAATGCAGAGTGTGTAGCAAAACAATGTACAGATAAATAAGTGAATAAGTAGTATCAGTGAGTCTAAATGATGAAAAAATAGGACACCTATTTTGGTTATGAATAATAACAGTAACAGAAGCCACAACAATTTTAGAGAAGGTTAAAATTGTTCCTTAAGTCCTCAATGCTCCATGTTCAATTTTTTTGTGTGTGTTTGCTACAGAGAACAGTTCCTGTTGAGATTTTCCACATTCTTCTTTTCTGAAAGCTGAAGCCGAACCAATTCAGCTGTTTTCCAAAACACAATTACCGGAAAGTCACCCATCGTCTGCTCAGTCTTAAAACCATTTCAGCCAATTTTTGCAGTTGGCTCAGCATCAGCCTGGCCAACCTTTCATGATTTCCATAAAACCATTTGTTTCAGCTTCTAAATAGATGACAGAAAAATGCAAGTTACCTAAATGAGGTGTAGGTAATACCAAGTCTTAAAAATACCGTTCACAATGACTGTGCTTGTTGTTATTTTAACAAAAACATTGGCATTAAAAACATGATTGCTTTTATGTTTTGGGGGTGTTTTTTCAGTTATTTTTCTGTTCTACACTTTTTATTTAGCTTATTTAGTCCACCCTGAAATAGAATATGGGCTAACTAAATACACCAGCTGAACAGCCTGGTTTCTTGCATCATCTCTGTTTCAGTTGGTTTTTTTCCCCCCTCCTCATATCTTAAAATTTTTCTCTGATATAATGCAGGCACTGAACAATCCTTCCACTCTTTTTCTGATAATTTTCTCTCATGCCTAATCTGTGCTTTTCTCATGTATTCTCCCTTCTCTTTAGCAGGGTGGCCTTCACCAGAGACACATTTTCTAAACCTTACCAGGAGTTATTTAGAAGTATTTACCAGTTCTGTTGGACCTGTTAGTGAGCAGGGCTGATTCTTGACTAGCTGATGTTTTCAAAGTGTCTGCTGAGTGCACACAGGGCTGTCAAGGACTCCATGGAGGACCAAGATAATCAGCTAATCACTCATGGCACGGGCAGGCACTGTGCAGGATACTACTCTTAGTGCAGAGCCAGCACCCCTCATTCCTGATGTGAAGGCGCTCTCCCACTTGGCTCTATCTACTTGCACAGCTTAGTAATCAGTGCACTCAACTGTTCTATCACAGGGCATGTTTTATAATGCCCTCCACCCCCTACACTGCTAATCGGAAGTTGTCAAAACATTTATGACCTAATTTAGATTTTGAAAAATATTAAGAATAATTCAAGCATCCAGAGACGAAAAGCTTGTGCTTCAACTGATTGCACAGCTTAGTGCTGGCTAATAATCCTGACTGAGCAGCATGAGACATCGCATATATTCTTTTTAGGTCGGATGTTTTTATGCTCTTAGGAAACACAAATATCACCCCTTCTTCTTCGTTTCATTAACACATGTGAATTTTTTATTTGATGCTTTTTTTAAAGCTCATCTGTTTTCCTGAAGTGTGTGTCACACATTTATTAATCCTGAACAGGAGCAGGTTTGCTTTTTTTTTTCCTCTCCATCTTGTCACTCAGGCTTACGCAGCCAATCACCATGCTGGATTTTCATACAGTAAGTAAAAATCTCTTTAGGCAGATTCTCTTTAATTTTCTCATTTACTTTACTTGCAAGAGGAGGCTTACGTGTCACTGAGAAAAAAAAGACAGAAAGAGATCTCAGAAATAAAAAGCTACAGATGAGATCTGGTGAAGAATCCTCCTGCTACCCACAACTGCAGGCTTGCTATGCCTCAGCAACCTCTGGAAGCCGATCCAAGATGCTGGCAGCAGGTAGGTCTTCATCATGAGTGTCGGGGTTTGACTCGGCCACTGCCTCTCTGGGCAGTCTCTGCCCGCATTCTCCACCATTAAATGTCGTGGTTTTGCCCTGGGTCAATTTGCTTTCACACCCCCCACACAATTACTATTAGATGAGAGAAGGTTTATGCAGACAAAAGAGACTGGATTTAGGAAAATAACATGAACATTTATTACTAGCAAAATAAAAA
>JAYRBT010000001.1:102262576-102309756 GCA_036023395.1 Myiotriccus ornatus
ACACATAACTGCTCGATCTTTGAGCTTTTTGATACAGAAACATTTCTTCATACAGATTTCATCAACACAGCTAGGATAGGAACCAAGAACAAGAATGAGAACAAGCAGGCCCTCAGAAAAGTGTATGTATACTCCTGAAGTGCTCAGATAAGCTTTCTGCTCATGCCATTAGATGTACTTGCACACATAGTAATCATTTACAGAGATCTTCTAAAAAAAGGGCTATGAGAATCACCTTTTTAATTGAAGATTTACAGATTACTAAAATGAAAATATACAGTTGGAAAACTAAATTTACAATGTCAAAATTCAGCCTAATAAGAGTACTGAGATACACTGTAACGGTGCAGGGTTTGAAAATGAATTTTTTTTCTGGTAGAACACCACATTTTTATGGAATTCTCCATTAGAATGCACAGTTCTTTACAAAATTAAAAACAAACAAACAAACAAACAATCCCAGCAGTTGGCATTTGTATTCATTAAATCTCTGCTCTCCTTCTGCCCTTCTAAAGTTGATTCTCATCAAGAAGAATGTTGAGCTGGTAAAATCGCATTATTCAGAAAGCCATGAATACCTCTTACACTGGCACTGAGAGCTTTCATGTGTCAGCTCTGCTACGCTGGCAGCCCCCCATTAAATTAATGCTAACCCACTGCAAGCATCTCTCCAGCTATCCAACAACTGATAGCCAACCTCATAACTTAAAGAAAACCATTAATGCAAACAAACGTGCCTACTGACTTTTAAAGACATCATCCATACACACAGATATATATAATATAAAGCTGCCTGAATTTGAGGATTAAATGTCTCACAGAAAGATAAATGTGAAGGACAGGCACTCTGCCATTCAGAGCACCCGTTGGGGCCACTGGGCTCGACTGTGGTGGTGGGGCCAAGAGATCTCAGTTCTCACAAACACTGAAGAAGACCACAGGACAGGCTCTCTGACCTTCAAACCATCATTAAAACCGTATCAGATCTTTATTCATACAACCCTGGCATTTGGGGAAAACAACAAAAATCACATAGAAGCTGAATGAAAAAAGCAATTTAATAATATTCAAGTATGTTTCTTTAGAATTTCTTACTACATTCAGGGTAATGATGCTGAAACCAAGACAGATCACTCTCAAAATCCAATTTTATTTTAAATGTCAGAAAATAATTCATTTTAGAGTCTTCATAAATTCTCATAAAACTTGGTAAAATACCTATGAATGAAAGAAAGCATCTCTCTAGAGGCTTACATTAGACTCACATTGTGCTACCTAGGACTTCTCCAAACAACCAAGCCTTGTTACTTACTTAGCTCAATTATTGGGATTAGGACTTTACAGTACAGCATAGAATTTGTTAAATTCTTTTGAAACAAATGGCTATGGTTTAAAGCATCTGGTTAGTAATCAAGTACTCCTTAGCAGAAACATGATTTTAAAATCAGGCGATAAGACAGGATGAATCTCTCAAGAACTACCTAATCCAAGATAATTTAGATAAAAGAGACAGTCCAATAGAAAATAAAGTCATCTTCTGAGGCAGTCGGGGAGAACACCAGTTTTCCCTTTACATACTTCTTGCAAATATGCATAGATTATGAAATACTGAAAGAAAAGTATGAGAGGAAACCTCCCAGTTTGGCTCTGTTTGGCTCCCAACTCAAGGATTTATCCTGCTCAGATCCTCAACCTGTCCCAGAAGTCCCAAGTCCTGCATGGATCTTTCCCTGGTACTGACAGTTCTCATGCCCAAGCCACAGGGAACCTTACACCTGATAATGCCAGCTGCATCTTTTAAAGCTTAAGGAGTCAAACAGGGAGATTTTTATTTACCCATAAGCTCCAAGGCTCTACTACGAAATTCCTGTGTCGACACTGCATGGAAGAAAACGGGAGAGATTGTCAGAAATTTTCAGCTGTGGTTACACTACTCTTTCCAGGCAGTGTTTTTTACTGGCAGGCACAAGAAGAGGACACCTCTCCAGAAGACACAGTCTGTTCAAAAACTGGCCCAAGTTACTGGACACTGCAAAAAAGAAACTGGATGAGAATAATAAATGACGTGCAATACCCAGGATGTTAGACCAGAGGATCTAGCAGAGCAGATGTATTTTTTCTGTTAAATATCTTTCAGGCTAGATCTAACCTTTTGACTTTACATTCTGTGATTAAATAGTTTCATCAGTAACGAAGCAAAAAAGCTTTGATGAAATATTTGTACAAACAGGAAGAATTAAGTTGCTTATTGAACAAAACAATCTCTTCTGGGGATTCACTTAATTTGCAATGTTCAGTCAGCAGAATTCATGGCGAAGTAAATATGTTCCACATCATAAAACTGTAACACTCCAATACTCAAATTAAAACTAAATTAGCCAACACAAACATGAAAGGCGGTGCTAGTAACAGAGATAATTTATGCCTCTGATAAGCCAAGATAAAATATTTATGTAATTACATTTTCTGTATCAAAAAAAATTATAAAAACCTAGAACAAAACATTGCAAGGATTATTTAATGCTATTAACACTTAGATCACAGACATCTTAGGACCAGGGTCCTAATTACAATTACTAATTATTTGGCACTGTATGTGCATTTTTACTTTCCTGTCAAATAGCTCTCCCTACCCTGAAAAGGTCGGACTTCAGATAATGCCATCAAATCAGCAGGTGAACCCAACACTCAGAATAAAAGAAAGGATGAAGCTAAGCAGTGAGTCTAAAGCCCACACTGTGAGCAATAATCACAGTTTTCCAGATGCCTTAGCATTTCAGCAATATCTCTTGTAAGCATGAGGAAAAAAAAAATCTTTCTTCTTTAATCTCAAAATATGTCACCTTTTCAGATTAGCTTGGCTGTATTAAGCACACTTACAGATAAACCTAATGCATTTCAAATGATGCAAATCTTGAAGCATTGTGTGCATGGGGGATCCTGCACTTCCCCAACACAGCTTGGCTTGAATGTCCATTTGACAAAATTTAAATTTAGGACTTTCCATGAACAACAGAATCCCTTTTTTCTGAAGCCACTGCTGTAGCACCACAATTAGTGATAACAAGAACAGGAAAAGAGAACTTCAGTGTGTACTTTAAAAGAATAATATTATAAACATACTAACAAGAACAACATTGAAGTGCTGGTTGTTCCCTTCTGCCCTGGACTAATCACAGGCTTCACAGTTTATTTAAGCGCTCAGTTCAAACAGTAGTGTTGCAGTCACGTTTCTAAAGATACCAGTGAAAAGTAAGCTGCACCTGGTACCCTATTAAACATATTATCAGGCTTTATCTTTACCCAGACCTTACTTAATGTCCCTTGCTCACAGCAAGCCAAGAAATGCTGCAAGATATGAATAAGTGTTAAAAAATTATTTATAAACATTTAGAAGTCTTGGCCAAGGACAAGGTTCAAGCAAGAGGAATTACTTACAGTCTGTTTCTCTGTTCCCCTAACTTACTGAATATATTGAATCACTTTAGAAAATGGATATATTTATTTGATCATCAGTGTCCCCACAAGTTTTACAAAACTGCTTATATCACTTATTTGAGGAAACACTCATGCTGCTGTGCAATGACACAAGTTTTATCCCACGCACTTGCTGCACTCATTAGCAGCATGTCAAATGGGTCTCATTCTGCAGGACCTCCTCCAGCTACCCTCCCACACAGCACCACTACTTGAAACCCAGAAAGAATACAAACCTTCTCATTCCTATTAGGTCAAAACCTACAGAGGAAAGCTTCAGGCCAGGGAAAAGCTATGCTACTGCTATGCCAGCCTCTTGGCAAGCTGCTGGGACAGTCCCACTCCTCCTATCACCCTTCCCTGCTCACGTGCCCCAGTGCATCCCATGGTCAAGGTGCCAGATGCAAGGCAAAAGGGCAGGAGCAGAGCCATCCCTTTCAGCAGCCACCTACCATCCATCACGTAAAACTGCACCCTCAGCATGCGCACTTTGCAAAATAATTTGCTGTATGAAATCAGCAGCGTGGCCACAAGCAGGTTTCTCCATCAGCTAAGGAGGAGGGATGTCTTGGGGGAAAAACTGGTGCCAAGCGAGCGTAACGGAGGGTAGGGGGCAAGCACACAGAAAGCAGATTAGGTAGGGCCATTAGGTCTGGCCAATGATGTGTTGAGTAATTCATGGTTATCTCAGGAGAGAAAAGGGCATGCACTGAGAGCCTTTATGGTATTGTTCTGTCTGAGGGAAATACCTATTCATTTCCAAGAGCAAGCAGTAAGAGCCTTTATTGCTTACATGCTATTATTTAAACACAAAACATCCTAAAAGCTTTCTTATGGCTATCGTAAAAGCCTTCTTAAAGTTGGGCATTGATTAATGTTTACTTACTGTATTCCTTTCAGTTTCTGTATGCAAGATTGCTGCAAATCCTAAAAATATGTTGTATTAAAACCCTAAAGAGGGGTATTTGCATGACCAAATATTTAGTGTTAACAAAAGTCCACTGTGTTGCTCTGACAGAAAGACATTTTTATATTTCATAAAACCAGACCATATTTTCCCCTGAATAACCTAAATTTTTTGCATGGTTATATTAATAAACTGATTTCTAAAAATGAGTTAAAAGCTTGATTTTAGCTGTCAATCAAGGAAAAGCAAAAATAACCTGACTATCATGAAATATGACTAACTTCTTCCCTTTTTTCATAGGAAGAAAGAGACAACCTTAAATTTTATTTTAAAAGACACAATCTTAACTTACCCTATTTCTCCTCTGAAAATTTGTTTCTCACCCAATTAGACGTATTTTTAATGACCTAAATAGTATCACTCTTTTTTTTAACCCATAGAGGGGAAAATACCAACAATTTCACCTTAGTAAGAAAGAATTAGCGATACTACCTACCTATTAGCTCGTACTTAAAAGAAAAACTTTAAGTCTTCTAATTCCTTCACATATTTATATAACCAAGGTTTGTAAAATATGTGTTTGCTGTTTGCAATTAAAAACTTACAGAAAAATCCATCAACGAACTAAACCCCATAGAAATGATTCCTGGCAACAGAGAGATTTCTACCCTAGAGACTCTACAACATGTCAAAATGTTCGACTGAGTATCAGCTAGTGTCCTCCTCTATCACACCATCCAGTTCTTGCTCCTTCCCCTGCTCATGGCCTCAAGTCACTGGCAAGATTCTTGTACATAGCACTTACTAATTTCATCCCTTTAGGAGCCTCCTGCATCCATCGGAGCAGCTGTTTTCCTTCACAATCTTACCCAGCTGAGTCTGCCTTGGAGATCGCTCAGCTCAAGAAAGTGCTCTGGACAATTACCTCCTGCATCAGGATGAGCACTCAGAGACGTTGTGAGAGAGAAAAACAGTGCAGTTGTTTTGGCAAAAGGGCCATACTCCAGTAAGTGTCTACAAACACAGTCAGGATTAAATTAACCACCTCATGACTACCCTAAGGATTGGATAATATTAAGCACTCCACGTAACAACAGATTTCACACTTTAACACAGACAAATGCACAGAGCAGCCTTTGCAACAGTGGAAGCAGGACACGATGAAAGAGATTATCAGGACTGAATCTCATTTAATTGTTTCCTTATACCCTTCTACTCACCTGGATGTACTTGTCTGTCTTATCACTTGACTGCATATGCTTCAGGGCAGAGACTGACTAAATGTACACCATTTTGAACCACAAAACATGCAAATCTCACAGTAAAGTAAATTATCAACAATAACACCAAAGGCAAATACGAGCTTTGCAAAAACTGATTGCCATTATGCTTATTTTAAGAAACAAGGTTTATGGCTCTTTTTTCCCCAATAAAGAAATAAGCATTACAAATTGGATTGCCATTGAATATCTGGATTGTCATTAAATAGCTAGACCAGATAAACTGTCATGTAAGTTTTTCACTGGTGACAGGCATTACCCCATTGTGTCTTTCATGGTACCAATGCATTAACTCTCCCAACACTATTTGAACAGCATCAGCTAAATCATCTTGTCAATTCAGAATTAGCAGAATTGCCACTGGTATTAGTGCCCTCCACTACCTCTACTAATAAGGGTTCATATGAGGATACCCTCCTACTACTGTCAGTTTTTTAGATCTGCAACGACTTTTGAAGTAGTTAATTTTATTTATCCAGACCATTTTAATTCCTGGGAACAAAGTGGCCTTTACTGCCTAGAGCTCAGGGAGATTGATGCAGTGCAGTGAAATCCTGCACACTCTTGCAAGTGAAACCACTTTCAAATGAGAGCACAGCTGCCAGTGTGTGCTCGATGTATTTGCTCTGAGATTATTTAGTTATTACTATCAATTCCTCACACAGGTCATTTTCTGTGTGCCAGTGAAATCTTCAGAATCCTATGCATTTTGTCATAACTTATCAGAGCTATTAATAAATTTGTAGTGTTTATATGAAGATTCTTCATTAAAACTGGAAAGTAGCTTAGCGTAATTATGTCTAAAAGTGCTGGAATGAAGAATCCTGTAGGATTTTCATGACGACAGTTGAAAATGTCACATGAATCTTCTGTTGCTTAGAAGCAACTCTATTTATTACAAATACAATCTCCAGAATGAATATTTGAGCATGATAAAACACCTGTTTGCCACTCTCCTTCAGCTGCATGGTGCAGTCATTAGCAGTGTTCTTGCCCTTATCCAAATGCTGTCAGGAATATTTTGAAGACACTAAAAAAATTACCTAAGAAACAGAAATGTTTGACAATACAAAAACAAACTACAGGGTCAATCTCATGGCCATTTTGCCATTCATATATTTTCAGCTAATGAACATACCTTATAATCAAATTGCAAAACAATCACCTTAATTGTACAAGGAAAGTTACTGTATTTTGCATTTTGTTCTCTGTCTTCTAAAGGTGTATTTTTCTTAGACTCCTTTTTTGCAAAGCAAAGGCACCAGGTCTAGTAGTTTATTGCCTTGAAGATAAAGTTTTTACCTTCCTTTACAATTCTGAGCAATATTTTCTGGTCTTTCAGAATATTTTGGATGAAGGAATTAGAGGAATACCATTTCTTCACTTTTATTTCCACTTATTAATAAATAAAAACTTTTCTAGGTACCTACAAGGATATTTGCTTCACTGAGGGAAAGGAGGAAAGAAAAACCTTTTCCAGAAATTTTTGGAATACATTTATGTGAAGTTCATTTCTACTTTTCTTCATTCTTTTAGGTAAATTTTAACCTATGAGAGGACAACTAGCATATGTTTGGACTCTCACTGTATATTTTCCAAATAACTGGAAATTATTTTTGGCTATCAGTCTTGCATAATGCCATCCTTCCCCTTATAGCTCTGAAAATACAAGCCATTCTGACCTGTAAGTGATGAGCCTCTACTGACTCATTTCAGCACCTTAAATATACCCTACCAACACACTCTCCATGTGATTAGGGACGTCACTTGGGATTCAGCAAATCTGTTCAGTGTATTCTTTGGTTATTTCATAAAACCCTCAGATATTCAAATTCCCTTATCAATGAGGCCTATAGGAAAGGTCTAAGCAGCTTGTGATTCAAGATCTCAACATCTACCAAAACAGAATAAGAACTTGAAACAGATTCTGCAAAGGTCATGATAAAAAAAATAATGATTTGTTCTTTATATTAGATAGACACTTGATGATCTTGACAAAGGGATTTTTATAAATAATTTAACTGAATAAAAGAGAGCAATCTGATATACTCTTATCCCTTTCATCTTTGGGACACTGTTAAAACGGTGATTTTTAATTCTGCATTTACTGATTCTACTCCTTTGTAATTCTCTCCACAAAATTAAGTCTTAGCATTTTAAGATGAATACCAGACTAACAGTTTCCTCACACACATATTGTCTCATGTGTGTGCACATATACATGGGCTCTCCTAATAACCTCCCATTTAGCTCATTTCAGTCACCCCTGTTCCTCTTAGCACCCATCAAATCCTGTTTTATCTTCATGCTTTAAAATCATTAAAAGGGATTTTACGTTATTTTCACGAGTTTTCTCTCCCATTCTTGTGTCACTCACTCATTACTTTAGCCACTTCCACACAATCTGACCACTGATGTTTTCAATTAAATGCAAATTCAGCCTGAGTTAAAATTGTGAATCTTCAACATTCCTATGGATCTGATGTGAGAAAACAGATTAGTCTAATGATGCATGTTTCATACTGAGAATCTACACCACTTTTTGGTTTTAGTGATTTCAACAAAATACATTATTTTACGATGATGATCCGTGGTTGTGGGAAGTACTATGACACCCATCTGTTTCCTTAAAAGTAACAATATTTGCTCCTTGTGTCTAGGTAATTGGAAAGAATAAATGCTGCCTAATGCTTTCCAGCATAGAGAGCAAACCTTGCAAAACAATTTATTACAAATAGATTAAAAGAAACTCTGCAATCTGATGGCAAAGCAAAACTATGGTAATAGTTTCTGAAGCACTCCCTATGTTTCCATTTAATGCCTCTCAGTCAGCATGGCTCACTAACTGGCCCTTTTGAAAAGGACTCTCCAAACACGGTGATTTGAGTTCCAGGTAAAAGGCAACTGTCTAGCAGAAGCCATTAGTGGGCAGAAAGGAGAGGCTGACTTTGGTATCGCTGACTAACAGAAAAACGACAACAGGCAACCTGCTTCAGAAAATCTGGACTAAAACAAAGTTACTGTATGAGGTGGTAGAACACGAAGGAGACCCCATTGTTTTCCTAACTCTACAGAAAAGACCTGGCTCCACATCACTGGAATGTTATTTTTTTAACTATATGTTAACAAAAGATGAAAAAAAACCCCCACAGGTCTGACTGCAATGATGTCTGCAAAGCACAAAAGCAACTGCAAAGTGACTGCTTGTTAAGCCCTGTTTCTTCAGACGCTCAGATCAGTGCACAGGCAGCATAAAAAGGCATCCACAGAGAAACACCAAGCTGTTGTGCACTGAGATCCCCCATGCTCTAGAGGCATGGGTTTATGTAATTGTTCACAGACATGTGGCATGCCACAGAAAAAAAGGAAGAAAACGAAATAAAATGGCTTCAATGGCTTGATAAAATCACGCTGAAGAGTAGACGGACAGAGCAACCTACTAGATAATAGTACATTTACTGACAAACTTCTCACCACGTGGTTGGGAAAACTGATCAGTACAGTCAAATCATCAGCTCAGTTATTGTGAAAGACCAACATCCTTCCGCTGTGGGGGCAGAGGCAGCAGGAAGGAAAAAATGGGAAAAAGTAAGCAAATGAAATTTCACACTGATACCCCAGTAAAGTAACTGTCTGTATCTATGCACACTGAAGAACACAACACAGCTCCACCTGGACACCAGCCATCCCAGGGAGTTAAATCAACATGGTCAACAAAGCTGAAAGTGGACAGGAGCAACATCTTAAAAGCCATTTCCATGATCAGAGACACTGTTAAATACTCACATGAGAGCACTCTAAATCAGGCAAAGTGAAACAGTTTTACGAACAAGCTGAACAAAAAAGTCACTGAAGGTAAGTCATTAAAGGATATTTAATGTAAACAATTTACTTACAAATTTGCATTTTCTCTTCCTACCAAATGTCTGGTTATTTTTCTTTGGTTACATGCATATTGTTCAGGACAAAGAAGATGGCCTCTCAGATTGAAAATGGCTTAGTACATGGCAAACACTCCCCCAAATGTGCTTCCCAAGGTTTTGGGTTTTTTCCACCCAGGTGCCAAATTGGTCAGTCAAATAATTTCTTATGAAGTTTATCAATTATATAATTATTTATTTTACTTTCATATAAGCACAAGCAACAGCAGCACTATTGTGCACATCATTACAATTCATCTTCCTCATGCAAAATCCACAGTGTTTTCTAGTTTATAGCTTTTTTCCCCAAAAAAATATTTATGCCCAGCAATCAAAAACTTTTAAACAAACTGTAAAGTCTTTAAACATGAGCAGGAAATTAAGTGCACCTAAACTATAATCAGTTCTTTATAACGTGGTGCACAGCTCTTCTAAAAGAAAACCAACTGTTTACTCACTATGTCACTACGGTTTTTTAAGATATAGTATAAATCCTGGCACTGGTTTTTCATTTCAAATCTTGAGTAACTTTAAGCAAATTTAAAGAAAAACCACAGATCTAAATTTAATTTCTGTTTCATCATCTTATTCTGCTTTACCATAGTGTTAAGGGTGGCTATATTTTAAATAAGTGTTTAGTTAATTAATTTAGGACCATTATCTCAATATAACCAAAAAAATCTAATTCATAATTCCTACAGGAAAAATTACTCACACATCTAAGAGAGATTTTCAAAGCTGCTGCTTTCTTGAATCTTCCAATTTATTCTGTAAGCCATGATGTTTGTTACAGGGAGCTATTTACAATTTATGCAGACCTGCCAGCAGATTCAAATTAAAAGTAATTGTATAAATTTATAAACTCAAGAGTACACATCGGCTCTTCTTCATTTAACATTATCAAGGTAAGGCTCTAAAGCACAAGAGGAAGGGAGATGTACGGCTCTCTGAAGTCTGTGAAATGTTTCACTGTCAAACCTGCACTGCTTTAGGAACAACACAGTCAAAGGCACAAATAGGAATTTTATGACAGTTAAATGATGCCAATTTTAAGAGCTGTATCCTTGCTTTTATAGGAGAAAAATATTGCTTTTACCTTACTGATAAGTGTGACGACATCACCTTCTCGGATTGTGAGCTCATCGTCATTCTGTGCTTCATACGGAAATATCACTTTGCAATACTCCTTGTCTGAAAGGAAGAACATTCAATGTGATAAATTATCCCTTTATAAGACCTGCTTATTCAAGGGTGAATAATCTTCATAAAATATTCTACTAGTGTCTCTTTGTGCCGCTTTACTTCCTTGCCATCTTTCTCTTCGTATTTTAGACCTTCATAAACAGTATGAAATATTTAAGAAACTGCACTGATGAGCATTCCTGCACACGTCATCCAGGGAGTCGGCTCTGCAGCCCCTAGAACCATTATCTCTAATGAAATTGCTCCAGACAGCAGCCTGCCACAAACGATTTCCCTTAGAGCAAGCCTGTGTCTGACACTTGCTCCAACAGTTCCACTGGTATGGCCTTCCACCAGGTCACATAAACTGGAAGCATAAAGGACCCAGCAGGTCAACATAGCTTATCTATCCCCTTGTGTGCAAGACAGAGGATATTTCTGTATCTATAAAGATGATAAAACAATAAATAATACATTAATGTAAATGCATTAATAACTAAACCCTCTGTATACTCAGCATACTCTGAATATTACTCTAAAGTTTCCTCGTCCCCTTTGCCTTTACTGTCCATAAATGTGGGCATCATCTCAACTTTCATGTGGAAAAGCCAGGAGCCAGGACTCCTACTCAGAAATCATGAAAAGCAGTTGTCATGAAAAGCAGTTACCTACATGTTGCTGTGCAACAGACAAGTATGTCAATTTGCCTTACAAATAAAAAGGGAATATGTACTCCAGCTGTTAAACTATGTATAAAAATATGTGATACTCTTAAACAGCAAGTTTAGAAAGACCAAATAAGCTCCCTGAGCAACTGTAGAAGGACATGTGACTTTGCAGAAATGTTCACCTCACTTTAAATGTCTCAGTGTTGATGACCTCGTCCTCTAGTCAACTCTCATATTTGATGCAGACAAGAAGGTACTTGCAGGACACAGAAATTTAAATTAATTTGAATTAATGGGACTTATTTCTTTGTATTTGTTATAAAGAGAAGCTGCATTATCACACTTGTGGGTTATTTGAGGCTCCACTGGGGGGGTCAGTTCAGCTGCCCAGACATTAAGTGCCATTTCAGACACTCATGGGTATGCAAGACACCTGCAGAGTTGGCAGATACCTACGTTGATGCACAACTTATGGGAGAACCAGGTCCCTCTGGCCTGACAGCTGGAAGCAAGTCTAAACAACATACCCTGGAGGTGTCTCAAACAGCTCCAGATGCAGGCTGCTGATTTCAGCGCCCAGGCTTGAGTCTTGTATCTGAATTAGTTCAAGGACCTGATGTTAGAAACCAACATGGTCAGTGCCTTTACTTGCACTACAGTTGATGGAGATCAAGGCAATAAAATGAGTGAAGCCTTGAGAGCCACTCCTCACTCCAAGAGCAGACACCGACATTTGATTAGTTGAATCACTCTCTGAACTCTCTGGACACCACTGAGAGATCTTCAGTGGGACCCACTTAAGTCTAGATACCAAACTCACACGGTTATAAACTCAAACCTAGGGCTCTGACACAGAAGCTGCATTCCAGCTTCTAAAGTTTAGTGAGAGGAACATCAACCTCTCAAGAAGCAGTCAACACACATGCATGTGAAGGGTTGCTGTCTCTAAGCACCATCAGCCTGAGAAAACATACAGTACTAATGGGGAATAGGAAAGCTCTTCTCCACTTCATCAGAAACACCATGAATTTTATGTGGCACTGGTTCAAGCAAACAAGGACTTCTTAGGCTTCACAGATTTATTTTTCTGAACAGACACATTTCAATTATTCCATGATCATTACAGATGGTTTTCAGGGCCCTGTCCTGTACTAGGTTTGGCTGAGATGGAGTCAGTTTTCTTCCCAGCAGCCCACATGGTGCTGTTATTTTGGATTTGTGCCTAAAACTGCACTAATAACACACCAGTGTTTTGGCTACTGCACAGCTATAACTGCACAGGTATATTATATCCCCCAAGTAAGTTGGCCAGGGGTGGGCAAGACGCTGGAAGGGGACACAGCAGCTGAGCCAAGCTGAGTAAAGGGGTATTCCATGCCATATGACCTCCTGCTCAGCAATAAAAAAAGGGTGGGCTTTGGGGGTGTTGGTGTAGGAAGTTGGTGTTGCTTGGAGACTGGCTGGACATTGATGTATGTGTAGTAGGTGGTGAATGATTGCCTTTGTGTCGCATCTTATTTTTCCTCTTTCATTCACTTATCAAACTGTCTTTATTCCTAAGTTTTCTTGCTTTTTCTCCCCCTATTCTCTACCCTATGGGGGAGCAAGTGGCTGGATGGAGAACAGCTGTTGGCTGGGGTCAACCCACCATACCTCCTCTGAAGTCTGAAGAAACAAAGAGTCAGATGAAGACAGTGAACCCAATCTTTGGAGGAAAAAAAATGAGCCGGGAAAAAATAAATCCCTTTCCCTAGTTCTGAAAGCAGGGAACATTGTCAAATAAACATCTGCTGGCATGTGAGAACCACCAGGTCACAACTCAGATTTCAGAGGATGAAAGGGGTGTATAATTGCTGCTTTACTGCATTCTGAAGGAAAGGTGGGGATCTCTCTTTGTGGACTTGTCTAGGATGTTTCACCTGCTCACTGTCTTGTCTTCAAGACAGAACTTTTTATGTAAAAGCTTACACATACACAGTTAACACATACATACTTAGGTCAATGTAAAGCAGCCTGCAGATAAATATGAGATTCAGCATATTTTACACTTCAGTGGTATGATACCTTAAATAACCATGGTGGGTTTTTTTTTTTCCTATTCTGAGAACATCCACATCCAGAAAAACAGCCGTGTTAAATAACAGATTCAGTGAATTAGCCCAGAGTCAATGCAGATGTAACGCTGTACTAAAGATACCAAGTGCTCCAAACTCAGGCAAGTCTCTAGTTACTGGAAGCATGCTTAGCATTTCTTTTTTGGGATACAGAACAGAAGCCAGGCTGGACTCCTGGAGATAAACACTACCTGAGCTCAAGAAGAGCAGTGTGAATGTCCATTCTCAAATACATACATTGTTCCTCCATTCAATAACAGTATAATCCCAAGATTAAGTGGGAAGCCAAGCACAATGTACAGCTAAGCAACCATGAACAGTCACTGCAGTGTCGTAAGAGCACTGCTCTGAAAGGAGGAGAAGGCAGTGCAGCTTCTGCTCAAGGTGTGGATGAACCCCATGCGTTCCAGCTTAAAGAATGCTTTGAACAGCAAGTGTCTGGGGGCTCGTGTGTCCTGAGTCATATAAAAGGTAAGTCTCCTTCACATCTCACTTGCTGTTTGAAGACTGGGAATTTGAATCATCTACCAAGATGAAGACCCTCATAGACCAGAGTCTGTAGTTTCAGCATCTGAAAAATCAGTTGATAAAAAAGAAGTGCCCTCTAGCAAATGGCTACACATCTTCACCTTCTAGTTTTGATGCCAAGAACTCTGTTGTCTCATAACCTGTCTGCTCTCCCCACCAAGCTCTAGAATTTTATTTTTTTTTAAAGTACAGATAACCGTGAAACAAGAAATTAAACTACAAAGAAATTTCAAAATTAGCCAAATGCTGATGCAGTTGATAAAGAGCCAGGAGACAATCTTGTGAGAGGCACAGGAGGGAGCTGGGGGAGGCTCACGGCCGCCCCATGCTCTGAATGCTGGCACAGGAACACAGAGTTAAGGCACAGCCATGGAAAAGAAATTATGGTTTATGTACAGTGGAAGTCACACAAATATATACTAAATCAATATATTTCTCTGCCTGGAAAAGACCCACTGGATCATGCTGTAACAGAGCTAGGTCTCAACAACATGGATGGCTTAGGAACCATGGAAGTGACTGGACAAAGTCAGCTTTCAACCTTCTCCTAAGGGAATGGTAGAACAACATGATTCAAGCAAGCACAAGCAAAGCCAACAGGACATAGAATAATATGAGCCTTAAAAATCAGTTTAATAAAAGCAGAGAAAAATCTAATGGGTTATGTCACATTGGTACTAAAACTGTCCTTACTCAGCAGAGCATAATACCACAAGAGGATGCAGAAGCACTTAATGTCAACAGTTATGTTTAGATAGGAAGGAAGAAAAGATAAAAGGAAAAACTAACTTCAGACACAGCATTGCAGAGACCACACTGGAACTTGCTGAATTTGGGGTTTTCCAAATGAAAAAAAAAAAGACGAAAAATACTAAAGGTCAAAACAATATATCCTATTACAAGCCTGTTAAATAAACTTAAGTCAAATTAAAGCTTCAAACTATGATACTAAGCAACCCTCAGCTGTAGTAATAAATCTTATTTTTATATTTGACATCCAAGGCTGGGTTTATACATCACAGATGGTCCTTCCAGAAGATACTCTTTTTCCCTCTGACCTGAAGACATCTTAAAAATATATCTGCTAATAAACATCCAACAGCAGATATCTTTAAAACAGTAAGGGAGGAGAAAAGATGATACTCATGAGCTTTATATTAATAAATGAGTCCTCATTTATTAATTCAGCAATACTTTTCTCTGTCAAATCACAATCTCTCACTGCAAACTCAGCTCCTCCCAATCAAAGGACAACAACCTGCCATAGTCAATGGACATTGCTCAGGGAACTGAGTGAGTAGATAAACCTTACAACACATCTTACAAATCAAGCAGGCTGGATCTAATGCAGGATGTTCATCTTCTGAACATATTCTGAACTGAGAAAGCTTGAGCTAGGAGTAATACTATTTAAAAATACTCACCCTTAGCTACATCCTGTGATTTTTGAACTATACTCTTTCATCTAGAATAGGTACAATGATGACACAACAATAAGCACCTTCACTGCCCATGCCACTCCTAGTCCTGTCCTTCGGAAAGAACAAAGTCATTCCTACCTTCTTTGAAAGACCCCAAGGGGACAGAGGGACACACAATTCCCCTTCCCAGCATCATCCTTGTAGCTCAGAAGTTGAAGAAAAAGAAGCCGCAAAGAACTAGATATTTATTACAAGTGGTCTGTCACTGCCCACACTTCATTGAAGAAAATGTCACAGGCCCATCCTAAAAACTATAAAGGTGCTATCCTCTAAAAAGAAATAAATGTTTTATGGGGGTAGTAATCCTGCATCTCTGTGCAGTACCTTATGTCCCACAATCTGTCCCAAGTTGACAGTGTGGCCTATTTGACACAGCCTCATTCCCCAATAAAATCATTGCCTCAAGAGGAAGAACAATGGCAAGAGAGAGCCTTCCTACAGAATGTAACTGCTTCAGTACCCAGGCCATTGCAAGGGATGTATTTCACTCACAGAATTCAGAGGCTCAATATGTATTGACAAGTGCAGTGTAAAGCACTGATTTCAACCTACAGACCTTCTCTATGACTTGGGGTCCTGCAGTATCACAGCAGGTAAATTCATTTGTTTGTATTTTTAGAGGCTGGTTAAATATTACACCGTTCAAACCAGAACTGAGCAAACTCCACTCACTGTATCAGTGAGCCCTGTTGCACTTTAAAAGCATGCCTCTTGTGTTTGTTCTCCTGCCACACTGTTAGGAGGAGCTGAGACATTCAAGACAGCGCTCCACAGACAAATATACCTTCAAGCTTAAATTTCTCAGGGGACAGTGACTCTGGAATTTACTTTTCCTCTTAGGCCAAGATGACACAATTTCTTCCTCTTACCTCTGTTGTCACTTCCTTATATAGTTAATTTTTGAGGCTTAAATTATTTCCCGATCAGTGAAGTCTAAAACGTACAGCAATCAATATAGACATAAACAGTAATACTAAGAAAGCAAGCAGCATTATTATTCCTCAAGCTTAAGTTTCCTCTCTTTGACCATCACTCATAAAATGCTTCTGAAATGGAATAAAATATACAAAGTTTAGTGAAAAATTACATCATCATTACCAAAACCACAAACCAGATGAAAAAATCCAAACACTATACTCAGCAGAATTTGGCTTTACTATTAATTGCTACACTCAAGACTCATAAATAGACTGCACTAATAAATATTTTCACAGAACTTCACGAGATGCCAACTGTCAAAACACCACCTCATTAGACAAAAAATAGAAACAGAGCTAATTATGGCCCTAACTAATGAATATTCAGCTATTCCTTATACCTTCTACATAACGCAAAAAGATTTGTTGCTTGCTATGATTTTGGTAGTCCTATGCAATAGCTTAACACACATCGTAAATAGTGAGTGGAGTAATTAAATTAAGTGCTGTGGTCAATGCACTCAGTGACTTACTGCCTTTGCTATTTTGTTGTCTGCTTATTTATACTCCATTTTTGGAGTCTCAGTAATCTGCAATAACTCTCTCAGACACTGTGGATGATTTTGCTTTGCTGAATTTTAGAATCCAACAGAGATACTTCAAAACCTATATATATTTTCTACAACGCATCCTTTTCAGCACAAGCCTTCACTTAGACTAAAAGTAAGCTATTTCATATAAAAAACAATACATCTCACTCCAGAAATGGGTTTATAAACACTCATGCATGAATGTGCCATCCTATCTACATAGGAAAGTATAACAGGAGAATCCCTCTCTAAATCTAGGAACACACAAATCTAAACCAAACAGCTCTCCCCTCTGCTCTTCAAAGATGCATTCTCTCATTCCTGAAAGGTTAGTGACATTTTCCAAGGGACCGCATAAGTTATGTCAAGATTTGTGCTTTCACTGTACTCTTCCTTTGAGCAAAAAGTCCTTTTTGGCCCTGAAGGGTCATCTGTCTATCCCCCTAAATCTGCTGGGAGATTTACACAGCATATTGTTGGGAGATGCACCTTAGAGAACGTAATCCTCTGTCTTTTGTTCTGACCAACTCATCCCATTGCAGAACTTAGGCTGTCTTGCAAGTACCAAGAGCAGATGGTAAACACATCAAGTATCTCGCTGCCGATCACTGCCCTATCACATCAGAAAAGCTGTGGGAAAAAATCAGGCTCTAATCAAGATGTGAGAAGAGTCAGCAGCCATCACCCCGCGGGCAGAGAGGGAAGGTGCTGCTGACCCCTGTTTTCCTCTCTCAGCAGGCTCTCTCACAGTGCAACTGCGCTTTTTATCCAGTTGGGACTAAGGAATAACAGCATCAGTTGTGGAAAGAAACAGGTGGAAAATGAAAAACTTTGCTATTCCTCTACCAACATAACCTCAGTCTTTCTTGCAGCATTCACTTCCAGCAGAAATCCCAAGGGAATCTAAATCACATATCCCAAAGCCCTCTCTTCATACTGAGCTCAATCTACAGGTCTTCTGTTTCTTGCTACTTTCTTGGAGAACGGCACAGTATCAATTAAAGATTCCAAGAAATACTGGGACACTACTCTCCCCGGAAAAAGTGAAAGTAGTTGAGGTCCATGGTGGAATGATACTTTTATGCTGAACACTGCAGTTGGAACATTCATTAGTTTTCTGAGACTGCAAACTTCCTCAGATTGAATGCTTTTTCAAGCTTATTTGTGGTAAAAAGTAATAACTTTGGAGAAATGACAAATTCCAGACAGATCACATTCCTATGCCAGAGTCTGCCCATTCTCTTCACATCTATCATACATTAACTTTATTATGAAAAAATTATTCCTCTGCCTATATTAAAAACCAAAGCATGTTGAAGTATGTTTCATTTCTACTGAAAGGTTTTTCAATTTAACTGAAGGACAACTTCAATTGATTGAAATATATCTTCAGTGATGCCATTTGAGGCTAAGACAATTACATATAATTACATCAGACCTTCCTATACATGTGCTTCTCTTTCCCAAGCACAAGAATTCTACTGAGGCCCCAGAGATTCCAGAAAGACAAAATGTCCTAAATAATAAATTTTAGGTAAAATTCACAGAACAAGATACTGTACAAATAAGTAGCCCACCCTTCTCACCAGCTCTGGCAAAAGGGACGCTGAATGAAGATGGTAACAAGAAGGATTACTCTGGCCAAAAAGGCATGTCTGAGGCAAATAACAAACAGGTGAAAGAAGAACCAACCAGAGCCCAGAAGTGTTGATGGAAAAGTTTTTCTGTCAGCCAGAGCTCAGTGGATCACTGTAGAAGGTCCAATTCTCTAGCCATTGCTTGGAAGGTTTTCACCCTCATTTACAAGTGGTGAAAGTTTGAGACTCCTGCACCCTGGGATGGGATTTCGTGAGCAGCTTCAGCTGTCAGAAGTGTGAGCTGATGTGGAAAGGAGTACCTGTCTCATAGCCTGGCTTAACACCCCAGGGTTACTGATGCAGGTGGGAAAGCCCATGGGACCATCCCTTCCATGGCACCTGCACTCAGATCAGCTCAACCTGCTCAAGCTGCGGGCTGGGAAAGGTAATTCCAGAGCACATTCTGTAGCCCTGCTCTACATTACAAGTTCATACATTTTTCAATATTTCAAGTTCTCACTTCCTGAGGGCAACTGAGTTCTTGCAGTACTTCCAATTATAGCCTGGTGGCAGAGGGGAACAAGTTAAGAGGATGTAGCAAGTCAATTAGTGCGGTGGAGCTAATGGACAATAACTCACTGAAAGCTGCTTTAAGCTGCTTTTGCAACTCTGAGGTGAAAACCTGTGCAAACCAGGTTGTAACCATACACTTGACTCAGACAGACTCTGTTCTGCTGATCCAGGTGCTATCCTTCCTATGTCTGTATGTATTTCAGTTCTGACACGAAATGTTACCTGCCAACTATGTAAAAGGATAAACACATCAGGGAAGGAGAAGCACTGCGCAAGACTTAAAAACAATCAGCTCCTTGTCTTATGGTCATCTTCTTTTACATGGTATGGCTATGTTCTCTTCCCTCTTTTCCACCAGAAGCCATAACATTTAGTAGTAACTTAAAAAATATAATATCAAATAAGAATATATATAAAATATAAATATATACACATGTTCTGTGGTAAGCTAGTTACATATGCCTCCCTAGAACAGCATGGGAACATGCCTAAAAGACTTAATCATTGCTTTTTGGTTAATAAGCACTGAAATGATGAAAAAAGAACTGAAGATCAGAGAATCAGGGAATGGTTTGGGTTGGAAGGAACCTCTAAGTCCATCTAGTTTTAACGCCCCCTGCCATGGGCAGGGACACCTCCCACTAAACCAGGTAGCTCAAAGCGCCATCCAACCTGCCCTGGAACACTTCCAGAGATGGAGAATCCACAACTTGGGGCAACATGTTCCAGTGCCTTACCACCCTCACAGTACAGAATTCCTTCCTAATATCTAACCTAAACCTAAGTTTGAAGCCATTCCCCCTCCTCCTGTCACTACATGCCCTTGTAAAAAGTTGCTCCCCAGCTTTCTTTTAGGCCTCCTTCAGGTATTGGAAGGCTGCTATAAGGTCTCCCTGGAGCCTTCTCTTCTGATTTCCCATGCTAACTATACTACCCACACAGACTATTTCTGGTACATAAAGAAATTTTAAAAAAAAGAAGAGAAGAAAAAGCAAGGGCAATCACAATGAAATTTTTCTATGACCTACCTACAAGTTACAGCCTGAAGTTGGATCTTATTCAACTCATTATTCCAAAGTATCCTCAAGGCTGAAAGTTGATCACGTAATTTAATTTGATTTTTGGTGGCAGAGAACTCGAGGTAGGATTACCAGTGCAAAAACAATTCAGAGGATTCTGTGAAACAAAGCATTCTGTCTATGTACCTCCTACTCAAAGTTTATCCTAAATTTATCTATCTGCATCCTGACTTTTCGTATATACAAGACACTCTTTTAGCCAAAACCAGAGAAAAGTGTTCAGCTTGCCTTTAACAGCACAAAGTGCAAAAAAGAAAAACCTATGAAACCTACTTTTTGTTCTGCTGTCCACTTCTATTTTTGTTGGCTCCTGAGTTGCTGTGGCTGGAGGTAATTTCTTCCCAACACTCTGAAAAAAAATAATTATTCTCCTTTAAAATTTGCAGGTTCAGTTAAAAGTTGGACAACATAAAAAATTGTAATGGAAATACAAAATAGAGAAGTAGAAAAAGGAAAATAAAGAAACAGAGGCAAATAAAACTATAGTTAAGTTTATTGCTGGGGGTTTTGATAACTTTTTCAAAAATTATAAAGAATTCATAAAAATGTGATCCTCAAATTTACCTTTAAAAAAGTTTACTAACATTTTTAAACAATAATCCCTTAACACAGTTTCAGGGCAGACTCAGAGAAGTTTCGCTGGTGGACTGAATATGTGATGAAATTACTTAAGTAAAGGTGCTATTCAATATCAAAACTCAAACTGAGAGAAAGGGGGGAGGAACCACCTTGACTTCTGTCCCTACAAGAAGAATTCATTTCAGTCATTCTAGATTAAGTGTGATTTTTATATTGACAACATTTCTCTAAAAGATTCCCATTTTTACTTATTTTGAGCAAAACCAATTAATTTATGGAGCAATAAGCAATAACTACCCTCAGACAAGTAAGGTGTAACAGTAAACAAATGCTATCTGCTCCCACCAAAATAAAATAAAATTGGTATTCATCTTTATGCCTGTTACTATATGCATGCTATTGCCCCTCTCTCTCTCTTCTCCTTATCAAGAAAGTTGCCTAGCTTTAAAATCCCAGCAGTGTGTAGTTGAAGAAATAAGTGTAATTATTACTTGTTTATATAAATAAGAGTACTGAAAAGCTCTAGCTGTCATTCAACATCCTTTTCTGGCAATGGATGCATAAATACCATGAAACCTCCTCCACGCTCCCTTGACCTTCTGAGTAAAAGCTAAGAGATGAGAGCTAAGATTTAGTCTTGGAGACCATAAGGAAACTCTTGGGGACCACAAGGTAAACTCTGGTCAATATGAGTACAGCACTTTCAGTAACTGAAAAATTCCAAGCTGTATAAAGAATAGTAAGAGCTCCATGTTAGCAATTTTGTACACTAATGTGTCAAAACATAGCTATGAAAAGGAGTAAAATATACACAGGGATTTCAGGCTGGTAAAAGAACACCTGGGGAACAGAGATAGTTTTAAGAGGTGCCCAAAACAGTCATCAAATCTGTGTTGACAGCAAGAAAAACTATGAATTGCAGCACCCAAAAACATTCCTGTTGCAACTTAACTTGCAGGTGGCAGCAGAAACAACTGACCTTCTGCTGAGCTAACGACCCAACTTACAACCCAGAGTTTGTGTACTGCTGAGGAAGAGAAATCAATAACAAAACTCTACAGAATGTCTGAAATTGTCTGCTGAGGTGGGACTGAGCGATAAGAAGCATTAACTGAAGCAGTGACTGTGGAGATAACAGAAAAACAGGACATGACACATTCCTGCAAACCAGGAAAGGGCAAAACTAAGAAAAGTGCATGACCTGGCTGTGCTGAAGCAGTTAAAAGGCAAGAAGGATGATGAGAAAGAGTTGACTGAGATCTAGCTGAAAAACAGTGAAAATTGTACTCAAAGAGATATAATGAAAAATGTGAACCTACTGGGCATTTACAGAGATAAAAGCACAGGATGCCTGCAAGACGAAAGCAAGACCGGGGAGACAGCTTTTGGTTCAGAGGCAAACAGGGCAGTTCAAGACAGATGCACATTTCAGTATATGCCCATTCATGATCAAACATTTACTCGCAGTTCTGTTTCAGAAAATGGTTTGGAAAATGATGAGAGCATGTACTCTAAACTGCACTGCTATTTAACTCAGAAAAAGATGCTTACTAAAAGAATATCCAAACCCATTATTTTAGGGGATTTTTTTTTAAAGATGAAATTGTTATGAAAGAACAATTAATTAAAGGAAATAATGTGGTAATTGCTTCACCATATATGAATCATTGATTTTATGCCATGAAACCAAAACCCAGACAAACCCACAACAAGCTAACACTTAAAAAGCTACAAATCACAGCAAAAGAATCATGGGCAAAAGGGAAGATACTAGTGTATCCCAGGGGGAAAGACATGCTGCAATGTAATTTCTTAATTTACAGAAGCAGATGCAAGGGTGATGCTTGAAAACATTTATTCATCTGTTCATTCAGAAAGAATGCCTGAGCAGGTGATAAATCAGCATTGGGAACCAACTGAGTCCTTGTGAACAGAACAGAGAATACCAACAAGACTGCTCTTTTATGGAGAGCTAGGAGGCATAATTCAAGTAAGTTTAATGGGGGTTACACAGCGAGTGAACATGTGCATTTGTTGTGGGACAGGGAGAGGAGAAGACGAGTGGAACTGGTGTTCCTTAATTGTAAGGGGACTGTACTCTAGGATTTCTATAGGTGACACAAGCAGAACAGAAAAAGGGAATAAAAATTGCTGAGCCATACAAATCTAATTTCAGGTGGACCTGCGCTGCCAAGATGCTTTAGTCTTCCTGTGAAATGGTACCAAAGGAGCTATATTTTTAAATTATGATTTATTTATGTTACCAAATGGTCTATACTGATCCATATATGGAAAACGTGCATGAAACTTTTCCCATGAAATTTAGTATAGTACTCATCTGTTCATTTAGGAAACACTCAAGATAAACTTTACTCGCTCTAAGAGACACCGAATCCTCTATGATCTGTTAAGTCTGATGGTTCTGCTTTAACACAACAAAACCCCAAATACAGCTAAGATCTGTGTGCTGGGGGTCCCAGATCAAGTAGTATTATCACAGTTACCTATTTTTCTGACAAGAAAACAAATGGGAGACAGTAACATCTCCTTCCATATAAGCCAGAAACTTTCCTGTTCTACATCACTCATCCTCCCAGACAGGTCGAATACCTACCAAGTTTACTACTGGCAAGGAGAACCAAGCAAGCCCAACTTAAATTCTTGCTGATCCAACACACATCTGCATGACATAGGCTTTTCTTCTCAAGGACTAGCTACTACAGGATATTTTGGTCTCTTCTTCAGTTGAAGGCTCAGTGCAATTTATCAGTCTCCTTCATTTCTAAAAGAAAGGATGGGAGCAAAGAACACTCTAAGGAGACTGAACTCAAGATTTTAATGTAATTTTTTCTCCTCCTCTGTTCTTCTTTTACATAAGAAGAAGGTCCAAGCCCTTCTAGACACATTCCTCTATGCCAGAAAACACTGATATACAACTCCAGCTTTCATGTTAGTCTTTTACCTGACTCATTCCTACCTATCAGGCTCAATACAAGCAAGTAGATCTGACCTCTTACATAGGCAGAAAACAAGATTTAGTATTTGAAGAGTTTTTTGGCAATTTAGACACTCCAAATCCAAGAGTAGGATCCTTAACCCTGCAGGAATCCCCTGATATCTCTGAGCATAAACTGCCTCTCTCCATTTACCTAACTCTATCATGTCGTCAATAATGTTAGCAATAAAAAGTCACACACAGCATGAACCAGAATGCCCATAATGACACCCTCCCAGCAGTGTCCTTATTGCCAGGCTGCAAACACAAGTGAACTTCGGCATTTTCTCTCTAGAGCTGTGTATCTTGAATTCTTGGCTGCAGAATGGTTTCAGCACCAGCAAGAAGGGTAGCATATCATCCTGTGCCTTTGTATTTCTAGCCTGGTGGCACAGATACACTCCTAAAGACTACTGTTTCAGTTTCCCTCTACTTTCCTAAGATTTATGCTAATTATCATAAATCTCTTTTCTGGATGGTGGCAGTGAGCCTTGTTCCACTTACATTACTCTGGAGAAAACACTGACTTGCTTAGTCCTGTCACACAAGAAACACGTGGTGAAAATGGAGTTTGTATTTTCTGACTCCAAGCCTACATTGACTCCCAGGACACAACAGAACATTATCAACAAAACAGGCAGAATATTGATCCCGCTATTTCTGCAAGGCGAGATTATTTAGCTGTCAGACACAAATTCCACTAACTGTCTGACAACTGAATCCTAAAGATGAAAGGGAATGAAGTGCCCTCTTGCTGCAGAAACAGCTGATTAAAGCATGAATAATGACCATGATCTGGTGTACAGATATTCAGAGGTATGAGACAGATTTAGCAGCAACCTGCCAGTATTAATGCTTTGTTTTACGAAGCCGGTGGAAGGACAGTCTAGCACTAAATAACAGTCTTGGCAGAAGAGGCCTTGGTGGCATCTCGATACACTGCAAAGCCATATCACTGCAGGCCAGTTTCCTCTGATACTGAATTAACAGTGATTAAAAAACAGGTTGACTTTTGGCACAAAAAGCTACGTGACCGAGGTCATGGTACAATCTAAAGAGTCTCATTTTCTTTCGTTTATATATTTTGTCTCAGCTGCAATCCCTGTAACCACAGAGGACACCACAACAAAAGCAGAGCACATGAGGGGCAGTATACAAGTCAGTTTTTCTCACTTAAAGGTACTTCCCTACAACTACTGAACCCTGACCAGAGGGACAAAAAAAGACCTGTGGCCAAGTTTCCTTCTTCAGGACATTTTAGAATTGTACTTCAGGGTTTTCTGTTGTTGTTAAAAACTGCCTTGTCTCTCTACTTTCGTCATTCAGGTCTAGTGTCTCTAGAACATTTAATCTGAAAATTCAAATTGAATCCTCAGTGCACAGGTAGGTCCATACAGAAGATTCTGTTATACTTCTTTGCACTAAAGAAACACACATCCACTGAGGCTCCTTAAACAATACAGGCTTCTTGAAACAACAGCTTATTAACTCAGGAATAAGGAAAAACGTATTTACTCATCATCAGTATTATTCTGGGAAGTGTCTTGAGGTCTTTACCCAGGACAAAATATTTTGGAACTGCTACTTGGAATATAACTCCATGAAGACATTCTAAAAAATATATCAGACATCAAAGAATTCATTAAAAAGGGGTGTATGAGCTGAAAACACTAATATTTTTAAGTTTAACTTCTCAGTTTGAATTGTGAAAATATAACAATACGCACTGATGCTTTACACAAAGCAGGAAAAGACAGTTATGTATTTTGTGAACTTTTAGAATTTCAGAAATCATCAATAACTAGGTCAGGGGGAAAAAGTGCCATGTTTCTCTGACCACCACGCTTCCTCTCAGCATTCAACTAGTATTTTTAGATGTTGTTTACTTGCATGAGAATTATCTAATATACAGGTTTGCATGCAAATCCAAGGCCACTATCAGTGACAGTATAAAATCTGTATTCTTTAATGTATTTTTGACAGTCCGCTTTGTAACAGAGAACATTTTTTCACAAAAAATCAGAAATGGTCATTATATTTTTCCAGCTCTGGATGAACAGGAGCTTAAACAATCTTCTCACATGTGGTGTTGTTAGGGGACAGCCAAATTAATGTCTTTTTTTTCCTAATACACTTCAAGTGCTTAAGGAATGTCATCAAATCCTCTATCCATCCTACCTGTCATACCTTAAATAAAATTTAAAAAAAGAGCCAAAATATAAAAACCCCAAAGACTTCCACATGTCAAAATGCCCTCACTCTGTCAGAGACAAAGGAAGAGAAATGTCCAGGATTTCAGTTTTTCCCATGATGCCAACATTCAGCTCTACATAAAGTACTTTCTGTGACAGCAAGATCAAGTTTTGCTATACTAAGGTTTCCCTAAAGGACAGAGCTGACTTTCCCAAAGGGTCACCACATTCCTCTACTACCACAAGAAGGCAATAGGAATTTTAAGAAAACTTTATAAAGAAAACAAAAATTCTTTAGAGAAAGTGCAACTAAGCACCCGTCTGCACATTTGATTGTCTCAGTTATTTAAAACAGCCTCTTCCTCTGTAACTGCTTTCTACCCAACTTAGCTTTGGCAGAAATACTGTCCATATTCTCCTGAACCACAATTATTTATATTTTTTTAATAGCAACTAGGCAGATACATCTGCACTCCCAGCTAACACAGAGAGCCCCAGTTGCCCAAGCTGCACACATTTCTACTGACATCATCTCTGAGGACATTCCCACCACAGTGCAGGGTAATTTCCTTAAAACTGGGTTAGGTGAATGGATGGGAGAGAAAACAAGTGTTCATCAAGTTCCCAGTTACAAGCAGGCAGTCTCTCCTTTTTATTCTCCTGCTCATAATTTACTCTGAGTATGAGAAGAGAGACAGGTTGTCTTGTAATTGGTGTCTCACAGGTGTCTCATAATTCACTTGTGAGCAAGAGAGATGGAAGTGCCTGAGCCCACCCATCAAAGGTGGGCACATCCCCAGGGAGCCACCCTTGACTGCCACTCCTCCCTCTGCTGTGACACTGGTGCATCTGCAAGGAGAAAAAAGGGAAGTGACCCATGCCCTGACGTGTTGCAGAAAAGAAAGGAGAAAAAAAAGCAGAGTTTTAATGTAATCTGCTTCACTAAACAGCTGCACAAACATTTGGGTGAAACTGAGGCAGGAAAAGTTATGGTCATAGGGGTAAGTTGCAGCACTTATTTATACAAGCTTAGGTTTATCTGGAAAGCATGGTGAGCATCTCACAGTGTGTGCTGGTAATTCCTGGGGCCAGCATATCACAATTAGACCACGCTCAGGACAAACCAAGGAAAGGCTGTGTAAGTGCTTGTTGGGGTTAAAATAAGTTTACTTATAGCATATCAGAAATTACTTGTGTAGGTTTAATTTTAATTGTAAGTTGCTAACAGCTTAGCAGGAGTGTGCCCTCCTCAAAGCTTGGCATAGGTGAACTTTAAATGAGCTACCCTTTGGTAGCATGACTGGCTCAGCAAGGGAGCAAACAGAAGACATACAGGATACCTTCGGAAAAGGGCTGAGACCCCAGAGGGCCCCAAGGCTGCCCCAATCTGGGAGATAAGAGCAGTTAATGGAGACATGGAGAAAGAATCCAATGAGGTGTTGGAAGATCCCAGACCATAAATCGCCATTGGACCAAGAGGCACCCCTGGGGCTCATGAAGATCTTGTGCAGAGACTGGGGGAATAAAATGGCCCAGGGATTTCTTTGTTCAGACTCCCTCTCTGGAGGCACCCACCTGTAATAACCTGACTCTGCCTCAAACCCAGGATCTGAACTCTTCTTTAATAGTGCTTGCCTTTACATCACTCAAAAGCTGAAACATGAACGACACTCAGCTCTACATACCAGATGATGCTTGCATAAAGAATAGGTGCCCCTGACCACAGCACCAGATGTAGCACACACACACAGTGCTTTCTAGTGGGATGTTTGGCAAATGTTTCACAGAATGCAGACAACAAAGCAATTAAAGTGTTTTAAACTTCATATT
The DNA here is from genome assembly GCA_036023395.1 of Myiotriccus ornatus. NCBI lineage: Eukaryota > Metazoa > Chordata > Aves > Passeriformes > Tyrannidae > Myiotriccus > Myiotriccus ornatus. The sequence continues at coordinate 102,290,466 of JAYRBT010000001.1, forward strand.
ATAGTTTCTTTGCACATAGTCAAGCTATATTATCTCCTACTGGACAATCCTCAAATGACACATTTTCACAGTTAGTCCATATCCCAGCAGACTAATGTGCAGTTTTTCCAGCTGATGTCTATATTAGATGACTTTTGGAGCTGGATGAATATAGGCCTTCTGAATGACAGCATATCTTTGTAAAGAAATAAATCCTTTATTTCTTTTAAAAAAAAGTTACCTTTGAAAGACTTTACTCTTCTACAGCAAAGTTGCAAAACCTCATATTTAGGTGCTGTCAAAGGCACCTTAATTCTCCCTGCCTAGACTAAATCAACAGATCTCTGAATAAAAGATGTTCCTCCAAATAAACATCCCGGTGTTACAAAGCAAAAGATCAAAGCCTTTATCTCACTGGAGCTCCTTGAAAATTAACACAATTTCAGGCATCAGTCTGACTCTTACCACAAATAACAAGTATGGACAAAGCAGACAAATTGTCCAAAGTCAAGAGTGAAGAGGTGGGGGCCCTATAGCTGTTCATGAACATCAGTCCTTTGGGAATTGGCTCCGAGACAGAAGCCAGCACTGCTTTAGAGGAAAGCAATCTTCAAGTAGTCAAGGAGTATATGCTGTTTCAATGTTAAAGGCTTTTGGAATGAGCACCCATATGGAGAAAAACTAAAGGTATCTTGGGGGGGGAAAATGTTTTCTAGTGTTCACACTCATATAATTTTACCAAATGCAAAAGTTAATTCTTGATCGCAAAAGACAAAAAGAATGAGTGTGTGTGTGTGTAAAAACAGCATGTCAGTCTAAATCCTACTACAATATTCTAATTCTCCTTCCAGAGAATGGTAAACAGGTTGTGATTACATTACACCACAGTCAGTTCACTTGGTGCCCTAGAAATATGGCACTGATTGTCAGAGCATCTTACAATTACTGCATCTGTCATGCAGTGTCATGGCCCTGGAATCCAAACAGACAAGCAAGCAAGGAAGTAAACAAAGCAAAGGAAACAGCCCAAAGATCCCCAGACAAGGGAAATTTTAGAACAAAACATGCTTTTGCTGGGGCTTTGTTTTCTGATTCATCACTGATGATTATTCTTCTGATTTCATTCTTTTTTACAGTTGAAAAGAAGAAGCAAAACTACCTCTTCTCATTGGTAAAATGCTTAAACTGCATCAAGCCTGAGAATAAATGCTTTGAATACTTAAGGAATAGTGACATTTCTTTTGATCAAAAACTACTTTATTTTTCAAAATAACAGTAACTTCTGAAATATTTAATAAAATAAGTTCTGGGTGCTTTACTTAATTACATCAAAAAGTATTTGAAAATCACATAAAGAGAAGTCCTAGAAAATTACTTGCTGTGACAGATAAGTAATAATTTATATGATGCCATGAATGTCCATGGCAAATTAAAGAAAAAATTACAACCCTGCCCTACCTTTGGCTTACCACTGTGAAGGATTACATACAGAAAAAAATGGAGGGAGAAAGGAAGGCCAGGATAATATAATAATGTATGTTGACACTCCTTGATGGCTCAGAATCTGTTACTCCACAACCAAAGACGAGAGTAGTATGTTCCTCGGTAGACTTTTAGGTATGTACTTTCTTTAGCAGAAAGCACCAGGTCCTGCAATTAAACTTAACTTATGCTATTGTTTTCATCTTGGATTAATCAAATTTTATCTCTTGAATATATTACTCACAATTATTCATTATTTTAGTCATCATCTAGCGTGATTTCTTACTTAGCCACTGAAAAGGTAAGAAATCTTAAAACGTAGGGTTTCATGCTCGCCATCCCTCCTGCTGTGTCGTGACTGCATGAGCCTCACATTTTACATGTGAGCTGGTTATACTTTTCAGTATGATGGCATTCAGCTGGTTCTGCCACTGAGATGTAAAAGAGACAAGATATTGGTGTTCTGAAATAGTTAATCAAGAGGAAGTTAATTTCATTTGAACATCAACTGTGAGCCAGATGTGTCCATATGGGCCAGTCATTGCCCGTTTCCCTTCTGTCAGTGGAGGAAAAATAGCCCTTTTAGCATGCAGTTCATCTGAACTTCTCCTTTGGGATAAAGAAAGCTCATGTCTTAATAATGCCTTTTAGTCTACAGACTGTGAAGAAAGCTTGAGTACTAGCAACATCACAGACACGTAAAATCAATCAGAAGAATCCCATGATAGTTGCTATTTCTAAATATTTTAGTTGTCTAGCCCATGCATGCTACTTTCCAGGACAGTAGGCAGCTAATCCATCTGAAGATCTGTCCTTATCTATGTATCTGGATCTATCTATCTACAGATTATCAATAAATCTATAAATCCATCTACCAAATCCATAAATTGCGATGTTACAGCAATATAATGTTGTCTTTATACAAGTCCACTGTCATCTTTTCTATTTTGCAAGCCAATTGACAGCAATCTTCATTAAACCACACAATTAAAAAAATTGCTGGTCCTTGCTCCTGAAGAAGATTGAAATGGTGACCTCAGTGCACACTTCAAACTAAAACTGAGATTCAAAAGAGTTTACTGTTGTTCAAGGATCAACGCTCTTGTTTTTCACTTCTTCACAGATGGTCCAGCAGAGGGGAAAAACAGAAACTCATTTCAGATAGAAGTAAAATTACACATTTGGAGGAAAAGACTATCTTTAGACAGAGATGACAGGCTTTGAATCCCATAGATGTTAATACTTTGGAAAGCAATAAAGAGCAACATAAAGTGCTATCAAAATGCTGTATAAATCCATCCAACACCTAAGTCATTGTGTGTGGTTCTCATCTCCTTTTGCCCTCACACATAAACCATCTCAGTTCCTAAAGAAACTGAAAAAAGAGAAAGTCACCAAGAATGATCAAACATATGGAACAGATTCCTTATTCTGGGAAAAAAAGATACACACAGGTGACACAAGTCTATAAAAATAAGGAGACATTAAGTAGGTAGTTAGGAAGGACTCACTAATTATCTCTTCCAGTAATAAAAATTAAGGACTCACTCATCTCTTCCAGTAATAAAAATTAAGGGCTATTAGATGAAATTAGCAGGTACCACATTCAAAACAAAGGGAGGTAACTCCTTCCCACAATGTGTGATCCAGCAGATTGGAACTCTTTCCCAGGAATTACATATGCTACAACATTATGTGCAATGAAAATATGACTACTCAAATTGACAAGGAACAAAAATCCATTATGGTCATCAAACACAAAGTTCAAAATGACTAGAGGCTGTTAAGACTCGCTGCAGGAATTTGTATGTGCAACCTGTTCTCACACTCTTCCCCCAAGGCTTCCAGAATTGACCACTGTTTGGAGGCACGACATGAGCCCAGGCACAGTTCTGATTTGAACTAAAGATGTCTCAGGATCTTCCAATTTCCTGGAAATATTATTCTTCAACATATGAAAATGAAATATTGAATGCGTACACTTCAGAAAGTAAACTTAAATAAAGGCGACATAAAACCAAAGTCGTAACTCAAGGGAAACTTCAAAGAATTACTCAAACTCCTATCTCCCTCAAACATTATCTAACACACTAAGTTCTTCTGATAAAAAGAAAGCAAAACCATAGGGAGAACAAGATATATGGAGAAAATAATTAGAAAAGTCTTCAAAATTATTAAGCAGTAACTCTTAGAGGTTAATTTAAATCCTCTGATTTGCAGGACACTAAAGAAATTTTCAGTGGAAAAATTTCAGAACTAAAAAATGCTTTAAGGTATATGCAAGTCTACTTTTCTGGGCCATCTTTTGTAGTTCCCACAGAAGCAGAGAAACCCACTATGAATCTAAAAGATTATAAAAATCGAATACTGGATTGACAGCTATTGCAATGAAAAAGAAAAATCCACAGTACAGAAATGTATGTTTACATTTCCTATTTAGCCATCTCAAACTATTTATGACCTATAAAGTGGATTATATCTATCACAACACTACCAAGTGAAATGCTTGTAACAACTTACCAACTTCCTGAATAAATTCTGACTCTGTCAAGCTGTCTGGAAGGGCTTTGACTGTTGCCAGCTTTCTCTGAGAAACTGCTATATATTTGTCTTCAGATGCACAGTATTTCAGTATATGAATACAAAGTGTTCCCTCAGCAATGACATTGATATTTACGCTGAATGGAACTGTTTATATTGTCCACATTCATGGAATTTAAACTTCTGCATTTAAAGGAGAGTCTCAAACCTTCATAGTAGGGAAGACTTCTAATTAGAGAGCCTGTTTCACTAATTCCTAACTTCCCATTTGCAACGACAAAACATCTCTTCAGCAACTTCAGAACTGCTTAAATGGAAAATTACTTTTTTTCTTGTTTCCAGCTGTTGAGCTCCATTTAGGAATGACCTGAGACAGAACCAAATGTCTCATCCAGCTACCCATGCACGAAAACTACCAGGTGTTTAGCGGACCACCATCACTCTACAAACCACAGATGAAGAATATCTTCATTAGTGTTACGCAACTCACCAGAGAAATCTGTGCTTTCTCAAATAACATATGAAGAAATAAGTAGGGAAAATATGCATTTTTGGCTTAACCTCTTGGATGGAAAAGGGAGTAAAAACAAAAGCATTATCAGTGAAACATCATTCTCATTAAAACTCTGGGTAGCTCACAGAACAGAATAGTGCAAATTTTGCTTTTTAGAGTGTTCCCTACATTTAAACCTGTTCTATTGAGTTCAGACTCTAAAGCTATTGTAACTTCATATTTTGATAAGTTCTTAAAATCTGAAATTATGGGCACGGAGGGGACTGGAGAGGCTTTTTTCTACCAATATGCTTGATGTGGTGAACAGAAGAGAAACCCGTGTGTCTTAACTTGCACACTTTGTAACTAATATTTCTGTAAAATTTGGAATCCTGACATTTGATGCTGTCAGGCTGTCAGTTTCAAACCATTAACGAACTAAAAGTCTGCCTTCCTAAAAGCTTAATGGTGAGAAAGTGAGTGTAAGAGTTTAGATTAGATAGATGCTGCTGAAACAAATGGAGTGAGACATATTAGAATCACTGATGAGTAAAAAGACTTTAGTAAATGAAATAAAAGGCAAATACAGAGTGAAACTCGCACAGCACGCTCCCAGCTGCCTCATCTCAAAGCACTGGAAGCGTGCACATCCAAATGAGCACTTTCTTTCCTCCTCAGGCTGCAGATTTGCAATGCTAGAAGGTGCTTTTGTAACAAAAGTGGGTTTTGAGCAGAAAGTCTTATTTCTTCTCTGCTTTATTTTTTATTCTCCTCTTTTACTGACTGTGGCTCACATAAATGTAAAGAAAACATGTCCCCTTGCACCCCTTGCCATGAATTTTACCATTTGCATTTGCCATTCACAATTAATTTCTGTCTTCTCTACGAAAAATACTTTAGTCAGTCTGCACTGAGTGAATGAAATTCCTTCCTGCTCTCCCAAGAGAACCATGCCTGTCTAGATTGCAGCTGGTAACTTGCATGATCCAGACTGTACCATCCAGCTTAGAAACTGCTGTTGTGAAACCTCCCTCTTTTACAAAAATTAATGAACCTTATGAACCTTAATGAACTGCTCCATGGATCTCCACTTCCTTTTGCAGCAGTAAAGAAAGCAGTGCAGCTACCCTCATCTCTCACCAAACGAAAAAAAATTCTAGGAAAACAGTAAGCAGAGAATGGCACTCCCTTAATATCTTCCTTTTTTAAGTGGCAACAATACTTCTTTGCTCTTGTGTAAAAGTTGTGATGTTGTCAACAAACTGACAAATAGCTGCTCGATTATATTTTTCAAACCAGCGATTATTAAAAAAAAAGAGTAACCCCATACTGTCATACAGATTATCCCAGCTTTAGTGCTGACAGCAAATATTTCTTCCTTTTTGGTATTATATTTCTTCTTTTCTCCTCAGATTAACTTTCACTTTTTATTTCTGGGGTTTCCCACACACACCAATGTTGCATCACTGAGGAAAAACAGGGATGTCTTTTAAACTCTACAGGGAAAACTGCAGAGCAACAAGCGACTCGAAACCCAAACAGAAAACGAGTAATATCATGTGTTTCATCTTTGGTTTTCAGCAAGGGCTTTAGGTACAGAGACTGCTGCAGAAGAAAGCATCAGCTGTGCACACGGATCTCTACTGCTCTTTGGGTGGCCAGTGTGTGGCAGAGGGCCCACCCAGCACCCAGCAGAAAGGAGGCACCAGCAGCCCCAACTTGGCTACCTGTCGCTGTTGCATCACGACTCGCTCCCCAGGAGCTCCGTTCTCTCTCCTCTCCTTGCCTTTTATTGGAAGTTTTTATGAAGCACTTAATCAGCTAACTGTAATAAGTTCCTGTCCCTAGTATTTAAGCACTATTTTCTGAAACACAGAATGCCACCAACCTCCTATAGGAACACACACAAAGGGCATCTTAGAAACTGGCCTACAGATTTCTATCCTACCAAGTGTCTGCATGGTCTATGATTCTTTCTCCTTCCCTCCTTTCTCTTTTCTTTATTTAAGGCAGAAAAAGAGAAAGACACATGGCACATTTTAAGAGAAAAAGCAACTCAGAAAACTTCTTACTTCATTTCTGCACACAGCTTACTGACTTCAGCTGTGAAAAGCCAAAGTTGAGGAAAATTTACATTTTTGTACTAAGAGCTCCCAAAGTATCTGCAAATCATTAAACAGTTTACTTGATATCTCTCCATTCAGCTGTCCATAAAATTTTACAAGCAACAGTTGACTCTGGTTGCTTTTTCTTGGGAGGGGAAAGAAAAGAAAAAAGATCATTTCCATTTAGATTTTATTATCCCAATATAATTTTCTCCAAAACTCACATCAACTTTCCTTGCTTATACAAATGTCACCTCACAAAGAAGATGAATTAGTAAAGCTCCTCCTCTTTTTTCCTGACAAGAAGAAGAAGTACAGTTTTATTAGTGCATTTAGGAAGGAAAAAACAGGAGGTGTGAGGGGTTAATTTTCCTTTAGTAAGCAAACATTCAAAAGAGCAACACATCCTAAAGACTTTGCAACTCGTCTTGCTTAACTATAAAGTTGCATTATTCTTTACAGTAAGAAAATTGAAACCACATCATATAGGAACAGAAAACATCTGTGCAAGTTTAATGGCCAAACAGGCTGAAAGGAAAAAAACTTAAGCTAAACAGAGTCAGGATAGAATATGTTTTCATGCAAAAGTAACTCCCTATTCTAACATGGTCCTCTATAGCAGAAATGGACTTCATGATCCTCATTACTCTTTTCCCTTCTCTTTACCTACCCAGCACCTACAAAAAGTGCAGAAGAACCGAAGAACCCTGCAGTTGAAACCAGTGCTCTGCAGAATAAGTATTACGATACAGTTTTAAACAGCCACAGAAAAAACCCCCACAACTAACTGTAAAATAAATACCTCCTCTCCCATTGTGAAGCCAAGCTGCCTTTCAGCAGCTTGAAGTGTCCAAAAAGTGCCCTGGAGTCCTGCCCCTTCCTTGCATGAGCTCAGCTCAGCGAGAGCGGGAGCCCAGCCCTGACACTGACTCACGATCCGGGCCATCCCAGGGAAACAAAAGTTCCACTTGTTTATTTCACAGGAAATACGGAGCTTTTCCTACCTCTGCTCACACACAGCAAGAAGTTTCCTCTCCTTTCCCAAGCCAGCTTAGACTCTCCTGGCTTCTCGAGAGCAACAGCTAGGAAAAGCGAGGATGTGAGTGACGATTTAGAGACCTTTTGTGAACAGCCCAGGCAGAAAGTTTTGCAAATAACTCTATAGGCAAAGGAGCTTATGACAAATTCTGAGTGTATTGATCTCTCAGGAAGGAAAGGAGGGGGGAGGTTGAAATTTCATGTAATTTTTGTCTTTTTTTCAGCCTTTGCTTTTAAAGAAAGATGATCAAGAAACTGCAATATCATTAAGATGATACTCTGTTCCATTAAAATCTTATAAATTCTTAATACTGCCTCCCTATAAACATTCAACTTTAAAATGACTGAATAAGGGCAGGGGAGGGAAAGACACAGATGATTTGGAAGAAACTAAAGATTTATACTTAAGCAACCCACAAGATACTATAAATTCTCTCTCCTATTTGACTTTACTTTTGACTATTGAGCAAGTATTTACACACAAACACATCTAGTCCGGACATATTCAGGCACACTCAGTGCATTCCTTATAGACACACAGCCTGCTCTCTATAGAGGCGTTCTTAAAGGGAGTGCCAACCCAATCATGGGACATGAGAAAAGCCTCTAAATTTACACTTTAAAAAGGTGAAAGCAAAAAAAAATTGGTTCTCTCTAGTTTTAAGAAACTGTGTAAGGGAAGACATGACAGACTTAGACATAGTACAGTATACTCAGACTTAGCATACAGATGGTAAAGGGGAGGAGATTAAATTTTTCAAAATGGTTCCTACAAAAAAAAAAAAAAACAAACAAAAAACAACCAAAGCAAACCCAACAAAAAACACCCCCACCAACCACCCAAAGGAAAAAAAAAATACCAAAACCAAAACCAACCAACAAAACCCACCCCAATAAAAAAGTTATTTTGCAGAGCAAGGCTATTCAATATATTTTCTGCTAAAATAGTAAGTATGAGGATACACAATTACTTATACATCCTCGGTCCTAGTCTGGTTGAGAGGTTTGGATTAGATGATCTCGGAGATCCCCTTTTGCCTTATACTAAAAGCAAATAGAAACTGGTCTGAGTGGGACTATCACTGCAAGTAAAAATATTCAGAAAAAAATATCAGGCTATTTTAGAGAGTGAAATGAGCAAAAGATCATGGCTCAAAGGAAAGGCAACATCTCTTGCAACAACGCTCCCTGTGCCTGCACCACGCTGCGGGACACCTTCAGGAGTAATTTAGAGCAAAGTCCTACTGAGCCTGCAGTCTTCTTCCTGAGCATTTCTATTTTCCAATCACAAATTAAAGTTATATTACAATATATCATAAACCTAATTTCCAGAAAACACACAGTTACTGGCATTTGCTTTAAGAGAACAGAATAATCTGTAACACATTTATACTTTATACAGTTTATGAGTATATAAAAGTGTAAGTACTATAATCAATCATGACTTTTAAAAAATAATCCTCAACTAGGGAAAATATAAAGAAAGAAAACATTTCAGAAAATATCCACAAGCTAATAAAGCTATATAGACAACAAAAGAGGAGTGTATAGATTTCCCTTTACAGGTTATATTTGATTCGGTTTACATTCGTCAGCCTTTTTATTTATGCAATTTTCAAAGTCGGGTTATTCTTTTCTTTTCATGTAACTGTACTTCTTAATCAATTTTTAAGTGCACGTGTGCTAAGAATAATAGAAGTTATTATATTAGATTTTTTTATAATCTTATCAAAGTTATAAAACTTAGCAACTCAGATGCAGCAATTAAAAATCAGTTATATTATCCAACAAAATCCAAGTGAGGCAAGAAAGAAAAATTCATTTTACTTTGACACAGTTTATAAAACTGTTTATTCCTAAAGTCTTGATTACACTAATTCACATCTTTTTATATCAATTTATATAAATCACTTATGTAGGTAGAATTTATTGCTATTATTAGACATACTACACATATTGATTCAGTTCTCTTAAAGCTCATCAGACAGCAAAAAGATAGCTTGCATGTCAGCACTGTTACTACTGAAGCATTTTCTGTGTACTGAAGTTGAAACACGAGACAAACTTTCCTAGCAATTCAGTTTATGTCTCCATCAAGTATCTCTGGAACTCAGGAAATCAGCTTTATTCTAAGCTATTTAAGCACAGCATTTTGGGTTTTTTAATGATACTTCTTTTAAAATGTCTCTTGGGGTAAAAGGTCTGGTAATGCTACAGAGTCAACTGAAATTCAGAGATTTACAGTGACTAGCAAGCTAACGATCACCAGCTGGATCCAGAGCAACTTAAAACATATATACTTTTATTGTCATCCTATTATGAAATAAAATTGCATTAGCTTAAACCTACACATCCTGTTTTTCTGACTGGAGCATCCTAAGATTTCCTAATCAAAACCATGACTGATATAACAGGAGTATTCCCTCCCAGAGAGAACTCCTCCAGAAGAACTCATTCTGGCAGAAGCCCAGTGCCGTGCCCCAGAAGAACAGACCACATTTTCCACGTTGCTTTTATGAATAACTTCTAGTACTATCAGTACTTCTTACACTACTCTGCTTCTATTTTAAGATGTTCTTCAAGTAGTTCAAGTCAGGAACAAAAGCTGAAAATATTTTCATGCATATGCTCGATGTGCTTCTTTCATATCGACAAATCTTTTCTGAATAAAGTCCAACTATACACATATACATCCATACTATACAGTCTTGTGGCATAGAAAACAACTAACTTGAATTTATTTATTAACCCTGCAATAACTGCTTTAAAAACAAAAAAAAGCCTAATAAAACATTGCAAGCAACACGAACCAGTGTGTGGGTAACCTCCTCTGCCAAAAAACTGTTAGTGCAGACTGATGTGTAAGCTGAGCCATGTCACCAATACCTGGACAACTCTCTTCAGGCAGCTTGAATATTTCAGAAACCAAACTGACAGAACATAAAAGCACTGATATCTTATGGGATAGCAGGGGAGGGCAGGAAAAATATAGGACAGGAGTCACTCTTCACTCACATTGCACACTTCACTGACTCAGCAGAGAGTCACTGACAGCCAAGGTTATCAAATTTATGCCTCTCCTTAAACTTAATTTTGCATTTTCCATTCTGTTCTCTTGGTGGCAGGTCCTGCTTTGAGTTAGTCTCCCCAAAATGGGGCAAACTGCTTTTTGACTGTCCCTCATTTCACCTTATTTCCCCCAGTCTTCTTTCTTATTCCTCCAGTATAGATAGTAAATCTTTTAAGATGTTTATTTATAATGTCCACACTGCCTCAGGAACACCAGCCACCATTTGCAAGCCTGTACTATTTTTTCATATAATGAAAGGAACACATGAATCCTGTTTCCCCACTGAATTAAAGAAATGGAAAGCGACACCAGCAAAGGAGTGACACCCGGCTGCAGGCAGCTTTGCTCTCAGGACAACTGCAGAAGGGTCAGGGGCCCTCTTCCCCTGCAGCTTTCCTCACAAGGTGGCACTAGAATAAATGGCTGGGACAGGGATGCCAGACTGCAGCCGACAGAATCTTCAAAGCAAAACATGAATGTTGCTTGAAGAGATGAGTACTTCCTCTGTTCCTGCACAGAATCTGACAAACTGCTGATGCTTGGCATGACCGCTGCTGCCATTCCTGATGCCTGTGTCTGAATAAAGGAATGCCAGAAACCTGTGCTTTCAAGTGCAAAGCGCCACACACACCCGGTGCCCCCACTGCACACTCCCTGCCCCAGCAGGTGTTTCTGATAGCATTTGTACTCAGCACCAGGGGGCTTTGCCTGCATACACTTTTTTGTTATCTCAGGATTTTGAAAACTGGCTTCCACATTTCTGTTAGGGGAGGAAGCACCTCCAAAGGCACTGGAGAGGCAAGGGAAGTAGCAGTGAGAGGCAAGTGCACACAGAGCCAGGGCTGGCCACACACCACGGGTGCCACTGGTCAGGGCGGGCAGAGCCCAGGCACATCGTCAGTCGCTTCAGAAACACCAGGAGGAGCCTCCAGCTTTCGTCTTTCTTAACTGAAAATTAAGGGGTAAAAATGTTTTCTAAAAGGAAGCAGGCAGGAAGTGCCAGAACAGGTGTGGCAAAGACAGACTGTCAGCGCGACGCGTTCAGCGCAGTTCCCGGGTCCCCAGCTCGCCGGCTCAAAATAGAAACTCAGACCTTGCAGGCACTCAGTCTCAAGAGTTTACAAATTTCTATCTTATTACAAAAGACAGGTAGACTTAATAATTGACAGGAGCTTCTAGCCCTTGTAGTCCTTGTGTCTACTTCCATTATTTCTTCTCCATTTCTCCTCTTCCAAACATACTGAATACAGACAAAAATAAAAATTCCTGTGTAAATTCGGTGTTTTGCAGTAAGGACCCCTAAACACCAGTTAACTAGATCTTACAAGCTGCTGAATCTAGAGGAATGACAGTGTCCCTCTTTATATTAAATCATTACAGTGGCTGCTGTATTCTCCAGTTTGATAGCTAAGTATATAATTTATATTAGGTTTTGGCAAACAGTATTGTGACCTCATCAAAGGCTGTTCATGAAATTTAGCTCTGCCCAAATTCACCACTGCTAGCCAACTATGGGAGTCTTGCCTGAAAAACATTACAAATACAGCTCAAATGGAAAATGCAAAAAATACTCTCAGCAGTCTCTTCTGAAGTAAGGGTAGTTTTCAGAAAGATAAAAATAGCTCTTCAAGACTTTATTATTTTATATTCACCTATTGTGACCTTTAGCATTTCTGGACTGAAGCCTCAACTCACAACCCAATCCCATACAGTTAATTCACACTATGGAATGTACTGGTTGAAGTAATTTTCCTGTACTTGTAGAGGTTTATTCTTAGATATAGGAGAGGAAAACATGATAGCTTGTTAGAACAATGGAAACCCATACAGATCATATTGCAAGGAAGTCCAACCCAGAAACAGAAGCTTTAGATAAGCTACAAAGAAATGAAAATTGAAAAAAAGGAAATAAGCATAAGCACTTGTTTAAATGTCTTGAGGCTGCACAAGCAGAAGGGAGACATGTGAAACAGGCATTTCTATTTGACCATAAACCTTGTACTACTTTAAGAGTGTTACACTGAATTTTCTCAGGAGATGCAACATATCTATATGCATACTGTGTTTCTTCTAAAAATTCATCTGTAGGCAAGCTATGTCTTCAATCACACACAGTATTGCAAAACAGTTTTCTTACATCTATCATTGGTGGAAATTTGACAGAGCCATGCCTCAGGAATCTGATTCTAATTATACATGGCCAGCAGTCAACTCATCAGCACAAACAGGCAATGAAATGGACTACAAAGTATAAGTATTTGATCTTCTATTTTTCTAAAATAGCAGAGGTCTGATGGCACCGCTCAAATTAAAGTCCCACAAATGCATCATTAATTTCCCTAGGATAATCTGCTCCCGTGATTTTTAGAACAAAGAACAGCTAAGCAATTAATTCTGCACACCAATAAAACCAACGGGGTTTCACGCAATTCCTCAGTTTTGCCTTTTACTGAGAGTCTATTGATCCCCTCAAAAGCCAAGGGCCACTATATCCTACATTGTCAGCACTGGGCAAACACTTGAACTACATCAATCTGCCTGATGATTTACGGGAGAGCCTAATGGCATCTGCTTCTGCTCTACTGGCAGCAAACCTTTCTGCCCTCATATTCCTGCCAGTATTTGTGTAAAAGCCTTCTTAGCATCCCGTTAATTCTGTGTGAAATACGATCTAAATTTAAGATTCATAAAATTGAAAACATATTAGGATATGAAGTGATAACACCAACAAAATAAGACCCTGTTGATTCTTATGTAAATGGGACTGACATTTTCCATAGGAATTATCATGTTATAAAAAAATCCCACATTATAAAATCCTTACAGTTATTTATTGATGCTTTATAAAAAACAACAATTGTTAGGAAATTTCAGAATAAAAAATGTAATGGTATCATTACAGTAATATTTCATCAATAACTGTATCAAGAGGAAGCAGTAGAAAGTTTTAGGGTCTCCAAACTTCAGAAAGAACCTTAAAAAAAAAAAAAAAGGAATTGAGAAAAGCATTTTTTCTTCTTCAAAAGATTACAAGTTATTGAAAAACTGAAGCAACTAGTAAAGGAGTAAGACACATACCAGGGTAAAGATCCCTTTAAAACCTACACTGCTAGAGAAAAATATGTACCAGTGTGGCATTCTGCAGGATGCATTGCAACACTTTTGAACCAGTATGCAGGGCTCTCAACCTAAATATGACCTTGCATGGAATGGCAAATTTAATGCAGGATTCTCTCCTGAAAATGCTATATTCACTTTTCTGCTGGGTAACAAACCTATTTGTCCTTTGTGAAAAACAAAGGTAAGACTTCCAATTATTATAAAGGGGAGTAAGACTTTCCTTCAAGAAATAGAAGCCACTTCATAAGCACTTTGCAAACACTTCACATTAAAACAAAGGACTACAGAGTTCAAGGGATATGCAATTTATTTTAATCAGTTCCCACTTACAATCACTACTGTAGAGGTAACTACAATTATAGTAAACTGCAACAAAACAGACCTTTCATGTGACATTAACAGGGCATTATCATTTGTAAATTCAAATCTGCCTGTATCAGACTTAGAAGAACTGAATTTTGTGCAACACTTGAATTATGGTCAGTGCCTTACAAGTGAATGTCTATGCTACACACCGTTATAAATACAATTATAATGTAAATTGTAATAGTATGTTTATTTTAGGTGAGTTTCTTCCTGCACTGCATATTTTGTTTACATACCTACCTGCAGAAAATTAAGAATTTAAAACAGCTCACCTTTGGTAGAACTGGATTGACTAAAATACAAATTTGCTGAAGCTACAAGACTTTGTAATGTCCCAAGTTAAAAAAAACAGGCTTAAGTACAGCCATGCATGATTTTAAGTCTGCTTGCTATCAGCTGCTTCCTACATACAAAGCAATTTTGCTTACACAGGATTTGTAGGGAAATACTTGTCATAAGTAAAATATCACAAGCAGTCATCAAATTACAAAACCAAATATCCTCCAAAATGGGTTAAAAAAGAAACCTTTTATTAATTAAGTTCATGTTCTAGTAAAAATCCTTTCTCAGCACACTTGCAAGTTTCCATAAAGCCCAATCGCACCTCGAACACTGTGTGGTTGTCAAGGTGACAAGTAAAGCATCCTGAAGAGAGACACCCTGATGGCTCCATGGAAAGCTGACTGCACTGCTCTCTACCCCATTCCCTGAACCTGGCAGGAAGAAGGTTCATAAGCTACTAATCAGTGAATGCCACCAGGCCTGACCTGTCCTTATCTTATATTTCAGGGGGACTTCTTTGATGAGGTGCACTGGAACACAGCTCAGCTGTTCCCTGCACATGAACAAAGCCAAAACCATAAGCTTCCAGCTAGAAACAGAAGGCAAGCAGGGTACCATGCAGGCTTTGAAAAAGTGGTCAAGGAGTAATACAGCCTAGGTGTTTCCTGTATTTAGATTATCCCAGCTCTTCAATACCCTCCTTACAGAGACTGAAAAATGGCCTCCTGGAAAATATTAATCAAATCTCCCTCAGCATAATTAACTTCAGAAGTTTCCACCATGGCTCTGCAGGACCTTCCCTTCTCCTGTAACTCAGGGTGCATACAGGGGTAGGTGCTGTGCTATCAATCAGATCACTGAAATGATCTAGGTTGAAAAAAACCCCAAAGCTTGCAGGCCAAAAAATGTAATTCCTGTAGTCCCTGGTTCTACAGACAACTGGACAAGCATGACAGAAGTGAGAAGCTGCCATATCAGGGAGAAGAGCAGATGCCTAGGAGCTTCTTAAAATCACCATGGAGGCAAATAAAATGCATCATGTAACTACGCCCATAGCAAACTCGAGACTGTGGAAGCCTCCTAACACTTCTCAGCATATTAGTAACCCTATTCAAATCTAACTGTTCACTTAAAGGAAGAAGTTAATGGATTTTTCTTTAGTTGTTAATTCATTAGGAAACCGTAACTTTTTTTGTTTGTTTCCCTAAAGAACATACCTTAGATTGATCAACTTTTAATTTTATTTTTCATTTTAGCAGGCAGCTAACCTCACTGGAGTTCACTTTCTGTTGTGAGGCAAAAGAAAAAAAAAAAAAAGGCAGAATCTTCTCTACAGAAAGATAAGGAAATAATGACCATAAAGCTTCAAGTTTTGGTCAGTGACAGAATTTAGAACTTTCAGATGAAAACTTCTTTAAACCAACACCAAGAGAGAATTAAGAAATGACACGTACCTTATCTACTGGGATAAAGTCATTTTCAACTTCTATTGACCTTGGTCGCAACTTTATGGGTTTGTCTTTGAAGATATCTCCAAAGCCAACACCTTTGACCTTCTTGGGTTGGATTGTCGTGCCTCCGTTGGCTCCTTCCGATTTTGTACTGCAAGAGTCGCCACCATCGCTCTCAGAGCCTGTAGCATCTTTTAGGCCTGTGAAATGGAGGGATGAAAGAAAGAATCTTAGGTGTGAAGCTCGCTATTATCAATCGTGACTGGAAAGTGATCCCTCCCACCATCCTCTAGAGGAAAGTGAAACCACAAGAAACAGGCAGAGAAGATGCTCTCTGTGCCATGCACTCACTTTTGATTTTAAAAATCACTTTATTCCATCATATTGGTGTAGCAGCTAGAAATTACACCAATCCACAAAACATGCATAGTCCAGCATCAGAACTTCAGTAACGGGGATGGTCATTCCTTGAGTACCAAGAAAATCCTTCTTCTTCAAACAAAAATTATTTGGAAGAGAACTCAACAAAAGAAAGAGTTAATTCAGTTGCAGGGCACCTATTGTATAAAGCCACTTAATGCTAACAAACAGTCAGACCAGGCATGCTGTACCTTAAATCTGTGTGACTCAAGCCAATTATGCAATTACTATCTAAAGCTACATTACCTAACTGGGAAATATAAAGCTGAAAGCTGTTCAAACAAATTTGCAATCAAATAAGCTGCATAATATGTTCCCTGCTGAAAATTAAACCTACTTGCAGCATAGACAGCCTCATAAGAAAAGCACCCATGCACACTCTCCTCTAGGAATATAACAAATCAAAACTGACATTCTGATTTGCATCACTTCTCCCAGTGAACAGGAAAATTTATCTGCACTTATCTGAAAATATCTGCTGCTTCTATAGTAGAGGCCACAGATGCAATAAGGTGATGTCTCAGTCACTTTAGAGAAGAGTGCAGCATCAGGCCAAACAGCCACTGGCAGCCAAAGTGACCCACTGAAGTTTCCTCCCCCAGACCATTTAAATCTGCCTCCCTACATTACAGACTGACTTAACTACATTTCCAGGAAACCCACCGAAATTGCTGCTACTACAGCACTAATTCTACCTAATAATAAGAAACTCAAATCCCCACATTCCCCTCACAACCGCTCACGGTGTCACAGGCATGGATCTTACAAGGCAAAGAAAGAAGAATTTCAAGCTTATCTTCTTAATTATTTTTATATCAAGGTCCAGGAAGCGATCACAATAGATTTTCATCATAAAAGGCTGCCAGTACAGATGAACTACAGAAAGCGGTGCAAGTCCTAAGGCCTACAGGTACAACTTCATGATCCAGGACACAAGAGGCTCATCTGTTAAATGGGTTTCAACACCAGGGTGCTGCTAGAAAATGAAATTAGGAATTAGGTGTCACATCAGGACTTTTAGCTAAAAGTAGAAAAGTCATCATATGCTGGCCTGAGATTTTCTGTATCTGAAACATGAAAGGAGTATAAATGCAGAGACAAGAAAGTTCCCAATTAGAAACAAACAGAAGGACTAAAGACTAAGCAAAATATTTTGGCCCTCTGGCCTCTTGAGTGGCTGCCATCTCCCTGCTGAACATCAGTAACATTTCTATTTCTTCAGACATTCAATTTAGATAGCACTGAACAAGTTATTTGTTCCATAAGCTGTGCAGGATTGGAATTTAAACGAATATTATATAATTACCTTAAAATTCTTTTCTTAAATATGCAAAAGTCTTGATATCTTTACTTGGATCTTTATTTTTTGAAGAAGGGCCTGGAGGAAAACTTCAAATCTGGTTTCACTCGTGTATTACGGTAGTTAGAATGGTCGTATGCCTGCAAATTCTGTACAGTGCTGCTATTCCAGACCTCAGGAATCCAGTTACCAGGGAATTAAAGCATTCACTGTGATCCTGCTCTGGGCTGTGGTTGGCAAAAGAGGAGTGATCATCCACAGAAGAGTTGTTCTACAATGTTCCCAGCAAAAACACTCAGAGATGCAAGGGTTAATTAAGCCAGGGAGGCATAAATCTCTTTGGGCAACTTGGCAAAGTCACTGCCCTTTTCTTATTCCCTCACCTTGCTGTGACTTAGGTGGTAACTGGAGAAGTTGTACATTCTCCTAGCTGGACCTTCTCCAGCTCTGCAAAATATCAGTGACTACGACCCTGGTTGACACAGAGGCCAGAATCAACTTTATTTACCACTTTTAAATGCAAAGGGAATGATCAGCAAGTGACTATACTGAGTTACAAATAATTTTTTCTGAGTATAAAACATCCTCAGCTCAAAAAACTTAAATCACACTTATCATCATCTTCTTGCTGAACAAAAGATCTTGATACGGGATAGCAAAATTACCCTCTGCCATCCTTCTGTCATCCTTCCCAAAATCTCCTTGAACTACTCTGTGACAGAAGGAAGGAGAAGTGCAAAGACCTCCCTCCCCAAGTAACTAACAGAATCCATGACTGCTCTTAGCCACTTCTGAAATGAACAGAAAGGCTATCTTTAAAATGGGTAATTATAATAGGTTTTTTGTATCCTAATTGTGGGAGAAGAGGATTTGGACCTTGGCCACTGGATGGAATTAAAATATGGAAGTAGTTATGAGAATTACTCAACAGGTCTCACATGGACTTCCAGATCTTTGAAGTCTGCATGAAAGAAAGATCAAAAACCTCAAGGGGCTCTAATAAGAATAAAGCTTTTGTTTCTTTCTGGTCATCACTTGTTTTTCATCATGGCATCTTCAGTTTTTATGACCTTTCTTCTGTGATGAGACATCACACCTTGTATCAGAAGCCTCACCTCAGGCTTAAAACAGGTTTCCCAAGCATCACCCATCTGTGCTTGATGATAATCCAAGAGCTATTTCATTCTCTATGCTGCCACAGAGCTGTGTCTCAGTATACAGTCTTCATCATGAAAGCAATACAGGAAATAACAGCATTCCGGTTTTTTTTGTTTGTTTGTTTGTTTTTTTTAAATGAGGACAGAACAACTGAAACGAGGCCTGTCCAAACTAAACTGCATTTGAGTGGTCAGACACAAAGCTCCTTCAGAGTTAAAAGAGTTCTTCCTGATCAACTGAGGAAATGACCCGATTTATTATTTTTTGACTGATACAAACTGAGGAAAGGATTTAAAAAATAAATCAGTAAGAATAAAAGCCGTGGCTTTTACAAGAACTAGTCTGCTCTTGCTCTTATCCCAACATGGCTGAGGTCTAGAGAAAAAGGTGAAAGAAGAGAAGAACTATAATAATGGCCAGTCTTTGCGAACGAAGAACTGGGGAAGGTCTTTACACCTTCCAGCCTGCGCATTGGATTTTTTAGGT
>JAYRBT010000001.1:102309856-102333862 GCA_036023395.1 Myiotriccus ornatus
GCCCTGACCAGGAATCGAACCCGGGTCTCGGCGGTGACAGCACCGCGTCCTTAACCACTAGACCACCAGGGGCTCCCAGAGGAGAACTATATGCAGTGGAAACAGAACAAATCAGATAAAGACCTGCAATAACATTAAGAAAGAATAATGCAGTGCTTAAGCACAAAACAGTCCTGCAGAAAATAGCCTATTAAAGATACGCTATGGAGACTCTCTTACCTTCCTACCAAGGAACATGGGATTTGTACAGACAAAGAACTTGCAAGCAAGGATTTGCAACACTATGTCCACCCTTGCCTGAAAAATTCTCTCCTCCTGTATTCTTTTTCATTGGGTTGTTCCCTGATATATATGAAGAAAAAGAGAGAAGGGGGGAAGGAAAGAGAGAGAGGGAAAGAGAGATCAAGATCACAGCACGTATGTGTCATCAGTTCTCTGAGTTCAATCCTGCCAAGTGCAGCTGCACTGGCCTCCCCAGCCTTACCTATGCAAGGAAGGGATGGCTGATGTGATGGCTCAGGTGATCTCTCCTCCCTTTTCCTATCACACATTTTTGTTCGGCTTTTCACGGACTTTTTTGACATTACTGCAAACAGCTTAGTAGGAGAGCACATCTGGATGGATAGTTTCTCCAAAAGACAAATGTAGCCAACAGATAGAGCTGAGATCTAAGCAGGACCCTCAGTGACACAGACTGTCAGATTATGAATTTTAAATATGAAATTTCCTTCACGAAGAGCTACAGCTAGCAAGGAGGTCAGGTTGCTAAATGAACATTAAAACTGGAGAGTATTTCAGGTGTCACAATGTGCTGACCAGCACAGCTACACAGCCCAAAATATCTGTGGTCTACCACAGTGATGGACTTGAGCACCAAGGTAAGGCCAGCAGCTCAGCAAGCTGCTACCCTCAGAAACATTGAGGCTGCTTTTCTTTAAAGCCCAGTTATTAAATACTTCAAATACAGCCAGTATAGGATACAAGCTACAGTTGTGTCAGGCCTCTCACTATTTTTTGTTACTTTTTTTTTTTTAACAGGAACTTCCTAGAATCTGTCATCTCTCTGTCAGCATTTGGAGAGCTGACATCAATAAGGTGCTCACTAATGTGCCTACTATCACATTAGGCTTAACAGCAGGAAAAATTTTCATATCTTTAATATTTCTCATGACGTGAGTCTTTTGGGGGTATCGCTTCTGTCCCTGTAAGCAAAAACACTGTCCTTTCACCTAGATTTACTGATGCTGAATCAT
This sequence comes from Myiotriccus ornatus, assembly GCA_036023395.1. Classification (NCBI taxonomy): domain Eukaryota; kingdom Metazoa; phylum Chordata; class Aves; order Passeriformes; family Tyrannidae; genus Myiotriccus; species Myiotriccus ornatus. Next base: position 102,311,110 of record JAYRBT010000001.1, read on the forward strand.
CTATAGCACCACAAGATAGAGCTCAAATCTAAGTATTGGGTGCACTTTTCTAGCAAGTTCCTCAAAGTCTGAACAAGGGCAGAATCACCAGCAAGAAGTTAAAATTCCCAGGGCCCAACTGTTCTCAGCTTTTGGCTGGGATAAGATAAGGGACTACTGACATATGGCTATTTAAAAGCACTCAGAGCTCTGATTCTTTGTTGATTCATGCTCCTTACAAATGCAAGCTAATTTAGTATTCATGAAAATTAAATTCTCTCAACACTGTCTGGAGGAATTTCGCATTTCACACACATTTTTTCCTCTATGGGTATATAAGAGAGATTCCTTTTCTCAAGACATTTCAAACACACCACACTCCTGCTATAGCAGTTACAGGTCTTTTGAGAGCAACATTCTGAAATGTACCAAAACAGATTACCTTAAAGAGGGATTAAAAAGAGACCACAACATCAGACTTAATTCACCAACGGCCTCTCAGAGTTGTGCTGGCATCAAACCAAGATTCTAAATCAGAAACATAGTTAGGGATGATACAGGGCTTTGTAAACTAAAGCTGTTAAAACAAAAATAAACAGCTGTGATAAAATTAACTCCATTCAAAGCAGGAAACAAATAATTTCTAAATAGCTTAAAATAGCAGGGACAAAAAAGGGGGAATACCTTGTAAGTTTACAGAGCTTTTTTTTTTGAGCTATTATTTGGAAATTTAATTTTTGTTTTTTATTCTGGATTGTGCTCTTCAGCAACAATTTGTGGCCCTGGCAAACGGACCAGGATGGACCACTGACAAAGTATAAGCCAGTGATGCTCTGCCCTCTAAGCACTTCCCTGCTTGCTCTGTTAAGCGATGGAAAGGTCAGCTGTTCAGAGGCACACACCTGAGACAATGCAAAGGATCTCCTGATTTGGCCTGGCAGCCAGAGAGAAACACTGTCAACTGTGTTTAATAAAACAAAGAACTTTGTAAATGAAGCTTATTGGGTTTTTTTTGCCTTTTATGGAAGGGAAGGAAGGTAAGGGGAAGTATGTCCTTTCCTTCTATTTAGAGAATTACAGCGTGGAACGCCTGGGTGACCGATCTGAATGACAAAGGTGGTGAAGTTATACATGGTAATTGCAGTAGATGAGACAGGAACTGTCCTTCTTCCTTTTCCCCACATACTGGCAAAGACAGAATGAGTACACACGGCCTATAAGGTATTTTTCTTGAGCTTGCTAAAGAAAATCCCCAACAACATTCTAGTGTCATTAAAAAATCAAAATCAGAAAATGAAACTGGATTTTAAACATTATTGTAGAAGAAAGACATGTTCATTCTTCAAAGTTTAAAGGTAAATAAACTCATGCTTATAAAAACAAATTTATGCTTCTTTACCAGGAGTGGTTATACATGTACAAATCCCTGAGGCAGATTATCTCAATATTAGTCATTATTTGTTATTCTCAGTCATATTATTTGCAAAAACGTAACCGTGTCAGCTAAACATTTTGTCATTTGCTTTCAGCACATTCATTTTCCTTTGCACAACAGTTCTTGCCACATAAGAAACAGCCCCAAGACTTTTACGCTTGCACAGGTAACCATGCAGGGAAGGGGGGAGTGGTGCCCAGCACCACGCAGCAGCATGCATTAAGGGCCACGTAGCACAAGCATCTTCTGCAGCAGGAACACAGAGCCATCAGTAGGGGAGCTGGTGGCTTCACCTCATCCCCAGCCACCTCCCCGAGTACTGCAAGAGCAAACAGAAACAACCACTCATTCAGGAGTTCTACAACATCATCATCGTCTTCATTTTGGAACCACTTTTTTCACCACCCTCACTAAGTACAGGAATGTGTCATCACACATGAAAGGACAGCGGCCAGAGCCGATAGGATTCTCTACCAGCCTCTCACCAAACACCGGTCTTTGGTGAGACTCATGGAAAATCACTTGGTAGTGGGAATCCAAATCAACAGAAGGATTTAATGTGTTTCACCCCAGTCAATATAATGCTTCCAACACACCACCTCCATTCTCTCACCATCTGTCCATTCATTCTCCAGAAAATAGGATGCTTACTTATAATTATAAAAATTTCCGCCACCCAATTTTATCACTGTGCTTTCTCAGATGCTATTTTTCATTGCAGTAGCTGTGTATTTGATATACATTCTTCTTTGCAAGCAAGTTCTAAGAAGCTGAGGTGGAACACAAAATTTTAACTGTCCTCTTTTCAGAACTGTTAAAATCCATGTTTGGGTTTCTCATTTAACTCTGCTCACATTCAGACACTCCTAAATGGGGTTTATATCATAAGTACATCAATCATAGTGATTTATCAGAAGTCTGACCAGCCATAATTCTGCAAGGATTAAGGGGAGGGTAAAAAAAAAGGAAGGAAAAAGTGGTGGAGCAAAAGAAAACACAAAACACAATTAAGGTTACTCACGAATACTTCTGTTTCAACGATCCTGTCTCATCTTCTTCCATTATATCTAATATCTATTACTGACAGCATTGTGGATCCACATATAAGGAAAGAGAGGCAAATATTTGTCAAATCATGCATTTTATCTGCACTGTTCCTCAGTTATTGCATCTTTGAAGAAAAAGAAAGCGAAGCAAGAAATCAGTAAAAACAAAAAAATTAGAATTTTGAGAAGCATTTTTCGTGGAGGTGCAAGAAAGTTGCAGGATGGGAGAAAAGACGGCTGCGATCAACAAAAGGACAAGTAAGGAATTTTTTGTTGCTGCACGTCTCTCTTCACCCAGCATATGCAGTAGCAAAGATTTTCTGACAGCAGGTTGATGAGCAGAATGCCAAGGAGCTGGAATTGTTGCTGAGCAGAGCCTGCCATACCTAATGACCAAAAAGCCATGTCAGCACATGAAGGCAAGGCTGGGTGTTTATGCAGCAGACAATCTTGCATATCCCAGTGAAGGTATCTCTAGAAGCAGCTACACACTAATTGAACAGCTGTTACAGGCCTTGGTTATGTAAGAAAATTTCTTTTAAACAGAGCAGTTGGGAAACGGCTTTCAAAATAAACATATTTAGCACTAAGCATGTGTTTGTAAAGTAAAAGCTCTAAGCTTAATTCAAAAGCTGAGCAACGCTTCATGCAGTGTGATACAGGTGAATTCAAGCACCCTTTAGGCACAACTAATCTAAAGTTATGAACTGACTTGAGCTGAACTTACGAAGAAACCAGAAAGCTGAAATTAGAGCAGCTAGGGGTTGTTTCAAACAGACATCCCTAAGTGAAAACAATTCTGTGGAGTGCCTCCAAATGGTTTTCACTGGAGACATAAGCACATGGATATTTGCCTAAAAGTATGGACAGCAGATCAGATATGAAATGGAAGGACCTGGTCACATCATCAGTCAGCCTGCTCAGGAAGAACATGATGAGTATGCAGGAAGTGAGCTGTCAACAGACGGAGCACGAAGACTAAGGAACTCTCCTTTTTTATGTTAGTTTAGGAGAGAACATCTCTGATAGTAACAACAGTGCCAACCCTTGTTTTGTCTAAAACTTCCAGATTGACTTCCTGATGACCTGATCTTGAGTATCGCCCATTCCTCAGTCCCAGTTCCAACCCAGTAAGCAACAAACAGGCCACAAGTGTATCTGGATATCTGGCCTTCTGAGATGCAGTTTTATGGTGAAAGCAACATACCTCTGCAGCATGAAAAAACATGCAAGTCTCAACCAAATGCCAAGGAAGGTAGTATTAAACAAGATATCTTTTATCATCTGAACAAAGTTTAGCCCCCAGTAATGTGAGACAATCTACTGTGGGTTAAGCTGTCTTCTTGCAGCTGGTTATCAAGTATTCCTGTAGACAACTATCCAATCCTGCACTCTGAAATCAAATCGATTAAAGTTATTTTCTGTGACGTGGCACAACCATGGGCTGCTATGATTAACAAGGAGAACTAAACAAGGAGAGCTGTAGCATAACTGGAAAGGTGACTGAATTCTTCCTGACCACTTCTGCTCACCCTAAATGACTTGAGAAAAGGGGAGGGGTGATTTGACTCTTAATGAAAAATGGGCTGGGCATAGAGAGCAAGTTTCTTGAAAACTCTGAAAGGTAATCCCCAGGAAGATTGTGATACTAAAGGCTTCAAAGGCAGACCTTGTATCTGACTTGAAGCTTGATCCTAAAGTCAGAAGTCAAGTATACCGGAGATTTTCTTCATAAATTCTTATTATGCTCATCAGATAGGTGGAATAGAGAACCTGATGGTCTAAGAACTCTGCAAAAAGCATGAAATTTGAGTGACTCATAAGCAATCATAAAGACTATAAGGTGAGAAACAGCAGAAAGATCTGAAGACCACCAACCACATGGTCTGCTCCAGCCAGGGCAAGAGTTTGGTTGGAAGCTTGAGAAGAGCTGCAAAATGAATTCTAGTAGGCAGGGAGATAATTCTCCATGACAAAATAATCAGAGTTGCATACTTTCGCAAAGATTTTTGTTCAAAAAAGTAAAAGATCAGGTTTTGTTAAAAACAAACAAACAAAAGAAAAGGTGTAAGTGCAAATATCAGAATACTGATGTTCAGATATCAGAAAACTGCTTCATCCTTTCCTGTGAACATCCATAAGACCTCAGAGGTAGGAGAACAAGCACTCCCAATCAGAAAGGAGGAAGAAGTGTAGCACAGCTGGGATCTTCTCAAGAGAAAGCCCTGTGGGACAAAAGCAGATGCCACAGCCAGCACAAAATCCTGCTTACTGGAAGACAGGACTGAACACTTTGTACTTAGTCACACTGAATGTAACTCGGTAGGATCTCTTCCTGCTAGATTTCTTGATGAGGAAGCAGGTGGAAGGACAGATTTCTCTTTTCCTTGCTTCCTCTGTTTGCATCTGATCTAACCATTCTCTCTTTTTCTGTACTAACAGGGCAGTAAAAGCACATAAATAGCAGCATGTGCCCTTCTTCTAAAACGCAGAAGGCAAAAAAACCTGAATGTGAAATGAAAGTATCTTTTACTCTCCTTGGCAGAAAAAAACGTATCAGCCAAAATGCTGTGAGTAATAACTGTCAAAGACAGAATGCCAAACCAAGAGCATGCAGTAAATTAAAAACTAAAAAAACTCAACAAAACAAAACAAAAAAACTAACAAAACCCTAAACAAACCAAACCCCACAATGTCCTTTAAGAAAAGCAAAGCATATTTTATGAATTCAGCAATCACGATGGGAACTTTATTTTTAGAGCAGAAGGAGTTTTAATTCAAAGATCGGTGGTTATTACCAACAGTCTTCTTGTTTCAGGTGGCAAAAGTGATGGGACTAAATGTCCTTCATTTCAATCCATAGCTGAGATCCAAACATCCAGTGTAATTCACGATTTACTGGGGGCTTACACACGTACATTATACAGACACAGAACATACACATGCACAGGAGGAACAGGTGCATTCTCATTGCATTAAGGCAGTTCATCAGCAGCAAACTGACTGTAGCTTACAGACAGATATATATGCATGTAAAGTAGCCATAAGTGAGTAGCAGTGGCACATTTTACAAGTGTAGATAAATCAAACATGTACAGAGGACTAAAGCTATTGCTTGTTGATTTTGAAACACACTCACTGTTATAACGTCTGTAGCTGTCAATCTTTGCCGGTACCACTCTGTACAGAATTGTCCCCTCAAAGGCAGATTTTCCTGACAGCAGGCAAGAGAAGGAAAGACGAAAAAAAAAAAGAGAAGGGGCAGGGTGGGGGTAAGGAGATCGAATGGTGGTAAAAAGAAGGGAAAGGAAGACGTTTTAATCTGTATTTTCAGTCACTAACATTTTTAAAGCCTCATTAGCAAAACAACGAGAATATTAACTAAAGTATCTGATTGTACATGAAGTTAAAATATTTTTACTGCATGTATGTCAGATAAAATAATCTCATGATTTTGCTAAAGATGTTCTTTACAGTGTCCAACAGAATGCATTTTTCTTAGGTTTTGTCTGTTGTCCATCAAGTTGTGAGGCTTGCAAATAAAATCATTTGTCTGTTTTCTGCAGTCTCCTCAAAGAGCACAGGGGAATCCTGAAAAAATACTATTACTGCACTGTAATGATGTACTCACAGTGGCTCAGCATTCCTGATGCAGATGTACTGCACTTGAACAAGCACAGCCGACATCCAAACAGGGCAAGGAAACACTCACATTTCTCTAATGTGCCAGGATCCTGTGAGCATCAGAAATACTGTCTTTCCAAGATGACTTACTAGAAATATTTTGTAGATAGGAGAACATTTTTTTTTTGTATAAGGTCTTAAGCAATGCCTACTGAAAGGGATAGGACACTAAAACCTGAAAAAATCAGTTTTTCAGCCAACAGCTAACTTGGCACACATTAACCAAAATGAAATACTAAAATTTAAAGAGAAAATAGCAAAAGAACAACAACAAAAAAATCCCACTTCCCATCCTATATATTTAAGATAACATTTTCATAACAAAACCTATTCATTTCTTATTGGGTGGGTTTGGGGGTTTTTTCATTGCTAGTGAGATTAACTCAAGCTCAGGTATTTGGAATATGAAATTCAAGAGAAGGTAAAGGAATAAGCAGCTGAGATATTTTGTGTGATGGGTTTTTTTCAAAGCCGAGGTACCCAGGCAAGCCCAAAAATATACCAATGCCAGCTTGTTGCCAATCTCCCCTACATTACCAGCACAAAAATTAATGCCTTCAGTAAAATTTTATAGTAAAATAGCTAGTACATGGGAATTGTCCCAAGATAGAATCACACCCATTTTGGTACCAAAAATGTGTATTTTTTTTTCTCCTGTATATCATTCTGTTGGACTTTCAGAAAATAAGAAGCTATACTCATTTATATATTATTAAAAGCTATTCCTTTGTTTTGTTCTTGCAGTTTAATTAATAATAAGTTTTTAATTTTTACATGATGAAAGTGAATCAAGTAAAAAAGCCGCAAATCCATCTTTTCACTTTGTTTTTACAAGATACCGTTAAAAGAATATTATTAAAACAGTCAAACAACAATCAACCCATTGCTGAGAGAAATGTATGTTAAGTTTCATGACACTGTGAAGAGCCAGAGAGACAATAATGGAAATCTGAAGTTTTAAGAACTCAGAACAGAGGAGGTTGTGTGACTGAAGCATCAGCTGATGAGTCTGTCATCAGTTCTAACTCCAGCAGTCATGATTTCTCAGTGGCCATCACTAACAGGTTCTAAAATTAGGTGGTACGTACCATGAGGCCTGGCTGTACCTGAACAAACAAGAGACAGCAAGATATAAAAGGCCACCTTTAAATGCTGTCATGACATTGTCGTGAACACGCTAAATGCTTTTTGAAATAACCTCCTTAATAATTAATTGTGATTAGCTCAAATAGAATTTATTTGACTACATGTCATTTTTTTGCTTCTCGTCAGGCTGCAGTGACAAGTGGTATTGAAAATAGTCTTAAAATGAATACTAGATCTCTGAGAAATCTAGAAAATAATCTTAGCATTCATGTAGCTATTTAATCTAGTAATAAAATTATAATGTACACTTCCTGTTCATGCTGTGTTGGTCAAAGAAAAGCAAAAATATTTTAATTTAAGAGCATGCTTTAAAAAACAAGGAGGTGCTCTTTACTATAAGAGTACCTGATCCTGTCCATACTTACATCCCAAAATGTGCCTTTGAAGACAAAAAAAATTGGCAGTCTCTTTAAAGCTGGGACAAATACTTTTAAATCAAACAAGCCAACCCTCCAATATTTGGATCTTGTAGCAGTCTCGCCTTCCAATCTGCTGAGCACCCTGTGTCTGAGGGAAGGCACAGGTTCCCAATCCTTCCAAGTCAAGGGGAAAGTTAAGTTCCACTGTCAGGATTCAGAAATATTTGGGCATTTCCAAAACTAGCCCCAGGCATTTTCACAATAGGAAAATTTTGCTCTGAAGAAACTTCTGAGGTCTGTGGTAGAGCATGAAAAGAAACCAAGATAATTCCTTCTGGCCATTTACTCTGATCTGCCACAAAATTTACATGAACACAACAAGACCAATAAAATCAAACAACATTCTTCCCATTTGGCCTGGTGTAGATTGTAATAGAAGGGCAGAGAAAAATGTGTTTCTATTTTCCTTATTCCTAAAAAGCCAATTTATATAATTTTTCTCTTCCACATTTCTTCTACTTTGACTTCACAAAAATTACATAAGCCCTTCCAAAAGTGCTCTTCAGAGGTGGTCAGTAAAATGTGATATAAAGATCAAGTTTAACTAAATTTAACAAAGCATTACATTTAACTATTAAACACATTCCTGTGTTTGCACAGTGCCCATTCTCTGCATAACCCATGCTATTTTCCCAGGTCTCACTGTGAACCTGCCATTTTACAAGCTGAGCTGAGTTCAGTGGTGCTGCTCAAGACTGCAGAGCCAAACCCCAACCCCTTCTAGGCTCCTCTAAAAGCTGTGCAGAACCTCAGTGACTGCCCAAGGTTCTTGTTCAATGTGTTGGTACAGCCCCTCGCACCTAATCTAGAATCCCTGTTATTCCATAATCTAGAATTTCCATTCAAATCCTGTGATACAGATGTATTCAAACAAAGTTTCCAGAGAAACGGAGTTATTTTAGATTTGAAGCGCTGTCATGTCTTGTGATCCATGGAGAAAGGAGATGATCTAGAGGCATGAATATACACCCTTTTGAGATGTTACCCAGAGCATTTCAACAGTAATACTAACCCGATGCTCAAATCTTTTCAGGGTTTACTTGTTAATTTTTTATTTTACTGTGTTTTCAGAATAAGCATAGATACTTGGAATGAGATTATCATTCCTAGTCAGTTGGATAAACTTCTGAAATTTTTGCAATCTCATTATGGAAATTTTCAAATCTGGATAGTCAGTGCATCCGAACCAAGCCTCATGAAGCACCATGTGCTTTCATGAAGCAATACCTGTTTCAACTACATAAACCATACAGAGAACTGAGTTGATGCACAGTTCCCATAATTCTTCTAAGGGGATGTAATTATTAAATCCATGGTTTTACTTGAAGAAAAATAAGTTAAAAAGCATTAAAATCCCTATAATAATCTCAAAATTCCGAGAGTCCCAGTCTCTCTCTCAGGAGGTTTACAATGTTCTTCTCTTTTATAGGTATATCTAATAGCTCCTAAAAACACATCATCTTAGTTACCCCTAAAGCATCTCCAAAGAATTAAATTAAATACAAGAAAGAAGAAAACCCATTTCTCAGCTATAGTTACCTTCAGTTTATTTCAAGACACAAAAACGATATCTGTGTTACTGCTATCTTCTCCATACAAGTATCACAGCTTTGGATTCCACTGACAGTCAGAACCAGCACACAAAACTGAGTTTGAAGAAAGCAAGTGCCGTAATGGACATCAAGAGCTAATGCTTTGTGGCTGCTCTGGCACACTCCATGTTTTGTTAAAATCCGATTTAGAGATGCTTATTATAAAGCAAATATTACTTTATAATGGAACATTCGTTCATTCTGGTAGATAAAACTGGGGTATTCCTTCCTGAACAGTATCACCTACCTTGTTCATTTATTTAGTACCAAACACTACAGACTCCAGAGCTGGAACCACATCTACACAATTAGTTCGTCCAAGACTCACTGTATTTATAATGAAAATAATTCAGGATAGCATATACAGGTTACAGAAAGCAGTTTGCAATCTCACTGAAAAGTGCATCTTCATTTAATTCCCTTTTTCCCTATCACATTAAAATTTTTGAACTTAAAAACATTTTCATTTTTGAAGTTTTTGAAGGAATGTTTGAAGCAATGTTACATGTAAATATCTTTAGCAGCACTGACCACAAAACTGGGTTACCAGTGCCCCTTCACACATGAACAGGTGCTCCATTACAAAAACAATATAAAAATCATTGCAAAAGTCAGAGTTTTTTAGGATCTTATTTCAGTGGCATGGAATAAAGATGATACATTTGCCTTAAGTGGAAAAATGAGGAAAAAGACGGAAGTATTATAATTTTCTACCTCTTTGAACTACAAAGGCTTTGGTAGATTTCAGTGAGATAAGCTTACAAAGATGCTGTTGATAGTTCTTTGACTTTTGCTTGTTCAGAGATCTCAGAACACTACATAGCAACGGACATGTGCTGAAAATAGGAAGACCTTGGCAAGTATTGTGCAATTAGCCTGAAATATGCAAACACAATCGACTTCTTTCTTTTTCACTAAAGATTCAGAATTGACCACTGAATTAGGAAACAAAAAGAATATCTGCTGAAAGAACATAAAAACCATGAAGACCAACAACTTTCCATTTCGTGTAACAGCACACTTCTGGCTCAGGTTATTCTCTAAGGAAAGTTATAAATAGGACAACCTGCTACCATGCTTATACTATTGCAAACTTAGTTACCAAACATGCTTTTCACCTGCAGCGGTACTGGCCCACTGTAAATGAGAGAACAAAGTCCATGTCCCAGTTCTGGCCTTTTTCCCCTTGGCTGCTGGGGCAGTGGGTGTCGGAGGTGATAGTAACATGCTCAGCACCTGGAGGGAAAAAGTGCCGCATGTCCCACACCAATAATTATGAATCCTTAAATCTACTGGAGTCAATAAAGAAGGCATGGCACTTTAATCCCTCGTTTAAATAAGCACAGCCACTTTGTAGATGTTTGGTTACTTTCCATGTCCAAAGCCCCCTGTAATTAGTTTTGAAATACAAACCCAGTATTCATCATTGCTTCTCTTGTTTAGGTCTGTTGCGGCTCAGCGAATCTCAACACAGCTCAGGGAGCACTGGCAATTATTGCAACTCTGCAAGTACACACTTACCATCATCATCTGACCCTTTCAGCATAAATTAAGAACAGTGGCATTCAAAAACACTTCCAAGTAAGAGATAAGAATGTGCTATCCTATCAATGTGTTAAGGGGTAAAGACACAGACATACATACAACACATCAATAATAATTTTTTCCTTACTTGACTTTATTTGCTCTTCCTGTGCTATTCCAACATCATCAGAATCAGACAGTTCCTTTATGAAGTTGGAAGGAAACATGCCAGTCTTTCCATTAAGTATTCCTTCCCACCAGCCCTCTTCCACCTGCACCAAGACAAAATAAAAAAAAGGGGGTTTAACACAAGCAACACTTTGCTGAGTTATGTTATATACATTCAATAAATGACAGTAATGACTCTGAACAGTTTATATTAATTTCAGGTGTAAGGAGCACATGGCATAGGCTCCAAGCCAGAACATCTCCTTTTTTTTGGATAAGTGATGCATGAGCCCATCTGTAAATGTCAGCAGTGCTGACAGCAGTCAGGAGCATGGATGAGCATTAAATAAAAGGATAAAAGAACAACTAGAGAGCATACGGTGTCTCTACATTTCAATTTTTATGGCTGTCCATCCAATCACTAATTTTTCTGTGCACACTGTATGACTATTCAAGACAATCTTAATGGATGTGTTTTGCAGATTCTGAGTTTGAATTCCCTAAGTAAGCAAAGGTGAAAGAGAAATACCCATGAAAGGCTACTCAGAGAATCTAAACTAGGTATCTTAAATAATGTGATTATTCCTGCCTTCCCCATCAAAATTTGAAGTTCTGCATTTTAAAAATTAAGAATGTTGCTACTTCATTAATTTGTTAATGTAAGAAATCTGCGGAGAATAAAGAACAGTGCTAATGAATATCTGACTCTAGATTTACAGAGGCACTGAAATACATAATAATGATGGTGTCAGAAGGAGGAGGGACACCACCTAGCCAAATCCCAAGAGGAAAATATCACTTTAATATTACAGACTCCCTCCTGTATAACCCATTGAGCACTGAACGGCGGTGTCAGGCAGTGAAATGACAGCCCTTAGAAACCAGATGCCTTTAGGTTATAATGGGACAGCAAGAAACGACTTATTATATGCATCAGCTAAACACACCCTTGATAAGGAAACATTTTTCATCTGTCAGACACTGTCCTTTCACCAAAAAAGATGACAGGGGAGGACAGTGTCAATCTGTGAAACATCAGTCTCCAATGAAGTTTGACACATCTCCTTCCTGCCTACCCTCCCTCCGCAATTATGAAAATAGAACGTCAACTGAAATAGAAAGGCTGAGGGTGTTCGTATTTACTGTTAAAAAAAAGAGAACCCCAAATTTTAAATGAAATTAGTTAATTATTACAGGAAAAAAATTCCATTTCCTATCACTCATCTGTGAAAAACTCGAGTTAGAAAAGAACTCTTAATAATATAACCAAATATTTCCCAAAAATATGGAGGAACGTATGAATTTCTTTCAACTTAGTCACACATACAATTTTACTACAAAACCTCACTTTCTTGTTGAGTTGAATTTTTGTTTTAATTCAAAAGGAGTTCAGACGAGACTTTCATTTAATCTCAGTACCTGTCCCCAACAAAATTTGCCCCCCCTCCAATCTATCAGTAATCCTGGTGAGCTCCAGCACTACTCTGGGAGTTATCTTGCTCTTCTTATTATCTTGCTGTTAATTCAGAAGATAGAATACATACATATCACTCAATCACTTCAGTGAGGTGGAGGTTTTTCACATTATAGTATCAAAGTCTCTAAAAGGCAATATTCCCTTTCTTCACTCCAGACCAATAATAAACAACATGGCAAACTGAAACTGCATTACACACAACATTTAGTAGACAAATTATATATCTACATATATATGTACAAATTATATATCTAAATACAATATGATATAAATATTATATACCCAGAAAAGTATGATATTGTGGTATATAGAAAATACACAAAATGGCCAAGACTCTTTGCGCAATAACATATTTCCATTTTTCTAATGCAGTATTCCCAGATGGCTATACTGACTAGAGCTAAACATTAAACCATAACTGCATTAGCTGATTGACCAGAAAATTAATCAGAGGATTTACACAGTTCCCACGATCCTTGCTTTGCAAGATGCTGAGATTATGTGACACATGTAATGTGACCGATATCATGCAGTTTCGTCTTTTCCTCAAGTAATTTCCACCTGCTTACTTCTTCCAGGGTAAATTCACCATTTCCTTATAGTTAACATCAGCACTCTTCACATGGCATGTTGATGTATGGATCCTTATATATGTGTATACGAATATACATATATACAAAGGTCTTTAAACAGGTAAATCTAAACTGGATGTGAACATACTCACAGCATTCATTAGCTTATTGTAAGTTTTCCATCTGACTGAAAAAATTAATTCCTCGATATTACCATGTTGTATTCAATAATTCTGCAACTTCAGAAAAAAAATCTAAAGCAAAACCCAGATTTTTTCTACAAGAAAATGCAGAATCATGTTAGCAAGACATCAGAGGTTCAGGTCAAACTGTGCCTCCCAAAGATTTATTAGGAAATTTTCATCAAAAGCTGTAAGTATTTTTAAACACTATAGCTACCTGTACATAATTTTAAGCCTCAAAACACAGCAGCTAGAGATAAAAACATCCAACAGAAGACACTATAATACCTCCAGGATTTAGTTATCCCAAACTGGGGTAGTCCATTACCATATGGTTTGAAAAGCTGCAATAATTCACAACCAACAAAACCTTTTAAATGAAAATCCATTATTCATGGTGGTAATCTGTCTGGAGGCACGAGCTCAGTAAAATTTGTTGCCATGCTATTATAACAAAGTGCTTTCAGAATTTATACATCTAGGTCCTGATTTATGGCCAGCATTTATGTGCTGAACCAAACAATCTAAAAAGAGAAGGATTTCATTCAGCAGTCCATGTCCCTATGCTGGATAAGCAGTTCTACGATTCACAATATTCTACACACCAACTGTAAGATCAGCTTGAAAATGAAGGGGTTTTTTTTTAAGTCAGAAGAGAGATCTTTCCAATCTGCCAAATGTAAGTAGATACAGCCAGAGATATTTTTAAGATGTAATTTTAGTGGGTTTTATCTGTTCGCTGCCTTTTGGAGAGGAAGGGCTCATCCTCATCTGGCCAAGCCCGTAAGCTGCCAGTACTGTCACACCACATTTGAAGAGCAACAACATACAGGAACACGACTGTAGATACTTCCTTACTCTACTTCATATATTTAGGAGGTAACAACAACATGCACTCAACTGCAACTCAGTCAATGCCATGCATGGGGCAGGGACAGATGCAATATGCAACCTAACACCTGGGTGTGATTGAATGAGATACAAACGAGCAATGCCACCAGAGAATGGTTCAGCAGCTCTAGAGAAATTCACCCCATTAAGAAGCCTGGCCTTTGGGATTTAATCCATATAATAATTATGCGACATTCAAATGTTCTTCCAGTATCACTGGGCTTTAGTTTTTTAAAATTTCCAATGAGGAAAGAATATTTGTGCTTTGGTTGTAATTTAATCACTCAACCACTAGAGCCTTTTTTAATGTAAATGAGCTTTTTGTAAACCATAAACCAAATATAGATGAAAATAATTTGAAATTTACGGTTTTACTTTGTGAGAAAGTAAATGTTTAATCAACTTTTGAGATCCCAGCACATAATAACATCCCAGACTATAAAGACAGCATGAGGTTGTAATAGTTAATTTTACTTACAAGTAATAATATAAATAAGAAATAATAAATTAAGTACTCAAAATAGATACCATGGAAGTGGACAGACAGGAACATAACAGAGAATTATATGAGTGAGGCATTCAGAGACACAAACACGAAGTTCTCCTAAGGATATACAGATGCTAGGACATTAAGCTGCTTAGAAAGCAACAAAAATTTATTGAAATCAGCCTATTTCCATGCTTAAAATAAAGGGGGAAAAAAAAAAAGATAGCATTTCAAGCCTTCAGGCAAATATAATAGTTCTATTTCAGACCAGGAATACAGTTTTATTCTGTAACTGTAAAGCAACCAAAGAAAACAAAATCACTTTAGTAGGTCAGTAGGACTACAAGACTAAGATAATCCAAAAGTGAGAACATCTCATATTTTACAGTCTTCGTGTTTTCCCTTCACTGCCAGTACAATCTGCAACATCCCCCTTCAAAGAAAGACAGGTCAGCCTGACCTGCAGTGCAACAAACCTTAGCTGCTACAAGCCTTAGAAGCACCTTCTCTTGAGAGAACCGGGGGGGCCATCCCTGTGACTCACGACAGGATACCCAAAACCCGCAGGAAATGCTGAGGCCAACTGCCAGCAGCTGCTTGCCAGAATATCTGGGGCTGCCACAGCTGCTTGCTTACACCTTGCTATATAATTAATAGGCTAAAGTTTTTAAATGATTAAAACGTTCAGCTCCTTGGAATCACTGACCTAAAGTGTATTTCCAATAAATTCCTGTATTGGTTCATTCTACGAGATTTTCTAAAACCTGCAGCTTTGCCTATTGGGATGTCAGACTACTTTACAGCTTAGTTAGGGCAGATGAGGGAGGCTCTGAGTCAGGAATGTTTCAGATGGAAGGAAGTCACCCTGGATCATAACAGAGTTTTTCTGGGCTGTTAAAACCAAAACATAGTCCCAGGAACAAAAGCAATGCCAGAGGAAGGCAACAGGAAGGAGAGAAGCCCAAGGTCAACAAATTTTCTTTTGCTCTGAGAGAACCAGAGCATAGAAAGCAAAGGAAAAAACTCCCTTAGTTTATAAATTCCAACGGAAAATCTTGAGCTCAAAGGACAAAAGCAATCATATGTTGAAAGGAAATTAAAAACACAGATTCCCCAGAGGCAAAATAAACAAATCACATTCACTGCCAATGGGAAAATAAATTTTGGACACAAGACCTCAACACAAGATGGTGCCTACAGTGCCACTTGATGGCTTATTCTGGGAGTGCATTCAGAGGAGCCGGAGCCATGAGACACCAACCATCCCTTGGGACTCTTGCTCTGTTTGACAGTTTGGGTGCAGAAGGTAAGAATTAAAAACTGCACAACTACCTTGTATTAGGGAATCTTTTCAGCTTCAGAGTTCTTTATTTTACAATGTCAAAATGTGCTTGGGGAATTTTTGTTTGTTTGTTTTTGTCATTCATGGTTTTATTAAGTTTTTTAACATGCTCTTCTAAAAAAGACACTGAGGGGCAGTGAAAGCAATCACACAGAAGTGGGATGACCCTATCCCTACATAGACTCATCAGTATTTGCACCCTTATTTCCCCCAAAAAAGGCCGCCTACCACATGAACTAACCAAACAAGAACTAGTCACAAAAGTCCTTGTGAACAACCTGTTAGAAGAGCATCCGGAAAAACACTTGACCACAGCATTCCACAGAAAAGTAACTGAGAGATGTGAAACCCCAGCATTCATTCCCAGCTGTTTTCTTGCATATTGTACAGCTCTGCAGTTGTGGCACAGACCATCCCCTCGCTAGGGTTAAATATTCATCTCCTTTCAACTCTATAGCTGCCAAAATAGGTCACTGTAAGGAAACTCCAGCTCAATCCCCAGTTTATCCTGTTCTTGGACATGGGTTGCACCACTTTATCTCACAGCAAGAACAAAAGAACATAGCCACCAATCTTGCCCATAACATGCAACTGATTTGTGAAAATTCAGTCTGTATTTTTATAATTTCAAATGAGCTTCTGATAGGATTTGATCATGCAATATATGACAACGTTACCTATAAGTCAAAGAATAAGCTCAGTGGTATTACAGAATGTCTCAGTCAAAGACTTGTGAGCTTAACTTCATGCACTACCCACTGCCAAAAAGCTGACTTCTCAGCAGGATGAGGCCAAAAGGTATATAGCAGCACAACGACAGACTGATCCCAAACGAAAGCAGGCTCAGAACTGCTGAATGATGTGCCAAATGTCCTTACTCTGATGCTGCAGGTTAATTATCTGGCATCCCATGAAAGTCTAAGGGTGAAACATAATTGGAATTCAGATATCTGCATTTAATAAGACAATTAGTTACAGTTGTATTTTGGGACAACTTTAATTAGAGTTATAGCTAATGAGGTAGGAAAATGACAAGCAAAAAGCTATCAATCACACAATAAACGTGAAGGCAAACAATGATGAAAATGCTTGTCTTGTTAAGTTTTAAATGTACTTTTAATTTAAATCTGTTAATTAATGTCTCATGGGTATCAGTGTCTCTGTAGTTATGGAAACCTCTATTTGAACAACAAGCATTTTATCTATTGTGTTGAATGTTTGATCTTAACGTAATTAATTTCTAACTATTTAGGACAAATAGAAAGGAACTGAATTCTAAACATATACAGCCTCTAAGGACATCCATCTGACAACTCACACTTGCTACTGTTTCAACCCACTCTACAGCCCCAGACCACTTCTGCCAGAACAGGAATTCCCAGTTTTATCTACCACTACTACAGACATAAAAACCCTTTCAAAAGTATCACATCCAATCTGTTTGCACGAGAAAGAAGGATCTGGGCAGCTTCAGATGCCTCCACACTCTGAAGCAGAGGTGGGAGAAGGGAAGACATCCTCATCCTCAGCACATCACCACGTGATGTCAGTGTAACCTGTTTTCACTGAGTCTGGGGAAACACACTTGGACACTGTAGGAGGCAGCTGCCACTTTTGTTCCCGTCTGTCAACCCTGTGCTGGAGGCAGTGAACTCCAATGGCTTTGAGGAAGAGCAGAACACGCTTCTTTAAGGATAAAGCTCAATTAACTTTTCTTTGCAACAGCAAAAGTTTAATGTGTTGTCAACCACAAGCAACATTTTAAGACTTTTTTTTTTTGCTCAATACCCACATAAAGATACACAGACATATTTGACCTAAACAATACTGGGTTCAGTTTGCCATAAGTCAGTTAGGAATCAATTTATTTTCAACTAAGCAGAAATCCATACACATATGAAAATATTAATCTAAGTCAATTTAAAACTAATTAATTCAACTGATGCAACTTTCTTAGGAGGAGACAATTATATACTATCTATGGGAATCTGAAATCTACTCATGAATAAAAAGATGGAGTAAGAGAAAGGAGCAACTGGAAATGGAAAGTAAATGAACATTAATGTTCCAATTACACACTGAACCACTGTAAATAATGCTGAAGATGTCATCCAGTTTTAATCTTGAGTAATGATAAACAAAATTCATATTTTACAAGAATTGTCTCCAATTGTTGCCTATGTGGGAGGGTTTTTTGCTATCGTTTTGGATTTTTTTTTTGTACAATAACACAGCATGATTTTGGCCCTTGCAAAAACAAAACAAAACACTTCAATTCTCACAACTGAGGAAGTAATATTTTTTAATTGTATAATGACATTAACACTGTGAATCCTATTTCAATGACTCTTCGTGCAGCATTACCTAAAAGCAGAAGGGTAAAAAGTGAAATCAGCACATTGGTTGGTGCAACTTCTTGAATAAAGTTCCTGTTTCAAAATAAATATTCTGCCCTACTTTTCTGAGGAATTGACACTACTATGATAAGAGCAGAAGAGGAAGTAATAACAGTAAGTATTCTACATCAAATGTTTGGTATCAATCATGACAGAAAATAAAGGTCCCACAATAACACTTCCCAAGGCACTGAGAATTTTTTCGCTAGATTCCTATTCTCCCTCTTCCACCATCCAATCTAGTTCCACCCAAAAGTTGGACAAAGCTCTAAAACGCATGAATGCACTAGATGAAGCCTGAAGCTGAGCTTCTGTTTTCAGGAGCTGACAGAACAGGGTATTTTATAAGGTCAGAGTGGGCACAGCCTCACCTCTGTCAGCTGTTCTGCAGAATTTACTTATGACCAGCAGTTCAAGCTATCCACGAGCAGTCCTGTTCCACACTACAGTAAAACTAATTCCATCATGACATTCTTTATATCTGCAAATCAAAAAAGCAGCCCTAGACAATATATTTTCTTAACCTTTAAAATAAGAAAGTTGTCAATGTTTTCCTCAGCTGTAGCAATTCAGGGTACAAATTTGAGTTTAAAACTAGGAAGTCTGTAATCAGCAATCCAAGTGGGTTTCAAAAAACATGCCTGTAACTATAAGAACATACATGCAAGTACATGGAATGTTTCACTTTCATAGTTCTACATTTTTCAATTTTAATGCAACTAATTTCAGTCTCATTTGGATATAAATGAACCTGTTATTTATAATTAAGTTGCTCGAATTTAGAAAAAGACAAGAGCTGCATTTCGTAAGAGAAGCCTAGTGTCTCATCTAAATTATTTAATTACTCAGTAATTATTTATTCATTTGCTAGGGTTAGTTTGTTGGCTGGATACTGGGAAAGAGTTTCATTCCATCAATTTACTCTGGAAAAACACAGACTTAGAAGTTTTAAGTAATATTTCTGTGGCCATGTGAGGTCAAATATACCTCAAATTGCCCAATGAAAACAGCTCACGTGATGCTGTGAAACACGTTATAATATCAAGTTTACATTGTTTTCAAAATATGCTCTTAAATATCTTACAACCTTGAATTCCCCCATTACAAAACTGTTCACAGACAGAATAAGGTTATTTAAGTGCCACATCATGTCTGATTCCAGGAAGAATGATGTGCAGAGCTGGCGTGCACAGCTAGGTTAAAGCAAAACCGGTGATCACTAAGCTTCTTACATTCAGAAGTGAGAATTTAATCTCTTATAAGAAAATGTTGGATGTCATGTAGACTGCAGTAGAATTTATATTCTTTTAGAACTGATTTTTTAAGGGACAGATGTGGCAAAAAGTAAATTAAACATATATCCTTGACAAGAAAATAACTGTTGACGTACTAACTGCTGAGTCACAGGGGAGAACAAGAAAATCTTACAAATAAATGATACAAGCTGAAACACACCTCTAGCGGCTGCTTGAGCAGACTAAGGTCTTAGATCTTTTTAAAGCATAAATGAGTCTGAATACATTCTAGTTAAAGAGGGCATGTTATCATTTTGACTTTGGTTCTTTGTGCTATTAAACTCAAGAAGATATTTGTAAAATCTCTAATGGAACAGTGAAGGTATTGGGAGTGAACACCATTCCTTGACACTGCAACCAGATTTACCCACACAAAGAAAATTACTTCATCTCTGTCAAAGCTATTGTAATTTGTCCCCAGTCCATCTAAGGGATGTGTATTAATTTTCCATATCTATTTGCACCCAAAATAAGTGAATCTCAAGTCTCCAATGTTTTGTTTGGGGTTTTTTTGCTTGGTTTTACTTTTTTTTCTAAACTGATTAGACTGAAATGAAATTTTTAAAGTTTGCTGGCAAAGATGACAAAAGGTGAACTCCACTGGAGATTCGAGTAAATTTCTTAAATGTGTTTAACTTTGCAAAGGTAATTTGCCCTGTGACTGGTTTACTAAAACTGTGAAAAGCTTCTTCTGATATAGTTTTTGTTTCTTCAGCGATATAAACTCAAGAGCTCTGTAGAACAAACTTAGAGCTCTTTTATGAACAGAACTCTGAAGCACCAACTGATCGAGAAAAAACAGCAAAAGTGCTATAGGGAAAAAAAAAAAAATCACAAAATCCATAAAAAAACCAACAACATCCCCTCATGCCCAACAGTAACCCATACCAGACAGGTCAGTATACCAGAAAAGAAAAATGTCTGGTTTAAATTATTTCTTAAAACACACTGGATTGAAGAGCTTACCATGCACATGGTATGTCAGTACTGCATGTGTGTATAGTCAACTAAAGATGTGCTCACCTCTCCCACAACTTCAATGATGTCACCAACTTTTAATTCCAGTTCATCTTCATTTTGAGGCATATAACTGAAAGCCACCTGACATCTCCTTCTTCTGTTTCTCTCTCCTGATGGAAATGAAAGAAACAGGAAAATAGTAAAATGAAAACAAAATTCCATGCCAAACACAAGCCAGAGCAAATTATGAGAGATGAAACATGATTCTTTGAGCACTCTTATCAGAATCTGAATGCTTGCAATGCTTAGACTATCTGTCTAGAACTAACTTACAAAAAGAGAGTGGAGAAAAGATTTCTGGTGCATATTATTTTTTCAACTATTTCTATAATTCAATGCAATTAATAAACGCAAATAAATTGTGTGGATTTTTTTCCTTTCTCTAGTATTATTCAAGAGCCAAAATTTAACTAATTGTGCTTCCTAGTGACAGGAGGGATAAAATTTAACCAAAGGATCTTTCCAGGTGTATTTGCTCCAATTTCTCTTCTAGGCTAATGCTCTATACACACGCTGTAGGCAAATTGGAGGGATGGGAAAGGGATCTAAAGCCTTGTGGCTTTTGCTCATAAGGAAATAAGCTCTCAGCTGTATCATTTTGTCTCACTAACCATTTTTATACTTTTTCTTTTCATAGAACCATTTAAATTGGAAAGGACCTTTAAGATTGTTGAGTACAAGATTGTTAAGTTAACACAGCACTGCCAAGTCCACCACTAAATCATATCCCTAAATTCCACATCTACATCTTTTAAATACCTCCAGGGATGATGACCCTACCATGAAGAAATTTTTCCTAATATCCAATCTAAACCTCCCCTGGCACAACTCGAGGCCATTTCCTCTCATCCTGTCACTTGTTATCTGGCAGAAGAGACTGCCCCCTCACCTGGCTACAAACTCCTTTCAGGTAGTTGCAGAGAGAGGCCCTTTTAAACAAACCCAGCTCCTTCATCCGCTACTCCTAAGACATGAGCTCCAGAGTCTTGACCAGCTCTGTCACCCTTCTTTGGACACGAGGAGGTGCCTCAACGTCTTTCTTTGCAGTGAGGGGGCCAAAACTGAACACAGGATTCGAGGTGCGGTCTCACTGGTGTCGAGTACAATCATTAGCCTTGGGTGGATCCCACCAGCCCCACAGACTTGTATGTAAATAAGTGGTGTAGCAGGTCACTGACCTTTGCCCCTTGGATTACAGGACCTTCACTCTGCTCCCCATCCCTTTCTTCTGAAGACATGGAATACCCCCCTTTTCCTCATCCTTTGTCGCTGTCTCCCCCCACATCCAACAAAGAATGGAGAATCTCCTTAGCCCTTTGGTTGCTAATGCATTTATAGAAACCTTTTTATTGCCTTTTACAGCAGGGGCCAGATTAAGTTCTAGTTGGGTTTTGGCCCTTCTCATTTTCTACCTGCATAACCTCCTGAGAATCCTGCCCCATTTTCCAAAGGTCATAAACTCTCCTTTTCTTTCCTGAGTTCCAGCCAGAGGTCTCTGTTCAGCCAGGCTGGTTGTCTTCCTCACTGGCTCATCTTTTGGCACAAGGAGGTGGCCTGCTCCTGCACCATTAAGATTTCCTTCTTGAAGAAGAAAGTGTTTAGCCTTCCTGGACTCCTTTGCCCTTCAGGACTGCTCCCAGGGGACTCTGTCAACCAGTCCTCTAAACAGGTCAAAGTCTGCACTCCAGAACTCCAAGAGTGCTATTCTGCTCGCCCCTCTCCTTACTTCTCCAAAAGTTAAAAGCTCTTATTATTTTGCGATCACTTCGCTCAAGACAACCTCCAAGCACCACATCATGCACTAACCCTTCTCTGTTCACAAACAACAGGTCCAGCAGAGAGCCCTCCCTAGTTGGCTCCCTCACCAACTGTGTCAGGAGGTCACCTGCCAAATGCTCTGGGAACCTCCTGGACTGTCCTCAACTCTTTCCTCTCTGCTGTGCTATATTTCCAGCAGACATCTGGTAAGGTGAAGACTCCTATGAGAACAAGAGCCAGCGATTGGGAGACTTGTTCCATGCACTTATGGAATATTTCATTTGCCTCTTCATCCTGGTTGGGTGGTCTATAACAGACGCCCACCTTGGGAGGTCTTCGA
>JAYRBT010000001.1:102333962-102345464 GCA_036023395.1 Myiotriccus ornatus
TCTGTGATGGCAGCTGTGTCATCATTTTCCTGCTGCACATCGACTTCCAGCTTCTCCTGTTTGTTGCCCACGCTGCATGTGTTGGTGTGGATGCACTTTACTTGTGCTATTGATACTAACAACTTTTTGGGGGGAGAAGCCCTAATTCCTATAGGACTGTTCTCAGGTGCTTTGTGGTTTCTAAAATGACAGTGACCCTTGTCTTGTATGTTTGCTGCTGCATGGCTCTTCAACCCCTACCATCAATGAGACAGCAGACCAAAGGACCTTGCTTGAACACCATCCCTCAAACACTGGCCTTGGACCTATCTCGACTGACCCTGATCTTATCCTTTTCTGCCTTCAAATCTGGTTTGAAGCTCTTCCAATGAGCTCTGCTAATTCCTGTGCAAAGATTCTGTTCCCCCTGTTGCCAACAGACCTGCTGTTGTGTAAACCAACATATGAGGAAAAAACCCAAAATTCTGCCCGTGACACCAGGCTGGGAGCCAGGTATTGATCTGCTGGCTTTTCTCTACAGTAATAAAATAACTTTACGGTGTCATCTTCTTCCCTCCTCGTTCCCTCTGAGTGGAAGGACAGAGAAGAATGCTACTTGTGCTCCTGATTTCCTTAAGCAGTAGTCCTGAGGCCCTGAAGAATCAATCTCCTGATTGCCCTCAGGCTTGCAGTTGCAACTTTATCACTGCCTACCCGAGAAATAAATAATGGACAATAATCTGGGGGCACACTGTACCAGGGTAGGAACTTTTCTTTCCACACCTTCAACCGAGGCCCCAGGGAGGTTGCAGGCTTCCCAAAGAAGGGAGCCCAGGTGGCACAACGGGCCTTCTGTTGCCTTCAGAAGACAGTCTCCTACGAGAATGACCTGTCTTTTTTGTTTTATGGAAGCAGTTTTGACACAGGCCATAGCCTGACTTAACCCTGGTGCCATCTTTATGCCAGATAAACCATCGTCCCTGCTGTTTGGTTCCACTGGCAGAGCCTCACACCTGTTATGCCAAGGCACCTGGTGAGGTGGGGCATCCACAGAGGAGATGCACCTGCTGCACCAGAGAGGAACTTCCATATACACACACACAGTATATGTGTATGTATTGTATTATTTCTGTGTATACACATACATTTGTAAGATGCGTATTTATGCACTAATATTAAAGAAAATGGAAGGAAAATCATTGTCATGGGGTTAGGGGAGTTAAGACAGGCTAATTTTGGAACTGCAACTGATGTCACCAGTTGCAGTTCCAAAAAAAGAGTTGTCATCTTCCTCTTCCAGCTTGGATGTCTAGGCTTCCATGAGAAGCTGGTATGAGGGTACATCTTTGGATGCACAATTGAAGAGTGGATTGAATCCATAGCTTTGACCCTTCTACCATCACAGTTTTATGACAGATGACTGAAAATACCCTGTTCCAGAGTTCGTTTGCCAGATCTGTTGGCTTACATGTAATTATAGTTGGCTGGTGAAGGGACTTGAACATAAGCCCTATGAGGAGAGGCTGAGAGAGCTGGGCTTGTTTAGTCTGGAGAAGAAGAGGTTCAGGGGTGACCTCATCACTCTCTACAACTACCTGAGAGGAGGTTGTTGTCCGGTGAGGGTTGGTCTCTTCTTCCAGGCAACTATGAGTAAGACAAGAGGGCATGGGCTCAAGTTCTGCCAGGGGAGGTTTAGGTTAGATGTTAGGAAGAAATCCTTTACAGAGAGAGTAATCAGGCATTGGAATGGGCTGCTCAGGGAGGTGGTGAATTCTCCATCCCTGGAGGTGTTTAAGAAGAGACTGGATGTGGCACTTGGTGCCATATCTAGTAACTGTGGTGGGGTTGGATAAAGGGTTGGACTTGATGATCTCAGAGGTCCTTTCCAACCCATCTTATTCTGTGATTGTTGTATGAGATGAGAGAACTACCCTAAAATAAACTGCTGAATTTGGCTGCTTAGCCTTTGTTCACTGAAGGATAACTTTCTGATATGAATCATGACTGTGTTGGAATGTGGTGAAGGACCATAAGGTAGGAAGGGAGAAATTATTCAAAACACAGGATTCACTGACTATCCTCTCTTCTCTAGATGATGTGCAGTGTATAAACCATGCTATTTGTACCCACACAAACATATATATACACACACTCCACACAAGTAAATGTACTTTCTCTTATGCTATTTCTCTTAACTGTTAAACACACTCAATACAAACCAAAATGGTTTGTGTAAATCCTTTCCAAGCATGGCCTTAATCTGAAATTAAATTGCAGAAATAGATCTTATAGTGAGTCTGTTTTTTGTTCTGCAACATTTCTTGATAATCCTGCTCTAGGGCAAACAGTGATAAAAAAGTTAAGGTTTTTTTTTCCTAATCTATTAATTGAAACTAGAGAAAGAAAGGAGACGGGAATCCACTGATTTTGGCTTTCTGATAATATTTTTCATAGCCACTGCAATCCTGCATGAGTGGCAGCTTTTTGAATGTCAAAATTAATACCTTAATGCAATATAACCAAACTCACTCAAATTGGCTCTTTTTCCACCTACAGACGACTGCTCATTCTTCACCATCTAAACTAAAATGGTCCTACACTGACAACTTTACACAGCTGCATTCAAAATAAATATAATAAATACTTTCCCTACTGAGTGCTTCTCTCATTGTCAAGAGAAGCTGGCTATTTTCCCTAAAAATAACATTCCCACTATGATTTCTAACACCAAGTAGCAACTGATGTGCTGATGTTGCCTGATGTGACAGATGGCAGTTGCCATCCTATTTAATAATAAATACCGTGTGACTCTTCAGAGAATAGTTTTGACATTGCTAAGAGAGTAAGAAATAAACACAACTCTGGATGTTAATAATACAACTATATGAATCCTTCCCCCTTCCAATCCATAAAGTTATTTTATTACTGTAGAGAAAACTCAATGAAAGTCTGCATTTATCTCCATTAGTTCGTGGTTGTCTCACTGCTCTCCCTCTCCTTCCAAATCTTTGTCTAAAGAAATGCCTAAGTGAGGAGTAGCAAGCCAGCAAGAGATATAAATTCTATGTACCAATTAGTTCCTCTCTCTGATCTAATGCAAGCAAATAGATCAGGAGTGAATACCTTTGGTTTTAAGGAGCAGGTGCTGATGGTCCCTATGGACATATTGGTGCACTTAAGAAGAACATGAGTTCTGTGAAGAGCTCTACAGACAAGGAATATCTAGTTTTTCTTACACTAAAGCAATCTGGATAATACAGCAGTATGAGTTTTCTAAAAAAAACCCCAGACCTGATAGGGAAAGAAGTCAGAGTAACCAAGCAATACGTATATAATGTTAGTAAAGAAAAGCTCCGGTTTTGCAAATGCAATATTCCCACCCACACACCACTGATTTTTTTTGTCTGTTTCTTAACTAGCACGAAGTCTCCAAAGACGGCATGATCAGGAACCAGGAAGACCCACTGGAACAACTAACAAGCAGTTTAGACAAAACCACTGAAGTCTTGGTCTTCTCTCACCATTTCCCCTTTTGCTAATATTGCCACTTGCTGCAGAATATTATTATAGTCTATGCTTGAACTGCTGGTTGTCTGAGCTCTAAATTGGCACATGTACATAAAGCTAATTTCAAACTATAGACGGCAGCAATGCTGCAATGAAGACTGCAGATATTTTCTAATCTAATCCATTTCTTTTTTACTTGTAAATTGATGAAGAAAACATTTAGTAGAAGGGTTTTTTTGTGCATTTTTCTTCACACTTCAGCATAAACTGAGTTACTTTCAAGGGAAAAGTTACCATGTGGTGAAAAGGCAGGCAATAAACTGAGTACTTCAAAATCAGAAAAGGTGTGCTGCAAAGTCCTCACTGTGTTTTGAAATGCTTAAAAGAAGAAAAATAAAGGAATAACTGTAACTTCTACTGGCCCGTGTATTTGTTGCAAGTAACCTGCTGCAAGCAGCACCACACTACTGTGTGTTGGTGGCAGTTCCAGGCTTTTTCATCTCCTGTAACTGTGGCACAACATCAGGAATGTCTTGAAGGCAAAACACCTCTGAGATGTAGGTTGGGAACTCACCAAACTAAACTGTATTCAGAACAAGCTATCTATCATACAGGAAAACAGGTCACTCACCCTTGTAAAAAACATACACTGGCTCCTGTTTATATCGTTATAGTCAAATACATCAAATGAAAAAGGGATCACTTCTAGTTTGTGCAGTCAGTTCTTAAACCAGGCAGCTACAGAGGATCTGCTGTGTCTGTACAAGGGGTTTAACTTAACACAGCATTGCAAAGCATTTTGTATCCGAAGCAAAGACACCAAGACTTCGACTGTGCCACAGGGAATGCCTGACTCTGCCCTGCTCCTCTTAAGGGCTGCATCAAAGTGTCTGCAGATCTAGCAAAAGAGGACAGAAAACAGGCCTTGCCTGCACTGAGAGAGGTGTCATGGCACCTTAAGAGCAATGCTGATTTCCTCCTTATTTGCAGCTGTTGACTGCCAAGTCCTGCTCACCCCACCTGAGGCTCTGTTCCCTCTGCCCTGAGAGGTGAACCACTTCTCCAATCATTCCCCAAACACTTTCACTCAAAGCAAAGCTTGGTAGCTTAACAGCATAAACAACAGGCTTTGCTAAATCATCTCCTTTTGGTTTTCATCCCAAGATTCACCTGTCTGGCTGTAGGCGTACACTGACTGAAAGTCTAAATCCGAGCCCATTGCTCAGGTGTAGAGAGGACTGCAGCCCTATCTCCAGATAGTATTTAGTGTCACTGTAAAACAGAAAACTAAAATTAATGACTCCCCAGAAGTGCTTTTTTCTACTGGTGTGGCAAGAAAGACCTTAACATCTAACTTTAACAGGTCTAAAGTTAGGTCAAATGAAAAGAGGAATAAACATATATTTAGAAATTTGAATCAAACAAACAGATAAATACTTGAGGGCACAAGTATTTGTTTCAAAGCGGTGTTTGATCAGATTCTAAAAATGATGTAGTTGCATCTGACCACAGGAGACCACAAGAAGATTTCTTCCAGTTGTACAGAGGCAAGAGAGAGCATTATTTCTGTACATTTAAACACTCTTCTGGCATTAGCAATGAAGACAAAAAAGGAGGCAATGACAGCACACTGGCATTCAATGCTTATCTGTGTAAGGGGCACCAAAAGCTGACGCAACACTACACAAGAGGTCACACTGGTACTTACGTGCTGCCATCAGACCCAGGAAAGGTCACAAACCGACAACTCACGACTGGATGAAAAGTGTGGCAGCAGCAGAATAGATAGGAAGTAAACTATTCAAAAGTTAACTGGAATTTTCAAATCCAAACTACCTTTTTTTTGAACTTAAAATCTCTCTCACGAAACACATGTTTATATAAATGTGTGGAAGTGTGAGTGGGTTATATGGTGGTTTCTGTAGAGCCTCTGATGCCAATGTCTTTGTAGCCTGTCCTGTCAGTGAAAGTCACATGGTTGTTTAACTTCACAAACAGAAGCTCCATCAACTCTAAATACTAATACACTTCTTTCCCACCACAAGAGAACAAGTATAATAATCCATTTTGTAACGCAGTACAGCTATTCTATGAAGTCAAAAAACTATTCAAGAAAGCCCTTCAGAGAGCAAATGTCTGTCCCCCTCCTTGCTGACAAATTGTATACCTAAATGGCTGACAATCTTTTCAAAACTAAGCCCCACCATTTTGTCACTGGATCTGGTTTATATCATGTTTATTATTTACACCTGTATCAATATCATTGCAGATCAGATAAAAAATCCAAGCCAACTGATCCTGGATTTCCTTTATTATTGTTTTTTAATAAAGGAGTGTTGCTATGGAAATTGCATGGGTTAGAATGGGGTCTCAGTACAGGTTTGAAGCAGGAGGAGCATGAAGACATTTCTCCCACATCTAAAAAATTTCAAACACACCAAAGCCCATAACAGCTCCTTCAGACCCATGAACTTTACTCTACTGTGGGCTTGCTAGAAAGGTTCAGGTGAACCACTAAAGGAAACTGAGATCCACTGGGACACCATTCAAGGAGATGCAAAGGGACTGAATTCAGTAAAGCTGTTTGGCAAAGAAGCCCCTTTCAGATAAGTCTATTAGGAGGAAAATGACAAGCTGGAGGAAAAGTTTCCTGTCTTCTGTCATAGATTCTCCTGCACACAGCATCATCTGCCCATCAGCCTCAGTTGCAC
Source organism: Myiotriccus ornatus (assembly GCA_036023395.1). Taxonomy (NCBI): domain Eukaryota; kingdom Metazoa; phylum Chordata; class Aves; order Passeriformes; family Tyrannidae; genus Myiotriccus; species Myiotriccus ornatus. The sequence continues at coordinate 102,340,160 of JAYRBT010000001.1, forward strand.
TTCCCATTCTTCCAGCTTTCAAAGCTATATCTGTAGCTGGGGGAACTGGCTCAGTGCAGTGTCTCCTGGCTAGACAAGCTGGGCTGTGATATGATTCAGCTAGAAACCAGTTCTAAATTTAATGTGCAAAAAGACAAAAGGCAACTATTGCATAACTAAGACATGATGTATAAGCATCTAGGGTGCATGTTACTGATTTTAATGCTACTGGTGGAGATCTGGTACAGCTGTTTTGGACAGCCAGCCAAATGGTTACTGTATCACCTTTTTTTGTTAGAAATCATTGAATTGTGTATATCAAAACGCACATTTTAAGAAAAAAGGTAGAACTACAAACTTACTCGTAAGAAAAATTCTTCTTAAAACCACTACTCCCAGTACATGATTTTAAGAAAGTTACCTAATTAAGACCAAACAGAGAGCATTAAAAATGTTACTTTTTAAATTGCTTTAAGTGTATTGAAGATAGTATTATAAGACTTCTGACAAACTCTTGGTCATACTCAATCCTCATGTGGATTCTGTCATTATCTTCCACAAAACAAGGACTCCATCCTCTTATATCCACCCACTAGCAGAAATAGTTCTGATTTTAAAAGGTACAGTCAAGTTCCAATATCCTTCTTTTCCTGGAGGACTCTGGCAGTATTTCTGCCCTGGGATGTGACATGTCAATTCCAACTCTCTCATCACCCACACGCTGTTAAAAGGTGAATGGGTTTGGATGGATGACAAAAACAGCCTGCTGAGGTCTCTTCCCTCCCTGCTGGGTCTCTTCCCAGAACACAGAAGTAAGCTGAGTGGGAATACTGGGGGGAACAGGGAAATATGTATTGGCGGTGAGTGTGTGTTTGTGGGAGGTTTTGTTTCGTTTGGATTTTTTGGTCTGGTTTGAATTTGTGACATTAATATACCGGAGAAGAGAAAGATAAACTATTAAGGAGGGGTGAGGAGAGATGGAATATCTGAGGTGCTTCCAGTACTCTATCAAATGGGTTATGTAAAGCTGCTGTATTTTTCTTCAAGCAGAGGAACTGGGAAGTGCCCTGCTTTGACACATGCAGCTAAATCACAGAGACTGCAGGACTCCATTAAGCACAATTAAGCCACAATGCAGAATGGCATCACTGCTAGTAATGTATTACTCTGAGTGTGTTAACGTTCTTCTGTTACTGAGGAGTGTTTTCTCATGCTAGACTCCACAGCAACACTTCCAAGTTTCAGCCATCTGGCTGCTACTCTGAATTTTATGGCCAAGATTTGTCTGTGAGGAACCTGAAAGACTGGAAGGCACCTATTTTTTAACACCATCACATTTTTACACATATGCACTGTCATAATAACAGCAAACCTCATATTATTCAATTAATTCATTCTTTTGTTAAACATGGAGAATATTCAGGCCTTTTATTGTGTATGTGTCTTTTGCATGCAAGAGCAGTAATTAACGGAAGCAACTACAGCAACAACGTGGTACCAGTGGTTTTTTTAGGAGAAAACCATAAATTAACTGAGAAGTGGAACACTTGCATATGCCACAGCTGGAGCCAGGCTTGTGCGCGTGACAGACAGCACTGCAATAATAGTGCGGCTGAGATCATTACTTAAGCCTAACCCAAAGCAGAAGGAAACACTAAAATGTAACTGTAAACAAACTCAGAAGACACTTGCACAGTTTAAAGCATACACCATCAAAATTTTTTTCTTTCTGAATTGGAAAGTTTTAAAATGCACATAAATGGAGTAGAAACTTTATCAAGAATGCAGTCAAATCAACACCAGCAAATTACACAAAGCACATCCAAACTCTAACAGGAACCCTTGGACTTGCCACACAGGCTGCATGTTTTATACTCTATCCTTTACATAGAAAGTGTAAAAATACAGTATTAAACTATACATTAAAGTCAACCACATGCAGAACTGCAAATGTGTATGTTCATCAAAGCTACTAGTTCTAGTATCTGTATCTTTTAAATGTCATTGTGTAAGTTACCTGAAACACTCCAGCACAAGACAAAAACTGGAACTTGCTGACAGGGTTTCAAACGGGCTTTTTAAACCGTACTTCAAAAGCAGTTACACAGCCCTGGTAAAGACTGGACAAGCACACTCAGCTTCCCACCTGTTTCCAAGATGCAAAAATATTTCGTAGCAGCAAGGGGTTCTTTTACAACAGCTTTTTCTAAACGACACATTCTCTTGCCTTTTCTCAGTAATAACAATTTGTTGCTCTGTCTGCTGCCCTTCATGAGCAGTAAGTTCCAAGGAGCAGCAAATGCCTTCGTCCTCATTGCAAGCCAAGGCATATTTCAACCAGGTGGCTTGTCCTGGTCATCTGTAACTTTGCCACATGCATGAGGTCCCATTGCCTGGCACTGGGATTCCCCACCATCCCTCATGTAATTAGCACCTGTTGACATGAGGGGACCTATTACCCAATGCAAGATCTTGCACTTGTCTCTACATTTGTTTTCCTTTCTCATATACAGAAGACGACTTGCAAGGATACATCACAGAAAAAGCTTCTTTCTTAGATGACAGATCAATGTTCAAAACGCAAGAAAAGAAACACGAGATTTGCAAAAGGCCCCAAAAGATCTTTTCTCTTTCCATTCTCATTGCGTACCTCTCATGTTATCATGGGATAATCTCAAAATATTATCCCCTTGGCTAGGTTTTGAGATAGTGGTCAACTATTTGGCTCTTTGATGCTTTTTTGTATTGATCTCTAGAAAAAACGTCTGAATAAACCATAACCAAACATGAATTCCTGTTGCATCTGTCTCCATTTTCTTATGTTCCATCACATAATTCACACAGTTTAAATTACCTATGCACAGCAGCACTTCAAACATACAGTAAATGAAAGCAAATAGCTCTAATTTGTGAAACCACTCGGCATATTCAGTTTGTGTTCTCCTGTCTATAAATAAAGACATCTAGAATAAACCACATGGATTCCTACACAGTAATCTCCAAAAGTATTTTATTTTTCAAGCTTGTTGTCTTGAAGCTGACTTCTGGCCAACATAACTAAAAAACAAACTTCACAAACAGTGTTAAAAAGTATACCTTTTTCTTAAAGACTGCTAACAAATCTGCTACTTCATTTTTTGATACCAGCATATCCATGCCTTTTGACAGGCTTTCTATCTCTGTAATGTCATTACATTAAAGGTCTTACTCTGGCCTCTGCTAGATCAAAAAAACTCTGCTAGTTCCAAAAAAGCCTCTCTTACCAGGTAAAAAAACCCCACCATAACCAACATTTTATTTTCACTCCAACAGGCAATAACATACATTAAACAAACATCTCAAGAAATGTTGAAAAGATGAAAAAGTATAACAACTAATTTTCTGCTTCCTGCACTCATAGAGCTATTACACAATGAATACATGCAATAAATCAACACTTAACAAAAAACAAAAGTCTCTTTCCTACTGGACTCTTAGAACATTAGTCAGCTTTTTACCTAGAATCTTGTTTTCCTCTAGAACATCAATATGATTTGAACATTCATTTTGCCATTAAAGGCAATAAAATTGGCAAAAAATATTAACACATCCACAAACAGAGCACACGCTTCACTTTCCAGTGCAGTGTTCCTAAAACCTAGGAAACGACATTAAATCTGCTTTGAAAAAACGCAAGCCCAGACAAATCCTAAATTCTAGGAAGCTGACACTAGGAAGGCAGGAGCTGCCTTGGTAAACTGCGAAAATGACTCACCCAGGCTGGTGTTAAGGGTCTGATTCTGCAACACATACACTGAGAGGAGCAGTCACTCGGGCAGAAGCACTGGGGCATGTGCCTCCCAGGGCAATTAAGCCATGACATTTCAAACCCTTGGAGAGAACAGAGCTTTGGCAGGGCTCCTCGCTGGGCTGCTGACACGCACCAGCTCAGCGTGAGAGGTTATACAACTACCTGTCCTTCAGTTCTGCTGGAAGGAAAACACACCGGGAGGACCCTCAATTGCACTTCTCGTGTTAAGATTTGTTATTATTTCTCAGCTACCATCATGAAAATCCTATAATCTAAACTAACCTGCTGTCTTAAAGGGCGTGTTATTCTATACTTTGGTATTTGAGGGTTGCACATGAGCGCAGGAATACATGTTCAGAAGAGCAATAAATAAATCAATTAAAATCAAAAACTGAAATAGATCAATTATTCTTGCTGCTGCTGGCCCTCTAACGCCCCAGGCACCATTAGCTCTATGATGGCATATCTCAGCACTGAAAGTGAAAATTAACATCCATTGTTCCATAACTTCTTCAAAAATGAACACTGCCACGGTATCCACACAGGACAGTTCCTGCCACAAGCAAAGGGCAAATATTTCTGTATCAGGCAGATTAGATGTATATTGTTATCCTCCAAAACTGAGCAACAAATGGGGAAAAAGAAACAAACCCAAAGCCTGTTTTGGCAAGTCATCAGCCTACACAGACAGAGCAGGGGCAGAAAAAGTCACCTCAGGCAAGGCTGGGGAAAAAAGGGAGGCAGCATTCTGCAATACCTTCATCTGGACAGCTCTGCAGCATATCTAGCTTTTGGTCATGAGAAGCTCTGAATGCCACAGAAATTCTCCCATATTTTCTTAGTTGTTCTCACCAGATAAACAAGCCTCTGGGACATTTATAAGCATCCAATTTTACTGAATTAAACTGATGAAATATTAAGAGTGGTGGCTCATGGTAAGAAGGCTGCCAGCAAATTAGTTTTTTAATATATTGTCATTTTCAAAAGACGCCGCACACAAATCACGGTTTTCTGGTCCTCTTCCTTTTACTTTTTTCAAAAGATTCTAACACACTCAAAAACCTGTAGTTTAGCAAGAGGGTGTTTAATCAAAACCACCAAAAGGTATAATGTTGAATTCCGTCATTACTGCCTTGTAGCTTTAGTTCTCATGGAAAGCAGGCTTTACACCTCAAAATCCTCTGGCACTAAGCACATTCAGAGGTTTATAGCCCTGAGTGTAAGGGATTTGCTTGACTGCAATCATTAATGCTTCACCAACAACATGTTCAAGTACAAATGGAAAACCAAAAGCATACAGCATTTTTTAACCTCAAGAAAAGATACTGGTCCAAGGTGGCACAGTAACTGGTCCCTATGTGCTCAACCCGCATAATCCCAACTACACAACATCCTACTTCCCCAGGTTTTTTCTCACTGCTCCCTTAATTATTCTGTTTCCCTGCCTGACCAAAAAAGCCCCTTAAATCCTGCAGAGATGCATTTTCATCGTTACAATAATGTAATTTAAATAAATAAATAAAGCAATTTATAACA
>JAYRBT010000001.1:102345564-102360445 GCA_036023395.1 Myiotriccus ornatus
AGCAATTTATAACATAATGTTAAAACAAAACAATTTATAACAACATGGACACTTGGATGTGTTTTGCAGATACACTCCATTTATGAGGGTAGAAAATTATGGGACTGAGTCTGGGTGATACATGTATCAATCATGCTGCTTAAAAATGTTAATACAAGAAAATATTCTCCTGTACCTTCTCCTCAATAACTAAAAGCAATCACTATTAAGTATGAAGAAAAACATGCACACAATTTTTCATAATATGCTCCTGGTGCCTCATTACCCATAAGATTTACAACTACTAAATAATTTTCCAGTAACATACTTCCTGTTCTGTATTTCGTAATGTTATTCAATATACAGATAATAGGATAACACAGTCGTAGGTTTAGCCTTATATTCCAGCTGCATATATGGTCACAGATACACATAATCAGCCTTCAATTCTACTCCGTCAGTTTGAAGGAACACACAAAAATGCTTCTCACTTAAGCATTACACACACATAAGCTTTTCTAGAAACCTTGCTGCTGTCTGAGCCCAATGATCGTTCATGACTTTAGAGGCTCTCATATATATTATACAAAATGCAATAGTCAAACTTTATAATTGCTCCAGCAGTCACTGGAAGCACTGCTACGTCTCAATATGGTATTCACACTTGGTTAGAGAGGCCCAAGTACACACTCCAGTGTCACCACACACCTCTTCAAATTCTGACGCTACGACACTAGAAGTGGTCTTGCTCAAGGGAGTAAGACATAAAGTAGAAAGGGAAACGAGAAAGCCCATGACCACAAAAGCAACTGAAACAAGACCAGCTAATAGGGAAGACGGCTGTCAGTGACCCCCGTGGTACTACGGGTTCAACACTTTTAAAGTCCTTTATTATGTACTGTTCCTCACTACTTCAGGTACAAATATTCACAAAAATCTTGTTTTAAAGCAGCTTTTTCTGACTGATCTGTCAAGCTGCTTGGAGAAGGGGAACAGGTGAAGTATGCAGCTTCCACAGGCGGCCCTTGCATGACCAAGGAATTTCAACTGACTTTTCCCAGCCGCCTCCTGGTTATGCCTCATATTCACCCACATTCCCATAGCACAGCTGCAGCCACAGACAACTTCCACTTCCAGGCTAATGCTTATATTTGATCTCAGGGCTACAATTATTTTGTATGTTACGAACAGCAGCAGCATGTTTGCTTACAGAACTACTGTGAGTTACACTATATCCTGATACAGTCATCTGTAAATATTAAATCATCTACTGATATCAGTCTAAATATCTCCACAAAAAGCAGCACCAGGGAACTAATATGAAACCCTGGCTGTTCTCATAAAGTGTGTGCTGCTTGCATTATTGACATCCAGAGAGTAAGGAAACACAGTAATATAGAAAGCTTTATTTAAGCATAGAAAAAATCTCTAGCAACACCTAAGATGAAAAAAATAACAAAAGCAAACTTAGGACTCCATATCTCAGACAAAATTTTAAATCAAGCACCTTACAAAAGATACTTGATATCTTTATGCTACAATGGAAGATTGACATCAAGCTATGTAAAGCTTTGCATAATCCACTACCTTTTGCCTTTGAAGATAGATGATGAAGCATGCAAAACATCTGATAACTGAGTTTCCTCTAAGGTAATTCATACTTTTTATTTACAGAAATATCCCTGTAAGTAACTTATTACTGAAGTTGGTCTTTTTGGGTAAATTACATTTCTTTGCTCTTAGATCACTCACCTTGTTTTATTATTTTGTGGTGTTCACAGAGGTTCAGTATCTTACAACCCACTAAGACAGCTGAAGCCTGCACTGAAGCTGCAATTTAAACAACCTTTTGTAAAGACAGAGAGAGTATTTATACTTAGAAAACAGTCCACTAAGGTAGGATGGTGACTCTGTAGCAACAGACAAAGGCAAACACAGCACTGTTTCACCTCCTTTTTCAACAGATGACATGTAACAGAAGCCTGGATGACAATAAATCTGATGACCATTTGGCCCCCACTGTTAGGGTAAACATGCTCTTGCAAATCAATTTGCAATGGATATGTATGCATGTAAAAGACCTCTGAACTCCACACAGCATCGGGAACAAAGCCAAATTTGTATGTGGCACCAGAGGAAGACAGAGAGACAGAGTCTATCTAACTGAAGACCAGCACTCCAGTACAGAACATGGAGACATATTTGCTTGCAGACAAACACAGAGCAACTGTGCAATCGTGATCCTTTGGTAGTTCTACAGGGCGTAGTATTGACAGCTGCTTCAGAACTGTGAGCCCTTCAGGCTTCATTTCACTTAGCCCAGAGATCCACACGAATGATAAAATATTCACCGATGTACCTAGCCCTTCTTCTTAAAGTCAGAGTATATAAATAACCCCTTTCTGAGTCAGATTACTTCACATCTTATTCTGTTTGTGGTAGTTTAAGAGCAGCGTGTTTTCAATGTAGAAATTCACAATGAATACACTTTCATGTTTGTTATGAGTTGCAAAAGTTTTGTTGTGAAAAAGTTTCAGTATCCTTAAAGCATTCTTCAGCATCTTCAAGACAGACGTGGGTGGTGGGACTTCGAGATCCCTGAAGAGATTAGCATATTAAGGCAAGAACCTCACCTAGTGAATAGTGACTGCAGAGAAATGGCCCCCTACTGAAGCTGAAATACAGGCTGCTCTGAATTAACCTTGAAAGATTTCATACTACTAAAGAAGACAAGTGTCCTTTGAAATTCATTCTCACCAGCGATCACAAAGTTCTGCAAAAAAACTTTGATATTCGTTGTACAACAATCAGTCTCATGTTTCCCCAGGCCCAGCTGACATGCCTGTAACCAAAGGCTGGGTCACAATGAACAAAACAGATAAGAGTTCAAATACAGAAGGATCACTTCTCCTCACTGAAAGCCTCATTTTACCAAAATGTTTGTAAGCAAGTTATGCCTTAATATAAGAGCTTTTCTAGATTTCAAGATCCAGCGGGTGATAAAATATGAGGAACAAAATATTTACACAATCAGAATACTGTCTAGACCGCCCATTGTCTTGTGTTATTTTCTTGTGAATTCATACTCTTTAAGACATCTGTTAACTCAAGTTGGCAAAGAAAAGAATCTCAAGGAGGAAGCAAGCAAATGAATCATTTATTATTTGCCTTCTCTCCTCCTAACTGACTCGCTACCAATTTCAAATGATACAGGAACAGCTTCTTTATAAAAGGCACCATTGATATCTTCCAATTTTGAACACAAGTTAACTGATTTTTTCTTCTTCTCGTGCCACCTGCCCCGATTTCCAGAGCTGTATTTAACTCTTAGTTACCCTGCACATATTCAGATTTCTCATCATTTTAATCTTTGGTCTACGCATATATACACATATCCTTTGTTTTAAATGACTACTGTGCTATGAAAGTGAAATGAAGGACTGACTGAAGCGTGATCACCCAAATAAATTTTTCAAGACAGGCAGCTGAAAATTAAATTGCTTCAGTGCTGTCCAGCATTGGAAGCTATGTGGTGATAAAAGAAACACATATAAACCACTAAAAGCTTCTGTTTACACGTTTACTTTTTCACCTGGGTTGTCACCTCACCCACAATACATTCCTTCAACCTTTCCTGATATCCTCTTACCCTGTCCACATTTACCTTTTTCTTACTTTTCCTTTTTTTGTCTGTGGGGGTGATCAAACACTGGCACAAGTTGCCCAAAGAGGTTGTGGCGTCTCTATTCTTCAAAATGCTCAAAACCCAACTGAACATGATCTGGGGAAACCAACTCTAGCTGAGGTTGCTTCAGCAGGGGATTGACCCAAACTGTCTCCAGAAGTGCCTTCCAACCTCAGCTATGCTGTCACCCTATTTTAAGGCTACCCTTTAAATCCCCTATGGCCCATGGTTCTGTATTATTTCTCTGTTATTAATCTTCCTTGTCTACAGTTTGATTGCTAAAATCCAACCAAGCTGCTGTGAGGCATTTTCCTTTCTGTGAGTCAGCCTCTGACAGGTAAAGATGCCGAGAGCAGAGTATATTACTGCAAGTAGGTGTGAGCTGTCAGCAAACCACAGAAACTTGATTTCATATATTTGGTGCCTTTCCTTGTTTACAAACCACATGTTAGTACAACCCAACCTTCAGCTTTCCAGGCTGAGCCAAGCTCCCTCAGGATCTTATCTGCAGTAAATGCCACTTGGGAACAGAAAGCAAATACCAGAACTGTAGACTAGGAGGATTGGCATTTCACTAGGGAGCTGCAGACAGCCTTTCTTTAGCACTTTTCATTCCTCTCTTTCTTCTTAACTGATAAGACTTCCATTAAGGTAGCTGAAATACAAGGGGAAATGAAGCCTTCATCATTGTACCGAAAATACTCCAGAACTAATGCTTATTTTATCCTCAAAAAGGAATCAGGAAGATAAACTTCCACGTTTTGCTCCTCATTGTATTTTGACAAAGGTGGCAAAAGGTGAGTGAAAAAAAGAATTTTGTCTGCCTAGAACTATGTGAAACCTCTATGTATATCAGCATATTATTAAATAATTTCATCTTTGTATGAAGAACAGGGCATCCAAAAGCATCTAATAGATCTTTCATGAGCAGCAGAATTAATGAAGCTTGGAGAACCACGGATTTGCATCCAGTGCCTTTTAACCACCTCAGCTTCAACCCACTCCCACCACCCCTTTCCCAGCTTTCACTTGTATCCTCCTACACATGCACAGCTGGGAAAGTGATAGGAGATGCTGGGACTGACACAGAGCAGCACAGGTACTGACTGACTGCCTGGCTTGGCCACTGGCTCTTGCTTCTCAAAATTGAAGTTTTCATTCAGTTAGAAGCACTAATTTGTGTCACATTCCTCTATTCAGCTTCCAGTTTTAAAGAACTATTATGTTCCTATAAATGTATTGAAGACATTTAATACATTAATCTTTTGTCAACTCTAGCTGGTATCATGGAGAGAGTTCCAAAAAATCAAGGGGAAGAAGGCAAATAAACAGATTCTTCTCCAACACTATTTGTTCCATTAGGAAATTAGAATAAAACCCCTAAAAGCAAAGGCATTCAGATTGTCACAGGACGACACTCTCTTTGCAATTATGATTTCAATGTCTCTCTCCTCTCATATGCAAACCAGGATTTGAGTATTCAGAAAATGACATCAGAGCCCTCACGCAGTGAAATGAGTTTTGTAATAGGTTTCCTATAGGTTCTTAGCAACTAAGTTTTCATGAAGATATATGGCATTTATGAAGAATCTCCTTATGACAAACTTGTCTTTTCCTCTGCAAGGACCTGGTTAAATTTTTCTTTCAAAAGCAGTTCTATCTACCACACTCCATTTTGCAGCTGAAGAACAAGACAAGAGTAAGGAAGAAAATAAAAACTACTTGAGCAGTGTGCCACTCTTGCATCAAGCAATGAATTTCACAACACAAATGGTGGGGAAGCCCCAGAACACTGCAAAGGCACAGTTCAGACAAACCTATGCACTAGATTTCAGTCACTCTGCCTCCTTCCAGACACGGTCAGTTCACACTTGTGTACCCACTTTTTTGGCACAGAACTTCCCACAACCTGACTGTAGAACATGTGATGGTTGGGTTTTGTGTCCTAACACTAAAAGCTTGTCTGCCTTTTAATTTCTGTAATTCTCAGAAAAACAAGTGATAAACAAACCAAACATTTGGTCTCCTATTCAAGGCAACTATGAGTAACCACGTTTCTAATGATGCTCGCTTACCTTGTATTTTTAGGTTTTTTTCTAGTTTTTAGTGCATTTTAAATTAGAGACTGAAAGATTTCTGTTTAGCCGTAACCGAGTCTTACTACACTGTACCAAATACCAACTTCCAAGCTGCACAAAACTTCACGTCAAAAACATCTGCTGCTTTGCTTGCTGCGAGTCCCTCATCCAGTAGCAAACCCAGATTTCCCCACTCCATGGTACATCTGGGCACGTCATACTTGCATGACTCTTCACCCTAACACCCTTCAGCTCTGCCTCCAGGGCCACAACCATTTCCACTGCTGACAACACGCTGTGAGTAGGGATGACTTCACATCAATTCTGATCTGTGCAACAATGAAACTTCCTGCCAAATGAACTAATTCCTGGAATCCTGCTCCACAGCTCTCCTAACTCCATCCAAGGATGCAACTGCATGCAAGATCCCCTACTGAACCTGCCACCAAACATTTCCTTAATCCTTGTCTTTTTTCTCCCCACAACAGCATTCACACAAACTATTTCTATCCCCATGACTAAGCACTTGGTGACCTCCACAAACTTTCACCAGAACTCTACCTAAGATTCCTTAGTATCATGTTAATCAAAGTGCTAGAGCTCTCCATGCTGAATCAAGCAACTTCTTCCAGTTTACTGGAACTTTCTTATTATATTGTTCTGTTTTCTTTAGACAGGAGTTTTTAGAGTTCTGGTGCCAGGCAAGGCAGGCAGGCTACTTTCATTCCTTGCTATCTTGGTAACTTTTTTTATGGCATCTGCACACACTTCACCATTTGTCTGCTTATCCTCTCCTTCTGAATCATACGGTCTGTTACCAAAGTATTTTCAGCAGTTAATGCTGATGCCTTTGTTCAATGACAATATTTTTGTCTGTGAAAATAAAAGTAATAAAAAAGGGCTCAAAATGTACGTTGTGCATTTGAAAGCACTTTATCAGCCTACATGTCTGGCATTATTGATTTTCAGGTTTTTAGTAGTTTTTTTATACAATGGATAGGAGAATATCACTTTGCATAGAACTAAAAATGTATGTGGAAGACTACTCAAGCTGACAGGGCAATTGAGGTGCACATTAAAAGAAACTCCTTGGCTTTAAAATAATTAGGGGGAAAAAAGACCACAACTGTCTAGGTTTCAAGTTTGTAATGTCTTAACAATGCTTTTAGTTTTGCTGGGATAAACACTATATTTTCCTAAAAATGTCAAGTTCCTCTTGTCTTTTCCATTATACTTGCTACATGAATGAGAAGTTACTTCCTCAAAGTTAAAAACGGTGAATAAATAGGCCTCTGGCTCAAATCAGCTGTGTCAGTAATGAAATCCATCTCCAGAACAGTTCTGTGGTTACAAGATGAAGAGTGGGGAGGAGAGAAGGGTTCTGTATAAGAAAGATTCTGTATACAACTGCAGTGCTGGTTTTTTTGGACACTGACCAATCCATATACCTTCCCAACATAAGAGAAAAGTGAAGGGCAACACTGACCATGTAAACTGACAAGAGAGCATGTCTGTTTTCTCCACCAGTTGATTTAACTGAATGATCGTGAACCATCTTTGAAAAAGTTTGACAAACCATCACTCAGAGAACTTTTGGAACTATTTTCATCTGCAACCAAATAAAAGACAGCACTGCTGATCCCTCTGCTTCCCACAGATCCTCCAATATTCCTTGCCATCCTGTCACATCAAGTGCTCCTGACAGAGGGCAAGAAGGTAGATCAGCTGTTAAAAACTACCTCTGCATTTTTCTTGCTAGTTTAATGTTTACTTTGTTCATTCTCCTTGTCTGGCCCACCACGCAGCCAAACACTCATAACAGAACATAGGAGGAATAAAAACAGGAAAGATGCCTCCTTTTTTTGGTGGAAATATTAGCTAGTTTAACATCTTCCTGAAACTACAGCCTCAGGCTAACCTCTAGGCGTTTGTTACTTTTGTTTTCCATTACTCTATTTGCTCAATAGCTGCCAGGCATGTGACTGAACCTTTTGGTTTTCCTGAGGTCACTGGAGCTTTTTTTATTTAAATAATTTCCTGGACACTTCCTGACCTCTTATGAATTCCCAGAAGTAACTGTGACCCGCGTAATTTAGCATAACACTATGCTGAGTAAGTAGTCTAACAGAGAATTCTGAGGCACGAAAAATACCAAGTCTCGTGACTGTAGTTGCAAAATGAAACAATAATGGCTGACATTGCATCTTGCAGCTTTGGCAGAGCTAGATGCCAGATTATATAGATCAGGGACATCTGGAATCTGGCAGGAGTATAACAGAAGCAAACACAAGGTACTAAACGCATAGCAATGAAACATGCTAATAGAAGACAAGACAAGCAGCTTCGAAGTACAAAGTCTATGCCTGAAATCCTCAAAGAGGACATAACAATGCCATCAGGCTTGGGCATATCATTAATAAAAACATTATCATAACATAATGAGAGAAGATATTATCAAATTGTGTTTTAAGTAGCTGTATTATGACAGTTAGAATTCACTAAAAATCAAAATAGTGTGGTATTAGTCTACAAATTGCCATAGTAGCATATTTTCAGTGCCAGGCTGAGCACTGTATGGGTACAAGGCTAGTAAAATCTGGTCCCTAGAGAAAACAGTATCAGAAGCATATTCTGGAGCAGCCAAGCATTTCTAGGGGAGTGGGGTGCAGATGTATCCTGGGCTGTCATGCGTCCTTGTGGTGCCGGTGCTTTCTGGAAGAGTCTGTGGAGTACAGTGGCAGGTTTATGAATACGCAGCCACAGATGATGCAACAGCAACAGCTAAAATTGTGAGGGCCTTCACTGGAGCGATGCAGCCCAGGCAGAGCACCATGCCAGTGGCACTGCAGCCCTGCAGACTTCAACACTCATTCCCAGCTAATTTGTGCATCTGCAGGGAGCTCCTTCCCCCCATGAGGAACCCTGCCCAGCCCCCACTTCAGTTTCTAAATAAAGTCGGCGCCGAAGTTAGGAAACAACGGCTCTTGCTGGGTGACAGATAATAATAATCTTTCATATCGCAATCCTGAGCTCGGGGCCAAGAATCAGCCATCAGCCACTTGTCAGCACTTCCACGTTTCGCTCCCTTGTCAAGCACAACCACCCTACCAATCAGCTTGGAAACTAACCATCATCAGCAACATGCTTTGAATTTTTAAAGAGGATGATGCCACAAATTAACAGCAGGCAAGAAAAAGGCACAAACATGTATTTATAATTGAAAAGGGAGTGCAGAAGATACAGAATGGCAACTAATGCAAAATATTGGTGCATCTTAAATGTGAAACATTAGAAAGCAGTGAGATACCCATAAAAAAATATGGTAAACAGTACTATACATCACGACACACCACTAACAGCACAATGCCGTGAGCACCTTGATAATGGTAGAGGAGACCTTAAAGGAGAAAATTCTGAAATTAGATAAAACATCCATGAAGTATTTAATGAATAAAATTTAGGAAGCTTCATGCCAGTGGAAACAAGAAATACACCTCTGCAGGCAAAGTATCTTGTTATTCAAGTTACTGCACCTGCATAATACATAATCTGAAAACTGAAAGCATACATAGCTAATAATGCCATCCTACTCAGAATAATCCAAGTCATGCGTTGCCAGCACTGTCTGATACCTCCATGTGTTTTCCAGATCTAGTTATAGCAAAGCAAACTTCCCTAATTTCAGGGGCTTTTAGCCAGATGAATGGAAGCATTACACACAGTGTGTGAAAAATAATTAAAATGAATGCAGTGACAAGTTTATGCCAGGCATGTCACTTTATCAGAAGAATGTTTTTAAAGCCTGTATGAATTCCTGGAAGGAAAATGTTTCATAGAATCTATCATACACCATAAAACAGCACAAACAATGTGCCTCATGGAGAATAATTTCATATAGTTTATTGTCACTTGCAACCAACAGCAAAGCTTTGCTTAAAGCACTCTAGATGTTGCATATGTGCACATGGGAAAGGGAGCAGGGCAAAAGAACAGGCGAAAAATACCTCTGTAAAGTGCATTTGGAGTTAAAGCCCCTTTCCAGACACACACTCCTGACCAAACCCCAACAAGCAGCTGGTTCATAGAAGTCCCCCCAGCAACATACTTCCAAGCAGAACTCTGCTCAGCTCTCCTAAACCACCAAGGCAGTGATATTCCTTCCTACCAGCAGGCACAGTTCATTTTTCCTGTGTACATTCTTGCCACTTTCTGCAGAAGTTTATTCTAACTTGGGTTTATAAGTAACATTCCATCAAAAGAGGAAGCTCTTGAATAATGATTTTAGTTTCCTTCTGGTCCAAGTACCTCAATACCTCAGGACACTGATTAGTGCTGTAACTCCCCACACCACAGCGTCCTCTTATCACTACCCACAGGCCACGTGCAAAAGATGTCAACAGTTGCACAGCCCCCATTCCAGCACAGCAGGGAAGGCTGACACTGGTTCCTCGTGTCCACACAGCACCATTCCAGCTACGACCTAAGCAAGCACTGAAGGAAGGATCTACCTGTCAGTGTGAGCACACACTTAGAGGGCCATATTTAACTTAGTAGTTACTAATTCATCCAAATTAACTGAAGAAACGACAAGCATTATTGACACAGTTTAAAGTACAGTCAAAGTATATTTTCTTGACCCCAAATTTTCAGTCCAGATAGGGTTGTGCTCTATATTCCACAACAGTATCCCTGCATTTCTCCTCTGCTCTCACTGTCTCTACCCCAGAATAAGAAGTCCTACTCTCTCCTATCACAGATACGTAGATACCCCAAGTCTGGCACTGGGAAATACACAGAGATCCTAAAGTCTTGCTCCAAGGCTCAGAGCCACCCTGCTTGTTTTCTGCCATTCCTTAATCACAGGGAAAACGGAATTACAATTCAAACAAGAGGGATTTCTACGACTGGCTTCAGTAGGCCACTCCTGCACAAATCCTTATGATACTCACTTGGATCCCATAGCAGTGGTTGGATCCAGCTATGCAAAATTGCAGAAGCTACATCAGGGCTCAGCATTTGTGCATTTTGAAGACTACAAGGAAGGAGTAATTGAAAAGAAAGGGTGGGCACTTAGGAGAAAAAGGAGATGAGGGGCACTGCACAGGACACGACAAGAAAAGAAATTATCTCCCTGGAACAAGTTATTGGAATCTGGATAGATTATGAAACCTTAACTGAATACCAGGGCAGCAAATTACCACAAGACAGGAAAAACGTTTACATTTTATATGTATTGAGTTGTTATTTAAATAGAACTCATAAATAAGATCTGCTTGAAAAGAATGAGTGAGCACACATTCCACTCTTGCCAAGAAGACAGCATAGAGATATTTCTTCTAGACAAAAAAAAAAAAAAAATCATGGCAATGACACAACCACATGTCCAGCACAAATCGGTGTCTTTTCCTGCCTCTCTGAACTGAAAGCATTGCCTTCCAGTGCAGTGTGGCTTACTTAAATAATACTGGGATAATTTTCACTCTTATTTTCAAGAAACAGTACTTTTAAAGGAAATCAGATTCTACTTATGCGTATGCAGATATGGTATTTAAACTCAAAGAATAAATATTTTGCCACATTCAAGTTTCCTGTGCCATTAATTTTATATGTCTCATTTTGGGTTTGTGTCATATGTTGCATGCATATTTTAACCTTAATAGGCTGAGAAGTATGTTCTTGTGCATATTTGTGTACACTGTATACTGATTATACACCAATTAGCTGATCGTACAAACGAAAAGGATTTTTTTTTCCATGCTAGCTATAATTCCTCTGAAGTTGGCAGCATTTGCAAGGGAACACCAAAGCCTGTCTGTGGAAAAGGCCTGAACATATAAACAGCAGATAGATAATCCAACCAAAAGACAGATCAATGCCTTCAAACTTACTGTGCTCAAAAGGAAAACCAAAGCTAAGCGTACCGAGGGTCAGACACCTCATCAGACACGATGAAGGCAGTCTCTTGCACTGCTTGGTAATAAAATACTTTATGGAGGAAATTTTGAGGTTTGCCTTTCTGTTGAAAAATACAACCAGAATCATAGCTTACATACACTACTGAATATAAAACTCAGAGGCGTTACACTCAGCACATGTATGTCGAGTTGCCAACAGCTTGTCTTTTTAATAAATGGGGTGCCTTTCTGTATCCAAATAATCAAAACACTATTGAACAAAATGATGAAGCCTTTTTCTTGTGAGATACCTTTTCCATTTCTCTAATTAAAAAAAAAAAATGGGCTTAAATATCAGTTTTGTGTAAAACAGATGTTTTATTCCTAAATTAAACCTATTATATCATCAAATGTATTTCACAAAACTTCCCGTGTAGCATAGGATGTAAATTCCCTTCATTATTTAAATGTAGGCTGGAAGGTTAATATAAATAATTCTCAAGAGAACTAGAAAAAACATTTCCTTTCTTTCAGTGTTTGGCTTTGATTAAGAACATGTAACACGTGATGAGCTGTTCCAGATTTGCTGGCTTGAATAAGCTCAATGCAGACTGCAATCACAGTTTATAGAAAATAAGTATATCTGACAAGGCAATATATCTTTGCCTCAAATATGTTTACTCGTATAACAATTGCTGTTAGTTTACTTACAAAATACAGCCTATCAGCTCCAGTTTTGCAACTTGGCCTATGCAAGTGGGCTCTTTTTCCCAGATACACAAATTAGCACAATCAATATAGAATACTCAAAAATCAGAATAAAAGCAGTCTAAAATAAGCTATAGCCATTTTACAGTTAAGCTCATTGCATGCAAGTTTCCATTATGTCCCTTTATACCTGAATGAAGATCATACTGAATTTATGACTGATCTGAAACAGTTGCACAACTTCAGATCTGTTTTTAGATTTTGAAAGTTAACTTAGAAGAGATGGAATTTCACCATGTTGGAAAAGCACTTAAGAAAAAAAAAAAGAAGATATCTTCCAGTGTATTCCTGTTCCAAGACCTGGTTGTAATTTTCTTATGTTATTAAATAATTGTAACAATAGCAATATTTTTGCCTTTTTCAAACAATCTGAAAATGTTCTCAGGGAACAAAAAGCTTTGCCAACCTGTTATTACCAATGTGTGACAATGCCAATTCTAAACGGAGAAGAGGAATTATTTTTTTTTTCAGTCAGCTTTATAGAAGTTTTAGAAGAATAGTTCCATATGCCAGCCAATAAATCTGGAGTAGTGAAAAGATATACTAGAGGACCCACACCTACCTAGCAAAAGATTTTCTTGGCATATGAACTGTAGAAGAAGCAAAAGAATGATCCCTCCAGGTTCTGGCAATGGATATGCAAGGCAACCACAGCTGACATTCATACAGCCTTAGGCAGGTCATTCAGTGCCACAGTGTTTTTCCCTCCACAGGGGCTGATAATGCAGCACCTGAAGCACCCATCAAAACTAGCCTAGAGCTGCTGCAGCCCTGGGAACTGCCAGGGAAAGCACAAGGCTGTTTTGCTTCCTCAACCCCACCTCTACACTCGAGCAAATGGTCCTTTTTTGAGCCTTTCAGAGGTGAAGCAGGAACCCACTAGAGTGTTATATTGGAAGGCTCAATTTCCCAGATGTTATCTGCCATCACTCCCATGCTGTGACAGATCCCAATGTCTTAGTGAGGAAGGTATAAACCCAGGTTTTGCCAAGAGGCAGCCTGAGGCAGAGACACCTGAAATATATGCAAGTTACTCATAAATCCGGATATGCCACTGGAATAAATCAGGAAAAAAAACCCTGTGCCTATCTGAAAAATCAATCTGTATTAAGATACTTGATCTTGGGAGATAAGTGTGGTAATTTGGCCAACGGTTTAAATGCATTACCAAAAGTTCCATAGCAGCTCTGTGGCAGATCTAGAAAATAACACCATTATATTTTAAGTGTTGCCCTAGCTTCTAGATCGTACTCACAACCCTGTAAAGAGAGGAAATACCTACCCAAATACATCAAGGCTTAAGTGGAACAGAGTTTCCTAAATTGCGTCCACCACAGCAGTTGTCACTACTGTTTGTTTCCATTAGGTCACTAGCATCTGTGGTCAACAAGAGAAATGTTCTGGTTTTACCACCCACAGTGAAAAGCAGAAAAAAATCAAATCCTTCCACCTTCTCTCGGTCTTTATAACTAAAACCTGAATGAGTCACTGATGGTGACCTATAACTAATAATACAACAGCCAGTTGCCACCCTCACTTTGCAATGAAAGTACTAACCCAGCCCGGCTACTCCTGGTGCAGTTACACCAAGTTTAAATTGTTCCTAGATTACATGTGTAATCCAAAGTAGAAACATCCATTACTACTGTGGTTTAAGCCCAGTCAGCAAGTAAGTATCATGCAGCCACTTCCTTGCTTACCTGATGAAATAAGCCTTTACAAGATGTATTTCCATTTACATATTATAAGAGCCCCTAATTTCAATACAGTGCTAAGAAATAATTACAATAAACAAACATGATAAAAAGTTGGATCTTAAATATCTTTCCAGTTTATTCTTTTCCTCTTAGCTACATAGACATTTCTTACAAATAGCTTAGCTATTTTCCTTGAATACCACTGTTGGACACTTGTCAATATTCCTCAAGGAAAAACTCTCTACAAGCCAGAAGCCCAAGAGGCCAAGATTCTTCTGCTCAAAATGTAAATGCCTGCTAAAGTGCTGACACTTAAATTAGGCCAACCAAGCTAAGTAATAAAACTATGCAATGTAACACCACAGCAGTAGAAAAGCACTTATCATCATCTTGGTAACAGAAACAATGCAGCAGCACAAAATACTTCACTCCCACATCACCGGACTGCTCTGAAGTTCCAAGCAGCAAGATTACATTGCCCAAGCAAATAAATAATACTGCCTACTATTTTCACTGGTGAACAGTGACTAAAGACTTTTAGATGCATCCCCGTCCTCCTCACTTCCTAACAGCGAGGAGAGAAAAACCGAACCAAATAAACAAGAACAAAAAAAAAAACCCAAATCCATACCCTCTTTCAAGTCTGGTCACATTCTGTGATCAGTAAACAGACTGAATTAAGGTTTAATAAAAATTTCAGGAGAAGAAAATAACACCAATAGCATTTAGGGTTCCCTTTTCAGTAAAATATTGCAACAGTTTCCACAAGGAGATCTGCCT
>JAYRBT010000001.1:102360545-102465648 GCA_036023395.1 Myiotriccus ornatus
AAGAAAATAACACCAATAGCATTTAGGGTTCCCTTTTCAGTAAAATATTGCAACAGTTTCCACAAGGAGATCTGCCTCACAGATCTTAGAAAACTCTTACTGAACACAACAGTAATTGCTTGCCCAGCTATCCTCACTTAAACAAGGGCTACTTTGGCACCATGCTCAAAGTGATCCAGGAAAAACGAGGGGAGGCTCTCTTGGCCTTGTTATGCTCTGTGCATCCTTAGCTGTACTGCTTGAGCACAGCATCCTGCAGCTGCCTGCTCTGCAGCAGGGGAAACAGCCGTGGAGAAGCAGCCAAAATGAAGAGTGCACCAACCCTGACATGACGCAGAGGTAGCCACGAGAAGTGCAATCCCCACCAATGAGATCCAACGCAGTAACATCCTAATATGAAATCTGCTACTTCCAGATCTAACCCCTTCCTCAACCTACAGATCTTCATGCCAGTCCTTGCTTTTTTCCTTTCAATAAATATGAGATTTTGTATTCTCCAGCTAGAGACACAAAAAGAAAACTTCTTTATCTCCTGAATCCTTTCAAGCTTCTGAGCCAGAGGGAAGAAAGAGGAGGAGAAAACTTGTGTTCTAAGTATCATATTTGGACTGTTATCCCCTTGTGACTGAACTGAATCTCCACATCTGCCACAGCTATTAGCCTTCTCCAAATAGCAGCTGAAGCAATATGGAACAAACTTGGTCCCCAGATAATTTCTCAGCTACTCATATGTTTCTGTATAGCAGCCATGAAAAAGAATAATTCTTGGTAATTTAATTCTGCTGTTGCTTGAAAAACCTGTGACCCAAAACAGAAATGTTGGACGTGTCTACAGATTCATGATGACATTGCAAGCTCAAAAGACAAAGCTTTCTGAGATTTATTTCCAATTTTTTCTTTCAGAAGACATCAATCCTTCCAAAAGAAGTGGAGATTACTCCCCCTCACATTTTGAAGGAAGTCATACATTTTGCAGAAATTATTAAATCTTCTTCACTTGCAGTTGTAAACCTTAAGACCTCTATTCAAACTGCAGCTCAAATACAATATTTGCTGATAATACAGAAGAAGAAATTTCCACATGCATAGTCCTAACTGTACAAAAGACATGCCAAAATGAGAATTACATTACGGCAATGATTAATGACAGCAGATTATTCTGTATAAGACAGCAAGCAACAAACTGTCCGGTGAATTCTCCAGGAAAAATTATAGCACGTCTCTTGCACAGAGACAACTGTCCTCCTACAAACAGGAGCATAAACATAACCTAAAGAATAATCCAGCTTTAATACTGCCAATTTTTTGTTTAGTTCTGATATTTCTGAGAGCAGGACTGGGAGCTAGAGAATGAGAGAGAAGATTTGGAGACTTTCATTTCAGCAACCCAAAACCCTACATAGGAATCTGCATTGGGAATCAAGCCAGACATGAAGAGCATACATTCCAGTCTGAAACAGAAGACAGTGAAAGACACTTCCCAGGAAAGTAATGCATTATGTTTTCCACTTCTTTTAAAAATTTTTTTAAAGTTCTCTGTTCCAGACAGAGTGGACTGACATCACTGTGCAAAACCCACCATATATGCAAGCTGTCAGTTCCCTACTTTAATAAGCTTTAGTAATCTCCTTATACAGCTCCCCTTAATTAAATGTATCAAGAAAGGATTTTTTTAAGAAGAAAGGGATGTCTGTGCAAATTCATGTGGAAATATTAGACATAATACATGCATCCATATGCCAGTCTAAGAGGACAAAATTTTTCATTATTATTGTTATTATTATTTCTGCTATGCCTTTTCAGTTAAACAGACACCAGCTTTATTTCTAGAAACAAGAAAGGTTTACATTTTGTTCTTTGAAAGGTCTGAATTTAATCTGCATTTAAGCATCTTACATACTATACCTTTTCTGTTGGTTCTAATAATTGTCTCAGACAACAGTAAAGGGCTTCCATTGGAAACTTCATTTATAGGCTTCTCTGGTGGTTTGTTGGCAGTGTTTTCTTTCTTCATGTCCTTCTTTATTTCCTGCAGAAGGTGGACATAGAGGGGAAAAAAGAAAAGAAAGGGTTAAAAAGAAGGTATTATAGAATATTCTAAATCTCAAGCTCCCAAGACTTCTTAAAACTTCTATGTATACACCCCTGCCTACTCTAATGCTACCTCAAAGACTCTTATAAAATGCCACAAAAAGAAAGCAATTTTCAGTAACCTTTTCCAATGGATACTATAGTTTTTGGTTTTAGAATAATTCTTTATTTCTGTGTGAAAATTGTAGGACACCTTTACAGATCTCTTAGTAAAGACCACCAAAGGTGAAAGGTGTGGGGGGGAAGACTTCTTAGTTTATCCAGCAATCAGCTGGACATCTGATGCACAGGGCAGAACTGGTGCAGTGCTCCTGATGAAAAGGCAGCTAAGTCTGTTTCCACTCCGTTGAGAAGCCCACAGAAATAACGACCATGGCAGGAAGAAAAATAATAACTAGGCAAATATGACAAATGTTACCATAATTGGCAGAAGCATATAGAGAGCCTGCTGTCAGAGCTGTTGCTAACACTAACACATTTTGCTGCTGACTACCTTTTAAGGTGATCGACTTCTTTGGCAGCACATGGAGAAAATATATATGGTGGGGTTTCATAAAAGTTAAGCCACAGAAAACAGCTTTCCAGGACTTCACGGTTAGTGCTTGAGAAGATGTACAATACCTTGTCAGCTTCTTAATCAGACTTTAAAAGCCTAACTGTTTTGTTGTCTATACCCACTTTGACAAAGCATCCAAAATATCATCACCTTACATATATCTTATCTTGAAACACCACTGAAGTAGACAAACAGCATTACCTCTGCTTTATAGATGGGAAAATGACACATTACAGAGGCTAAACCATTTGCTTACAACCACATCCCAAAAAGTAAGGAAAAAATAACCTATGTTTGGGCTCCAAGCTTTATCCTAGAGCCACAGAGCCACTCAGGCTGGGTGGGACCTAAGAAGGTTCCTGCTCCAATCCCCAGCTCAAACCAGGGTCACCTGTGGGGTCAGACGGGGTTGTTTAAGGCTGTTTGCTCAGCGGGGTCTTGAAAACCTCCAAGGATAGAGACTGCACAAGCTCACTGCTTGACTGACCTTATAGTGACAAAATTTTTCCTTATAGCCAGCCTGAAGCTTTCTTTTCTAGTTCGATTTGCTCTCTCCTGTCCTTCTCACCAGGCACCACTGGTGAACCAGAAAAGAAAGTTTCAGAGCCAGGCTCTGTTTCCTGGAAAACATTCTTGTGTGTATGCAGGTCTCCCCAACTCTACCTCTCCTCCTCCCTTTCAACTCTCTTACATTCCCTGCTCTCTTCTACATCCCAGTGCAGTATCAACCTCCACCTTCCCATAGCACTGTACATATGCAGGAAATACTGTAGATCTTATTTAGGTTTTCGGTATATCAGACATGGGCACTAAACCATAGAAAGCACATTTATATATGAAGTTTCCAAAGTTGTCATCTGTGAACAGCATCAAGCAAAGCAAGAATTTCCAAGTTATTCTCTATAAAATGGACCTTAAACCTGAAATTTTTTTTTAACATCTTATTTCCCTGGTCCAACTGGTATTTCAAAGCTGAACTGCTAGCTACACAATATTAATACAGTCTTCTGTATCTGCACAAAGCATTTTCTGAGTTCCATTAGCAGAGATGAAAGTTTTATAACCTGCTGCCCACTGAGGGTACAATAAATGTTTTTATCTAGTGACATCACAAAGGTAAAATAGTATCGAAAATCCAACTCAACCCAGTAACCATAAAAACTGAAATAACAAATGTGGATATGTGTATGAAAGGGGTGTGGTGTCCGTGTGACAGATGCTGCTGTTTTTAGAAGAAATGCTGCACATAGTTCTTGTAGAAAAGTGAATTTAAGAGAAACCAAAGAGAATTTAAGAACACTGTACACATTTAGAAGAATATATCACTTTCTACAAAAAAATGTACTAGACTTAACACATACATTATTCCACAAGTTCTTTTTCATAGCCTTAAAAAATAAAATGTATAATAAATGAGTTCACCCAAAGCTTGTCATATTGAAGCTTTGAATTTGTTTTGCAGCTAGGTGACAAACTCACTGAGTATTAAAATATCATCTACAGTTTAAACAGAATTTGTGACTCAAACAGCACTCTCGTGTGAACCAGACCACAAGACAACACCCTACGGAAGACCCCATCTTGCCAGAACTTGCTTCCTGTGTGTCATTACTGTGTTATTTTTCTATCTTTATGTCAGAATGTAATTAAATCCTCAAGTCACACATTCTGAAACACCAGTACAATTTTTTTTAAATTTTGAAAATCCTTTTGCAACTTCAAAACTGACAGAAAAAATTGTCTGCTGTAACAGAAAACAGTGCTGTACCTTTTAGTCTCCAGATGAATGACACTGGTGCCTTTGTTGTTGCTGACAGCTTTTTGAGGAAGCCTTGTTTGGCTCCTGAAAAAAGCAATGGGAATACAAAACAACTCCCAAACACTGGCATTTGTTTGTAGGGTGGGAAATCTTACACTTCCTTTGTCATCCACTTCGTGGAAAGAAGAGAGTCACACATGCTGAGTGTCCACTCAGCCGAAATTCATACAGAAGGTAAAGCACCTTGCAGTCACCAAGTCTAAGCTTTATTTTCTGCTTTTCTAGTACTTGTTTGAGCTCCTTTTCATTACTGTTTCCTTTGATGCTCATGAGAAGGGTCATAATTTTTCGTAGCTACTGCTCAGAGTAACATGACATGATCAACCCCAGCAGCTTGAAATCACAGATCAGGAGAGAACTGAAAGCAAAAGCGGAGAATTGTCCAAATAGTGAAACAGAAATCAGGTAAAAGTCAATGCAGTCCTACTAAGCCTAAAATCGTACCAGAAACATACTCATACTTAGCAATACCCTATGGGAAGCCCATATCTTAGCACACATGCTGTAGTAAGTTATGTCAGTTTAAGGCCCTTGCACATCTTTTCAACTCCTGGACTTAGTCTACAGCACAAGACTTAAAAACCTACAAACAAACCCAAACAAATGCCCCACGCCTTCAGCAGCCTCACCACTGCAGCCTGCAGCAAACACTGGTGCCAATATTACAGCCTCTCTCCTCTCTCTAGTATCTTGCTTCTCCTCTTTACTGTCTTCTGCACTGCTCACCCTTGGGGAACTTGGGATTTTAGGACTTTTCTTCAGCTGTGGCCCAAATAGAGCCAGGTGCCCCTGTCCTCAGGACAAAGAAAGGGACCCTAGTGCTGATAAAATTTAGAAATATTGACATAGCCCTTTGTATCTATCCCCACTCGCTGTAAAAAAAAAGATTATTACTCTAAAATACCATAATGCTGTACTGAAAACTTCATTTCTGCTTGAAGAATGAAGTGAAAACAAACACTAACAAGTCTGGTCAAACAGATACACCAAGTCAGCTCACTGTACTGCAAAAAATACACTAAAAATTACTACCTTGCATATTCGGTAAATGATGCAACCATAATGGCCCTAAAAGCTTGGTGCTGCATCAGTAATGGTTATACAAGTCTCTACATAATCCACTCATTCCAGATCTGCGAGGAGTCAAAGCCTACCACACAAGCAAAGAGTAGGCAAATGAGCTTGCAAACCCATGCATAACAAAGGTGGCTTGTGGGAACTTTCCCAGTATATGACAAAATCTATTTCTGGTTCTGATTTCAAGCTGAAGTTTCCAGGTATTATTTCTTTTAAAGAAGAAATTCCATGTACACAAGTAAGTAGAAAGCAAACATTCAGTTAGGGTGGAAGTCCTCTGTCTGCCAGAAGTAGTTCAAGAATAGCTGAATTTAAATGCTAAAGGAGAATGAACAGAAACTAATAGTGCAGTTGCAAGTTCAGAGACAACTGTTTCTTGAAAAAGGAACTTGTGTATGAAAAGAGGTGAAACGAGAAAGCTAAGAGATTTTACTGCATTATACTTCTCTAAAATACTGGGAAAAGCTCAACCTACAGTTAGCTGTCTGCCCAGCATGGACTTCCGTGCACCTCCTGACTAGGACTTTTGCACTGCTTTCTGGTGGCATTTTGACTACAGCAAATATATTCACACACTAATCAGACACAACCACCACTCACTGTGGGCCAATCTGCTCCTGAATAGAACAAGAGGGGCTGAACTGGTACTGCAGGACACCTGAGCTGTGCTGAGTCTCCTCGGAGGGATAGTGTGAGCATCTTCACTAAGAATCCCAGACACAATCTGGACCAGACTCAACAACCTAGAGAGCCCTTGACAGAACCAAGTTCACAAGACAAATGTCTATGGAGAGCCACACAGAGAGCCTCAGGAGAAGGAGCTCAAAGGGATCCTGAGTGCAGGACTTGGCTCTTTCCCTCACCCCTTCTCCAGTACTGAGATGTTTCTGCAGAATGAGCAGCTACCTCACTCGCACAACCTACCTGCAAAGAGCTAGACTTTCACGGTGCTACCAGCACCAAAAACACCTCTAAACCTTATCTTTGGTACTGTTTGGTACTTGATTTTGTGACAATGCCCAGTATAAATTTCAAGGATCAAAATGCTGCATTTTTTTCCTAGCCTGAACAAAGGTAACTGCAGCTCATTTTCAAGAGGCTATGGCTAAGGAACCCAACCCTTAAAGGAACCCAAGCCTTAAGTAAATAACCTCACATTTCAACCACTAAATCTAAACCAGGCCCTCTTGATGCCAGAAATTTTAAGACATCTTCCACCTCCTGTGTATATGGGTTTCAGTGTGATTCCAATATATTAAGCAGTTCTTACTTGGAAGAGGCATCCTTGATTGGAGAAATACTGAAAAAGAGTCACTGTGAACTTTAAAAATAAACTAAGATTGATTTCATGAAATGTAATGATTTCAAAGACATTATGGGGGCACAGAGTCTTCTGAAGGCCCTTACAATTTGTACATCCTTTTAATACCTAAAAATTTATTTTTTTTTGTAACCAGGATTCAACCACAATGCATAGATACCAACAGCCAAATCACCATGAAAAGATTATTTTCTTCTAGCAAACTTTGAAGTACAGTTTCTCCAAAGAAACACAAAATCCTAGACAATCCTTGAGCTGTTTTTATTTCGATCTTCTCTAATCTAATCCTACATCAGTATAAGCCACAGGAAATTTGCAAAACATTTTCCATAAGCTTGTGAACTTTACAACGTGACAAAATATTAAATAACAACAAATTATGCAGTGTGATGAAAGTCCATCACATAGGAAAATACAATATATTCAAGTGTACCTGTAGCCTATTAAATGGCTATTTCAACCTATAAAATCTAGAAACTAAGCATCTTCTGTACATCAAAAACTGTTACTCATTCACATGACACATTACTTGTCAAGCTGGAGAGAGACAAAAAGAGCAGTTAACAGCTTTCAAAGAGAAAACATGTCATTTCTCTACTGTTGTTTGCAAGATCTAGCTTTGTTTTCAGAATTTCATCATGTATTACCTTCCAAGGAAAAAGTCTATTCTATCTGTGTGTCTGTATGTTGAAGTTCCCATTCATCTATCAAAAAGCTTCCTTGAAGTTAATAGCTAATGCTTGAATTAGGTCAGCCACAAAAGTTAGTTAGGAAAGTACAAAAAACTTCTGTCATTTTCACTACACCGAAGTTTTCTTTTACTCTAGCAGCTCTGACCTTTACAGGAAACTCAGCTGAAAAGATATGAGGAAATTCCTGCAACCTTTTCCACAACTATAAATGCAACAAAATGCTATTTTGTGCTGCTGCAGGTGTAGAATTCTAAAGCCAACACTTCATTCCTCAGAGCTGTTGGGAGCCATGAAAAATGATGAGAAAAATCACTATCAGACTATAAGGTGATTTATCTGAGGCTTCCATGCAAAGGGAAAAACAGCTACTGCGCTTTACCCCTCTGAGATAAAGAAGGCTTTTCCTTCAATCTCTTTTCTCAAAAAAAATACTTTACATTTCAAGAGACATCTGCCACCATGATTTCCTGAAATCAATGTTTGCAACTTCAAACAATATATAAGTTCAATTATCCATTTATACTAAAACCTCAAATGCTGTTGCAGAGTACATCACTGCAATATTTAGTCCTCCTGAGTAATTTCCTGTGACATTTTCACTGAAACTAGTTAAGAGGTAGTGGATAATTATAAATGTGCTTAGTTACAAATGCAACGCTGATATTGTCAAGAATCCTGTAGTTCTAATATAAATAAACAACATATCCTGCAGCAAGGTTGAACAAACCTTTCCATCAACTGAAATAGCATCCATATTTTCAACCAGAAAGATGATGGCAGCACTAAAATCCAGTATATTTTCATAGCATGAGCTTTACATGAGCAAAACAACAACATTTCAGGGACAATTAAACCACTTAGCTTTTATCTTCCTGGCTTCTGCATCACTAGTCTGACTTCTCCTCTCTAAGGCAACACCAGGTCCAAGATACAGAGGGAGAACATGAGACCTTCAAGCACCACAATCAAGACAGAGATCTCTCCATTAGCTGGTTATGACAGGAGACACTCACCAGGGGCCCTGTCAGTAAGCAGGGTGGGGAGGGCGGCTTGGAAAGTGTGCCCCCCCAGCAGTGACCCCCAGGTGCTAAAAGCTGCGTAGATTCCATACTGCTACTGCACACATCATCTGAGCTTATGACAAAAGTTATGCTCTTGTTTCACTGCTGCAAGATTCCACATCCTCTCTCCGTTTTCAATATCAGCTAATCCCAAGTTTATAGGAAACACGTTCCCAGCTGTCTGTCCGACATGTGACATTAAAAAAAAAGAAAAAGAGACAGTTCATGAGCCTCCTGGCTTGTGCTAGTACTGCCTAATTCTGGCATTATTTCTAAACCACAGTCTCCTAAACCTTTCTCAAAGAGTTCTTTGGTTTCTGTATCTGTCCTTCAAAATCAACTGTATTTCTATGGCTCACTTGACTTCTGTCTGATTTACGGTTTGATAGGGGAAGTGTTTGTTCACCCCATTTTACAGGCGACCAGTGCATCTATTCCAGCAGCAACACCAGCAGTAAGCGGAATGAGGCACCTCAAGGATGAGGACGTGTTACCCTCCTTTCTTTTTCCTATGCTACATAAAAAAACCAAGCACTGGTTTGCTCTCTCCCAGCACAGCTAAAGCTTTGATCACCATCCACGGCCAGTCAACACTGTTTGCATGGCTGCTCAGGTGAGCCTGTAGTGCTGCCCTTGCTTCTCAGATGGCAGGACCTTATGAACACTCCAAAGCTTCCTGTCAGGACACTGCTCTGCTATTTAACACACACCCAGAACCCAGTCTGCACAGTCATAAATTCATTACAGAGCCATAAGTAAAGGCTTCAACAGCCCATTTGCCACATGCATTGTTCTTAGAGAACTTAAATATTCATTTTATTTATAAACTTTACTCAATACAAAGGTGATACTCAAACTTTTGGGACAATAGTGGGGCATGTGAAAACATCCATACAAAAAAATGGATAGTTTGGATTTAGTGCAAACAACTTCCAACAGACAAATTTACAATGAAATGACAAATTAACAGTTGTTATGAAAAAAAAAACAAACAAAAAAAAACCAAAACCACATTAATTCCTACATCCAGTGTATTCAACATTAGCCACAAAACTACTGTGCCACTAAAGGCACAGTGCAACCTGCTCCTGCTTGAACTGCTGGTAACTTCTGTGTGATATCCACGTCTGAACATTCCCTGTTTATCCCAGCCTGACATGCTACAATGCCTTCCGTACCACAGCTCTAACCACCACAGCTCTAAGGAGGCCACACTGTGCCACACCTGAACGCCTCTGTTCCTCTCCTACACACCGATGCCCAGTATGCTACAGCAAACTCAAGCTCCTCTTCGGAAGAAATCTCCACGTTCTTCCTTTTTTAATACAGCTTTGGTATGTTTTTTGTACATACTTCTGATAATAAAAGGCCTTCTGGATAGGACATACACTCTTACATATGTAGAAAGCCTTGTACTTCTAGAGAGATAAGTGCATGCCTTATAATAAATTTAACAAAAACTCTCAGATTTGTTGAGTCTTACACAATCTTTCAGCTGTGCTTTTCTGGGAATATGAGTGTGCTATTCTGCACCTCTTCAGGTCAAGAAAATCATCTTGTTCCATGCCCTTTAGCCTGAGACTTTGTTCTTCAATTCAAAAGGAGAGAGCTCTTATTCATCTATACCATTTAGTTTGTTGGGTATTTTTAACTACCAAAAAAAGAAAAGATTAAAAGAACTGGGGGGAGGGCTGGGGGGGGGGATGGAGGGTACAAGAAACAGCAAGGAATGCAACAGTAACAAAAGTGGAGAGCACATTTTAAAAAACAGGCAACAAACACGTAACACCACTTGTCTCAAAGTCAAGAAGAAAAAAGAATACACCCTGTGCTCATTGTGGTTTGGGTTTGGAGATGTGCTTAGCTACAGCAGTGATTAGCGTGGCTACCAACAGAAAAAGCAATTCATTATACCTTAATGCAGTTAACGGACCAAGGCTGAAAATTATAATTAGAGCAATAAAAAAAAGCAAATAGGAAAAGGATGTAGTGCTGGGTGCTGGATGCCATTCCAAGCCACTCAGTGCATCCTGACCCCTCTGAAAAACAACAGTATCTCTGAGATCTCACAGTCTAGGTGTAAGCAAAAGCTTAACAGATTAACAGACACAGCAGATGGCAGGAAGCAGGAAGAAGCAGAAGTGATTGGCACAGGCCAGGTGCACAAGCACTTTAGCATTTTGTAAGCACTGTGGCAAGACACCTTTAAAGAAGACTTTGAAAAACAGCAAGTACATTTGTGGATTTTTATGTGCAGGTTCCCCAAGGTGAGAAGTACAAAAGCAGAAGCTTCTTATAAATTTATTAAAGAGGGGAGGAAATCCGAACTCATCACCTTATCACTGGAACAGAGGGACACAGTCCCACCACCCACATGTGAACAACTTGAGAGATGATGACCCAAAGACTGTAACATTTAGAGTGAACATGTCGCAGAGCTGACATGGACTTTGTACTTCTGAAATCTTACAGAGAATCACACTGTATGACTGCAGCAGGTCTCACAACCTGCAGAGGAACTGGAAGCAACTTCCTTATTTCATACTGCCATCGAGTTGTCTGCTGACACCTGCCCATGAACCCCTGCAGAGCACTATCCTCCTCAGTTTTAATCTGGGGCTGAGAATTTTTTTTTAATGCACATATTTAGCAACAAATGTGAGCAGTGGGGTAAAGGACAAAAGGCACTGCTGCCGCAGGGATTGCCATGGGGAACATGCTTGACCGCCTGACTCTTTAACTGGCGCTCTCCTCCTTCTCCTCTCCCACCTCCATAACCTTTGTGACAATGAATGGCCAGTCAGGCTTTCATCAGCTGGAATTCCTGCCTTTCACCTGTGTTTGGCAACAGAACAGTGCAGTCTGTGTGTGTTTCAGCTGCCCAATGGTCTCAACACACACCCACACACACACACACACCTGTGCAGGTGCTTAGAAACACACCCGTGCTCCTTCCTGCATCCATGAGTACTACGGCAAGGAGGTACAGAAGGTGCTTCTTGGGCAGCTTCCCGTCAGTCCAGCTCAAGCAAAATGAAATTATTCAAGCACTTTCAAATAGAAATAAATTTCTTCTCACAAAGGTTCCACCAATTTAACTCAGAAATTAGAAGCATTGTTGCTTTACTTGAAAGTGCAATGTCATTCCTCATTTCCTCAAGCAGACAGTGGGATATGCCAGAATTCAGCATGCTAACAGTTTCCCCCACAGGCACCTGGCCATATTAAAAAAGCCTGCTGTAAGACACTACAGTTTTAGAGGGTGATAAATGGATATTTCATGTAGTAAAACTACTTCTGCTGTCAGTATGAAAAGCCCTGTGCATATTACCACATAAAGCTAAGTTGATAACATATACAAGAAACTACTTGAATCCATTAATTTCCAGGGTTGTATTTATGTTCCTTCTCTCAACTACACAATTTGAAGAGATGACCAATACAGAGAAAAAAGAGACAACATAAATTCTTAAGGAAAAAAGTGATGGGAGGCAGAATTACAAATTGTAATGTGTTAGATAAGCAGATAAGCTATCTCTATGACACAGACAGGTTTAGAGAGACAAAGTAACAAATCCTTTATGCAGAATCCTATCACAGACCAGATGAACTTTAACAGCAGGATTTTCTAATGAGAACATTAACTGACTAATCCAGTGTCTTGCATTCTCTGTTTAAAATCATATGGATGAATTTTTTTATGAAAGGATTTATCTTTTCTAAATGATGTTGTAGAGTAAAAAAGAAACAAAAGAAATAAACCCACAAACAGAAAGGAAGTCACTGTGCTACACAAAACATACAAAATAGAAAAAATACAGGACCACAGAATTTCAAAATTTGAATTTCAATCACATTTAAAAAAAACCCAACCCTGGTGATGGTCCAAACAGCAATTTTTCTAACCAACTAATAAGTCATGTAAAGTTATACAAATTCCTATAAAAGTCTTTAATCACACAATTCTGCATTACAGAATGAAGAACTGTGTTGTAAAAAGGTTAGGGCAAATTACAGACATTCCTATTGTTCTTTGATAGACCTCTCTTCAAATACCCTATTAAACCAACACAATTACTCAGCCCTCTGCAACACACAGCTATAAAGGTTATGCAGACAAGTCCACTGAACCTAAGTAAGGAGGGCAAGGGTTGGGTGATACCACTCCATGTAAAATGAAAACTGAGACTCTTGAAGATGCATCAGTATTTTAAAAGAGTACCCTCAGACAAGATGAGATTTTTTTAGGCCAAAAAAAAAAAAAAGGAGATCCTGAAAATACTCAGCTGGAAAGATAGTCACAGTGTTACAGGATTTTTTGGGGCTTTGTTTGTTTGTGTAACCAGTTGTATGAAAGCTTGCAGGAATTAATGAAATAAGATCCTGGATTAAATCAGGGTTAATGAGATCAGGAATAGACACATCATTATTCAAATCACACACCATGTGAACAGTGTGCACTGCCAGACTTGTAAATCGGAGATTAGAATTTAACACTCTTCCTTCTGCAGTCTGACAGTTTAGGGCTAGAGGTCTCTTCATAAATATTGCTGGCATCCACCTGCCACGGCTTCCCGAGAAAATGTATCATTATTCCAGTTTTTCCTGGTACTAAATACCAAAAATTTTAAGACAGGACTGACAACAGAAGCAGTCCCTCAGAACTTCTGACAGTCATGTTCCTCAACAACCCTTGCAGCTGCCAAGCAAAATTTGTTATTTAATTATTTTCCATCTAAATCTGACCTTGCTTCCTGCAAACATTACAGGAGGTACAGGTTAATTCATGTGAGTTTGCAATGGGGCCATACACCTTGTGGATTCCTTTTTGTCTGGTAGAGTCTTCTGAGTTCCAGTATGTTGCTGATATGCTCATATCCCGAGAAAATTTTTTATGGAGGAAAAAAAAAGTATGAAACTGAAAAGATTAAAAAAAACAATTTTAATAATCCCCATTAAAGATGCCCCAGAACCATGGAAATCCCTTTATAAAATGTAGGTCACATGTTTCTTTGGAGGTATTAGACTTAACTCTAAAGACTTGATATTTAGAAAAGATAGTCCTATTCATAAAGTCTTAATAGCTGGGAAAATTGACCCAAACCTTAAACAATGGGTCTCAAAAATTCCCTGGTTGCAACACAGAAATGCAGCAGCTGTCCTCTACACTTGAGACTGCTTTCTCTTAGCACAGTAGAGGTTTCTGGGCAAAGTTTTTCATGGTAGAACTTCCTAGGCTCTTCATATGTTCTGTCTGGTCTTCTACAGCCATGAAAAAGGAACCACCAGACAAAAGGAGATGTAGCAAAACAACCTTCTATATTTTGGTCTTATCCAAGAGAAAAGAGGTATAAAGAATGCAAACAGAAGAAATAATCATGCTCAACACTGATCCAGAACAGCAAAGGGTGTTTCTCAAGACTAAAAAATGTGCCATGAGTGCTACAACTGCCTGAGAG
The DNA here is from genome assembly GCA_036023395.1 of Myiotriccus ornatus. Lineage (NCBI taxonomy): Eukaryota > Metazoa > Chordata > Aves > Passeriformes > Tyrannidae > Myiotriccus > Myiotriccus ornatus. Next base: position 102,374,622 of record JAYRBT010000001.1, read on the forward strand.
GGTTTGATAAGCAACTGGTATTTGTAGGAGAGGTGCAGCCTAGCATCACAGATGGGAGATTTGGTGACCACGATCCTCACCTCAAATTACTCAATCCCCTAATTACTCAATGTTTGCAAAAGAGATTGGCATGTTACCTTTGAAGTAATGCATCATACTGAAACTACCTTCACAGTTTCTCAACCTACTGTTTATTCAGCCAGCATGAAACTTTAAACAAACCTTCACGCATATCACAGCCACACAGACTCAATGGTTTGTACTGAGAGAAGAAAATAAAAACAGTAGAGGACATATTATGGGCAAGTCCACAGGAAAAAAAATGATGTGTATCTGCTTAGCACACTCAGCAGGATTCCTGTTCACAGATGAGCTGCATGAGAAAGTATGATCTTTGTTAGGATAAGTCTCCTTCCAAGGAGAGACGGGCATTTGATGGTTTTTCCCAACATGCCACGTGGCACCAGTGTGCTCTACCAGTTCATCGCTGTTATAAACAGGGGCAAAAGAAAAGTACTAATTATGTAGTTCTGCTGAGGGGAAAGAAAAATTGGAAGATTAGACTTAAAGAAAGCAAGCAGACAGCAGGTGCTGAGGGGTCATGAAAGATGAAGAAATGGTGCAGTCTGACCAGATATAAAGGTACATTGGACCTCCAGGACTGACTCTTCTGAATCTGCTTGCCTTGCTGAGCATCACTGAGTGACGATGATACAGATTGACTCAGAGAGCAGAAACAAGATTTCAGCAGCTACAGACCCCTACGGATATTGCCTTTAAGAGCTGTTTAATTAAAAAACATAAGTTTTCATTTTTACACTGAAACAGTAATCAAGAGGAGAAAGTTGCATATACTATACATGGAAGGAAGACCTATTTTTTGATCTAAGCCTTATTTATCAAGAATTTATCAAGAGACCAACACTTCATTCTAGAACATTTGATACACTCCTGGTCTGAGAGTGCTGTAGGCTGAGGGAAGACACTGAAGACACTGAGTGTTACTCCTCTGTGTTGAAGAGGACTCACCTACAATTCAAGCAGGCTTTTTCCAGCCTTAACTATTAAACTGCTAGGTCTCCAGTTACGCAGATCTATGCCTTGAAATTTTAAATATTGACTTACATAACTCAGAAAGACATGAAAAATGGCAATATATGACCTGGCTTTTGTTCCCCTAGAACAGCTTACCTTGAAAGTAGCTCTCTCCTCTAAAAGATGTGTGTATGCACAATGCAAAACAGAGAAAATTAAGCCATTCATTAATTAAACAGAAACATCTCTTGAAAAAAATAGGGAGAAATCTCACTTAGCAGAAGGAAGAATCCTTCCGTTTGTGAAAAGAACTGAACTCAGGAAGTCGCAGGCAGAGTAGTTGTCTGCCAGACAATTCACAGGAGCACTCTCTATCCATCCTGTCCCTGAACTGTATTTTTTACTGTTAAGGCAAGAAAAAACACTTCTTCTCCCGAATACTCTGAAAACTTCTAGAAATTACAGGATATCCTAGATGTATTTAAAGTCCATCACCACAAAATGCTTCAAGTTCAGATGTAGGGGTTTTTTACCCTTACAATATTAAGTTTGACAGTGCAGAGCATAAACCACTTGGTTCCTTTGTTTTCACTGGGAACCTTTCTCAACATGTTTACTTCAGGTCAAGGAGTCCACTTTACACACACGTAGTCCTACTGATTTTAACAGGCCTCAATCATGAAGTAAAATTTTTAGACCCATTCCCCAGGAAAAACAAGGCCAGAAACCTGTCATTAACCACTCTAGACACATCACTCTGTGATGGCCACTTCCCAGAATTCATGAGAGAGGTGGACTGGGAACAGTTATCTCTGAAAAGGAAACAGAGATAAACACATCACACTTCAGTGAAAAGCATAAAAGCTGAAGCTACCCCTTTTAATCACAATATAAGGCTGGGAAGAAACAAGACCTGTTGAGGATGTTCTACTAGAGAAAGAGGAACCTGAATGCAGAGCAAACAAGCAGCAAACGTTAGATCCAAGGGCCTGGCAAGCAGCTTGAAGTCCACAACTGAAAGGAAACCCCACACAGAGCTGGGGAGGTGGCCATGCGGTCGTGAGCTGATACCACACAGACTAGTTTGGATGTGTCTGCACTGTACCATACAAGACACAAGTTCTCGGGTGCCAAGGTGACTCCCACTAACCTATAGGCAGTGGTAAATGCAAAGATGTGAAAGGTGAGCAACATCTCAGTGGATCAGGGCACCTGCTAGTGACGAAAGCAAACAGGCACGCTGTATCAAGCACTCATTTAAGAAGATAAAGCCCATAGTGTCTGTAACAGTGTCTCTATTTAACTTTCAGTCCTTCAAAGATAACTGGTTGATCCTACATTTTGCTGGCCACTTTTCATATATTTTTTGCCCCCCCACTTTGTAAGTCTTGCACAGTCAGTGACTACTTCATTGAATTTGTATTTATAAGTATTTTCAGACCTAGCCATTTTCAACACATATTTCATTATCTACCATCAATGCCAACACTAAATTTAAATTGGCACAGACTACAGGGCACGAGGAAAGAGTTTGTTTCCTTTGGGCTTCATTTTTTCTGGAGTGCTGAACAGGGAGTGAACAGTGACAAGAGTCACGAGTCCACTCAAGAGCTGAAGTGCTGGGGAATGAGCCTTCACCTATAAAGGGCGGAGAGAAGTAACCGGTATGATCAAACACGTTTGGTAATTACTAGTTAATATGCTGAGGCCAGATATTCTTCCAGCTACAAGAAGCTTATAAACAAACAATTTTAACATATTGGATAATTAAAAATCATGTTTATCATTATTACTTTATATACATTTTTTTAAAAAAATTCACTTGCTTCCTCATCTAAATAAGCTTTATCTCACATTCATTATGACCAAGCCCACACAAATAAACACTCAGTAACTGGAAAGAGTTACTAAAAAATCAAAAAGGAAGCTTGAGTATAATCAGGGCTATACTAGCCAAGTACTGGTCAATTCCCTGTTTCTTGCATTCTTAGCTATTTATTAAATACACTCACAGGACAAAATACAGGCTCTGGTCTCTGGTGTTTATTTACACAGTTACACAAATCCTTAAACGGAACCAAGCACCCCTTAACAGTAACACCATTTACAGTTAATAAGAAGTTATTGGTCATTAGGAAAACAAAGGCTGAAGACACAAGTAATCAAAACAAGTATTTCAGCTTCTCCCTCTTTACCCCATGATATAGTGTTTTTTCTCCCAGGTTCTCTTGTACCTCGTAAAATTGTCTTCAGTATGACAGTTTCACTGATCAGTGATGAAAAATAAAGTACTTCGGTTTTCAATAACATGAAATTCCCTCTCATACTTCCAAATTTTGTTTTATACAAATTTATTTACAGGATACCTACATGCAATTCTCAGGGAAATCCTATATATCTAGTTATTTGTCTCAATTTATCTTTGAAGTTCTTCCTACTCAGACTTTAAATTTCAAGAAAGTCATTTGCTGTACAAAGATTCTTCCAAGGCCAGAAGATAAGACTGTCTTTCATTTAGTTACTCAGGATTCCTGGTAGATCAGCAGCACCTCAAAATATTTACCCAGATTTCTGAAGTGCACAAGAGAAACTGGAAAAACATACTGTTATTCCCTTTTCACAAAATCCTAATTCTGTCCTTGTCTTCAGATATTTATTTTCACTTACTCCAAAATTGTGGCAGTTAGCCACAAATTACACTTTTCGACTAAGTATTATAAAAACTTTACTAAATGTGGATTCAGTAAGAATCCTTGGCCAAGTACTTTTACCAGCTCTTCAAAATTTATGTCACATTTTTGAAACAAGGGAGAAAATTCTATTAAATCGCAAGAATTATCATAACTATTTGTCTTGCATTCTTAATTGACACACACACATGCATCTTATACACAATAAGTTAACTGAACAAAACCAGAGAAAATCAGAATCTTCACAGTGCATTTCTAAACATCAGCAATTTTTAAAGTACCCTCTGGAGGACACAGATAAATTTTACTTCCAATCTCTTCTCATATCACATATTTAAACTTCTTTCTTTATTTTAGCAACATGAGATGTCCCAAAGCAAAGATGCCCTGAAGACTATTTTGATTCAAGGTACTTTCCACACTCCACTGTTCTACAATGAATAGTCTTAGGACGTTATTTTGTATAAATGAAAACCAGAACAGTTTAGTGTATTTAATAACAAAACAAAAAACAACCAATCTAAACCACCCTAGTATATGCAAATCCTTTTGAGAATGCATAAGGCAAGACAGTAGTCAACTGACACTCATTTATACTCCGTTTTGTAGGCTTTATTTCATAAATTTAATATTTCCCAATTAAGCGGGTGCTTTAATGCATTCCCCAGTCACTGTTAGAACGAGTGTCTGCTGGATACATCAGAAAACAATCATCATCCTCATTACAAATTCTGACCAAATGGATTGTAAGACAAAGCTGGGAAATCTAGCTGATTATGGCACTTGTGAAAGCTTTTTCTTATCTTTTTCTTGAAATAAGCCATCCCATTTAAATGCTGTAGTTCTGTAAAACATGGAAGTGTTTATTTAGATTTTAGCATATTGAACTCAAATCCATGCTTGTGTTGATCCAGGCTGAAGCAGAAGGAGCAACACTGATAGCATAAGGATCACCTGTTAACTCTAAGCAGGCAGTACCAACAGCCAGCCCCTGGCTGAAGGAGATGAGAAGTCTTCGATTTTCGGGGCAAAGAGCAATGATTCAACAGGGTTGAACACTGCAAGAAAAACTGCTTGGTAGCTCTCATCCCGTCACCTTACATATGAAAAGCTAGCTTTATGTATTTGTAAGGACTTTCATGGCAGAAAAGTGTATTAGACATGCCTTTTTTAATTCACAGGAAGTAACCTCAGATTTGCCCTATCCAGATGTCAGAGAAAACAACAAAACAAAACCAAGCACCTGTATCTGACCACAGACAGATGTCACTTCTGCCCGCTGCAGTGATGTCACCTTTACCAGTGAAATATCCTCAAGGCATTATCTTTATAACTTTTTATGCTGCATGTGTATCCTGCTGAAATACTGAATCTCAGGAAGGCAAGCAGTAAAACCTTCAGGAGACACTTTACAGTTACCATTTTGTACACATTTTGTCAACAAAAAGTAAGCTTCAAAAACTGAAATACAGGTTTGAAGATGGAGGTTTTACCATATAACTGTATTAAGCTGACGATGATTTCCAAAGCAGGTTTTTGTTACAAACAGCTGGAAATTAAAAACTCAAAGATATCAGAACCAGCCCCAAAGCCTGTACACAATCAAACTTTCTTTGTATCCCATTTTTTTGGGGGACAGAAGGAAAGTCCACTGTGCTCAGATGCCCTAAAGGGAGAGAAATCAGCTCTGCTAACTGGACAGCCATCAAAGAATGGAAGATTTTAGTTAAGATGCAAAAAAGCAGAGGAATCCTCAGGCTGGGGTGGGGTAGAGGAGAGGAATGAAGAGAAATGAGGTGGAAAAGGAATCTTAGCAACATGTAGTGCACGTAAGAACCCTTCAGCATAAATTTATTCTGTTTTCCCACCCCGTGCTCTGCCTTCCACCCTCAGAAACTATAGAGGCTACCTGGTAAGAAAATAAAAGCAATCCTGTTTGTTTTTAAAAGGAAACACATATGCTGACTTAGAGCCAAAACCTACTGAAAGTGTCTGAGACTGGAAAGAAAGACTCTAAATACCATAACATTTGTACAAGGTGGTTTCCACCTTTTATCCAATGGAGCCCACTCAGTTTTTATGCTGGTGTGTCGAGGTATTCTTTTGTAAATTCACAGCTAGAGTAACTATGAAAGAAAGCTTCCAGAGAAGCTGGCACTTGGGACAGGCTGCAAAACAGCCTTTCTGAATTTCCTTTGACTGCAGCAGAGTCCCGTAAATGCCCTTATAACATCCATTTACAGCCTATAAGCATGCACTACAATAATAGGAGGCTGTGCTGCTGAAAGAGAAAAAAATACAAATTTTACAATTACAGGTGTCTACACAGCACAGTAATAGGTCTTGCTAGCAAGTTTTACCTCATTATATGTTATACTTGAGAAGAAAGAGTTTGTCGCCAAAACTCAGTGTTCCTATAACAACCAAGACTTAAGAGGAGGGAAAGCGGGGAACCTAAATAATGAAAAATGAACTGGACACTTCAGACCAGGGATTAACAATCCATCAGGTTGGGCATCAGCTCCAGCCACAGATCTGGCTGTGGAAAGGGAAACTCTCTCTTGAAAATCAAGTCAGTCCATAGATTAGGCTGCTAAACACGAAACATGCCCTAACAGAGCCAGAAGTCTGGCAAACCAGACACTGGGTCTAGAACAGCAGGAACATGTAAATCAGCAGGCACTGGTAGCCTAAAACCCAGTCTATTATTTACAATTGTTTGATGAACTCAAGGGAGAAGGGAGTGAATTTGCAAATTATTTTTTTCTTTAACATGGATAGGTAAACATATATAAAAAACCCATATAAAAGACAAATTGCTTACAAAAGACAAACTGTAAACTGTTCTTCATCTACCTCTATCTAGTCACTTTGCTGAGATACTGATGCCCTGCTCCCTAAGGACAGCAGGAGAGGCATATTAACAGTATTTCATCCCTAGGGTTACATCCAGAGTATTCTCAATCTGATGCACAGATAATTTCTGTAAGTTATTGCTTGTGAAAACAAAGGTAAAGGGAGTTAAGAAATACAGCAAGCAGCACAGATTACCTCCTAGCAGGCCAAGTACCAAGTCACCAATTCAGTAAGCTCACTTTTATTTTTTTTTCTTTTATCTGAACATTTCTCAGCATATATTGCACACTAAGTCACAAATAGTCATCTGTCTCGGGAAAACTAACGCTAACATACTATTGCATTTAAAAATGTATCACTAATGCAATTTGTTCCTTTCTATAACACTTTTCCCCTTCAGTAATAGAAATGTAGCTCTCCTGAGCAGACTTGTAAAATAGTATCTACAAACTATAATACACATCTAACTTGTTTGGGTTTTTTTGCCCTCTCATGGTTCAGAAAAACAAATGATTACCCAAATTACAGATTTCAGAATTTACAGTTACTAAGAGGTAGGTTGAGGACAACATCAACTCAGTGATTCACACACGATGTGATAAAAAAGGCAGGTATAATGTTACCCTGTCCTCCTGCACCCTATGGAGCGTAACCACCCTACAGTTTTGGTTCGTCCTACAGTTTTTCAAGGTAATAAAACTAAATGCCATTCAGCCACCTCCTCTGTCACATTGAAATGCTAAGTGACAACTTAGCTGGAAGAGCTAATTTAACAAAGAAAATAGGCAATTTAAATAAGGCAGAGGAGGTTGGACTTTCTTTTCTCAACAATTCACAGTGATTTTTCCCCGAGCAAAAGAGAGCAAGCAAGGAATCAGTGAGATTAGATCACAAGTCAATTTTTATAAAAATAAATGGAAAAAATGATGTGTATCTACTCAAACAATGCAATTACAGCTTATAATATAGAGAAAGATGGGCACTGGAAGTAATATTAATAGTATTTCTTCAATATTCAAAGCATCAAGCCCAGAACCGGTGGGTTATATACAGCATTATATAGAAACCAACAAAAATGTTGGGAGTTTTACACTCCCATTTTGAGACGTAACAAAAAACACTCCAGTGATGGGTTAATTCAGGAGTCTACTGCCTGTTCTTCTCAACCATCCATTACTGCTGAGTGCTGGAAAAAGGGCACTGGACAAGACACACCAGTGTGTAACCTCTTGTCCCCACACAGGGATGATGGTACTTCTACTGACATGCACCGATCTGAAACAAGTAACCTGCGCTTTCTTTGGTTACCTAAAGAAGACCAAGTCTGTGGCATTGCAATCCTATTACCTTATGTTGCTACTGCAAGCTTTATGCAAAAATGCAATTGTTATCTGAGCATTTTCAGTCCTTTTGCCACAGCCTTCTAAAAGCCAGAGCAGCCCTCTGCTTTCCAAAATGAGCTTGAAAGAAGTGAGAACTAAAATCACTTTGCTAAATGGAAGAGATACAATCCCTTCTATTACACATAGAAAGGAACTTTGATTGGCACAAGAAAGGAAAACAAGCATATATTTTTAACCAAAGGTTATTTAGATTTAATAGCTGTTGCCTTCTCCAGCTGCTTAAGCAACACAACAGATGAAATGCAAGCTGTAAACCAGGACACAGATTTTAAAGTTTCCTTTCAAAATCTGCAGACTAATTTCTTATTCCCTCATGCCAAAGCTCTAAAAGCATATGTGTAGAAGTCAAAGCAAGAGCCCTGCCCTTCTCTCTTGCACTAAGTACTAACTGGAGTGTTCCTCTAGGCTCAAACTGAGCCAAGCCTGTGAAGTAGGAGTCTCCATAGTTTAGTGGCTGTAATATAGAGGAAGCAATACTCTGAAGGTTCTTCTGCTGGTCTTCAAGGTATCCATAACCCACAACTACTCATCCAACAAGTTTTGGGCTAGGTTTTGTCCCCTCAGTGGTTTTGGGAGTGTTTTTTTAAAGTCTATATAAACTCAGTGTGAAGGTTCAGACTCCACACAGAAAAAAATTTCTAAATCCAGTAGGAAATGCACTCTAAGCTGTCCTACTGCACTAGGAATGGAGCTGCAGGGACAATCAAACTGCTAACACAGACTCAGGAGCCCAATCCTACAGCTTAAAAAATGTGCTGAATTGGTGAAAGGCTGCCAGACGCTCTGGATCATTGTGAGCTGCCATGGTTACTAACTGGGTTTTAACTCTGCAGGCTCTAAACACTACCATGTATAGAACCAGCTATAGAGTTAATTAGTTGCAGAGAAAGGAAAAACTTGTAGTGTGGCAGAAGGGGAATCACACATGGACAGTCATCTGCAGCTTAACTATATGAACTTTCCAGAACCCTTCCAAAGTAAGCACAGAAGATATCAAGGTTATGGCCCATCCTTTTAGGCTGTTTTGAAAATACATTTCAGGATATTATCTCTGGTTTCTCCCCCGTCACTCCCCCCCCCCCCCATTACTCTACTGCAAATAATCTATGAGGCACAACAAGGGACATCTCACTGCCTCTGTTTCACAATCCTGACAGCATTTAGCCATTTAACAAAAAAATGCTTCAAGAAAATAAAACAGGATGGGGAGGGTGAGCTAAACTAAAAGTGGCTGAAGGTGCAGTGAAATAAAGTGAAGCAAGACCCTGGCATCATATTTTCAAGGAAGGCTCATTTAAAACTAACACTAGAATTAATATCAAATAATTTAAAAGGTCAACCAACAGAAAGTGCATTTCATCACTTATGTTTGTCACTATCAAGTCACCACAGCTTTGACAAATCCTGATAAGTTACATCACTTCTGAGACCTTTGCAGTTAACATTAGGCTGCTTCAGGTAGGCCACCCTCTCCTCCTCCTCTTTAAATTATTTTCAGAAATACCATGCAGTATGCCTAATAGGTGAATCACAGATTCTTTCTATACTGCCTCAAACACAGGCAAATTAATTTTCTTCAGAGTAATGAATCTTAGTTAAGTAAACAGACAACTCTAAATTTTTAGAAATTTGTAACTTTTGTATAAATTATGAAAATACTTCCCTTAAGAATGGGTAAGATATCCATATGGACATTTCATTATTACAAAGTTTTCTTTATTCAGGAAATAGAGCAATCCTTTCTTCAAAATTTCAAACAAATGTCCTCTTTTTAAAATGTGATATGAGTATTTTCCATTGTGCTAGACTACACAAAGTTAAGGAAAAATTATGTAGCTTAAATAGTTTATCTCTTCCCTACTACATACTCTGCACTGTCGTAACTCCCATACCACCACAGCCACAAATTCTACCTTCATTCAAAGTCTGGCAGAACAAAAACACACCTCATGCTACCACGCCTGAACCACTTCAGTATGCCCAGCACATATATCTAGATGAGGGGCACAGTCTTCACATGTCCCATCAGTCTGAGTGCTCACCCTGGATCTTTGGAGAGTCTCCCACGCTGTCTCAGCTCTGTGGCTGCAGGAATGGGAATGTGAGAGCAGGGCAGAAATCATTTTGTGAAACGCTGATTCCATAGAGACACCAGCCTCCCAGTGAGCCTGCTAACAAACTGGTTTCTGGCCAAATAAACTACTTCTGTCTTTTACACAGACACCCCTTTCCAGATAACAATGAGAGCGAGAGCAGAAACAAAGTTTTAAGAAAGGTAACGTGTGTGAGCAGCTAACACATTATCCACTTCTTTCTTCATATTAGCTTTAGCTTTGTCACGTGGATCTGAATATATTCAGGAAAAAAAAAAAAAAAAAGAAGCCTCGTCTGTCCTTCCAGCACCATCAGAGTCTATAGGATGTGAAATAAGTGTTCCTTTTGGGCAGAGAGTACATTGTAATTCTCTTGGTTACACGTGCACAACATAATACCACTTGATATTGCTATTTTACAACTTACATAGGTTACAGATTTAGTCTTAAATACATTGTAAACGTCCCTGTAACTAGTAACATACAATAGAATGAATCCACTAGGTCATAACATCAGATTCTTCTACTCAAGAAAGTACTGCTTACACAGTTGTCTTGGGTTTGTTGGGTTTTTTCCCAAATAAACTGGTAAGTTAAGATTCCATATATCTGGATACAAAGGATTTTTGCTCTCAGTCCCTGTAATTACTACGATGCTTCATCAGATTACACCTCAGTTCTCAGCTAGGCTACAGGGAGAATAACTCCTCTCCCTCCCAGACCCAGGCTCTCCAGTCCCTACGCTGAGCACTCTGTGGAGGACTTTACATACCCTGTACTAAACGGCAAAAAATGGTGACAGCAGCCACTGAAGAAGGCCTAAGGGGGGGTTAGTTCCTCTTTTGCCTCAGAACTAAATAAAGGGAAGAAAACAGTGTGGGAGATGACAAATGCATTCCCAGACTCCTGAGAAATTGTAAGAACATGGAAACAACAATAAAGGCTATTTTCATGAGCAGAAGAGAGCAACCGCAGATTGTGAAATAACCCTGAGGCACTTCATTATGGTGATTTAGACCCATTCACCATCTCAGGGGAAAATCAAGGCTCCTATCACCACCAGCAAAAAGCCAGCTCCTCACCCCAAACAGTTTGCACCATTTCATTCTAATAACATGCAGAGGCTTTCATAAGGAGCTCATTCCAAGCCCAACTTAAGGATCCAGCAGTAACAATTCTGGTTGAATGAACACAACCATACAGGGCCTTGCTATTGCCGGGTCAGACAGCATGTCAGCTGGAGTGGAAAACAAAATTAAAAATAAAAATATCCCTTCATTTCCCAAAGCTGAAGCCCTCATACAGAAAAGGCTCAGAGTGATCCCTAAGCCCCCTCTCCATAGTCCTCCTTGTGATGTGCTCAAACAAATAGGTGAATGCCCACGTTACATTCCATGCTGATGAGAAACAAAAAGGAGTCATAATACTGGAAATAAATATTTCACCTGTGCAACCAAGTGTGTTTACTTTTTGTGTTACTTTTAACATGAACAAATTTTTTAATTTGAAATTAAAAATATTAAATTTCATTCAGAAGAATTTCCAAAACATACAAAAACTCCTAATATTATCTTTCATTGTTTTTTCTACTAATCATAACGTCGTTGAATTGTCTGCAGCAAGGAGTAAATTCAAGCAGGATATTTGTAATACAATTACTTCCCTCATAATAGTTATGTGTTTCTAAATCTATTTAGTGGGTTCTGGAACAGTACAAATTTTGTAAGGGTGGCTCTGCCAAGAAATGAGCAGATATTAGATATTTCAGTCAATACTGTAACTGTTTGTTGCCTCGGGAGATATTTTGTGTGTGTGTGTGTGTGTCTGTGTCTGTGTGTGTGTGTGGCATGTAAGGAAATACATTCTGCTGTTTTGTGATTCTTTTTTTTCTTCCAGAAAGAATGTAATCCGTCACTAATAACATTTGCCTTTCAAGCTGGAGCCTGAGTACTGAAGGGCTAACAGTTTAACACATGCATGCTGCTGCACAAAAATGTACTCTCTGGCACGTGGACACAGAGCATACACACAGGTAACTATGCCTGTCACCAATAATAAGTTTTATATCAGATAAGTAAAATTTGCAACTAAAAATCCAATTGCCTTTAATTTTTTGCTGATGTTTTGTATTTGGAACCTATTCCATTTTCTTTCATTTATTTCAAGTATCATGGATGAAAATAAGGCTATAAAATTTCCTTGAGGTAGCAGTTAATATTTTATTGCTTTTTAATAGCTTGTTAGAATTAAAAATAGGGAAATATTCATTTTGTACAAAAACTTATTTTCTTTGATTTTCTATTTGTCTAAAGTTATGCTTTAAGTTACAAGTTTAACAACAAAACTGATCCAATTTTGGCCCTTTGAAAAGGTAACTTATATTGTACAAATCTCACAGGATCCCAGTAGTACTCTCCATTACTGCAAATTATTTCCTATTATGGAAACTGTATTTATCTAGGTATTATCTTGACACATTTTTAAAAAAACACTATATAACAAAATATTTGAGATTTAAAAAGAGAAATGTCAAAATTTCCCTTTTTTTTTCTAACAAGAATGTATTTCTAGGAAAAAAAAAAAGCTTAGGACAAAGTAGTTTTAATTATGGTAAGATCCTAAACCTTTAAATAACACACCGTTAGAGGCACGTTTTAATATGTCATGCCTTTAAATATTACCATGGGTAATATTTATACAAGGAAAATGCTTTTTGGTATCCACATAAAAATCTCACGAATAGGGTAAAAAAATAATAATTCAAAAATTAAAATAAAACGTACACAGCTAACAAATTTAGGTGACAGGATCTCCACAGGTTCCAGTCTCACTGACCATGCTGCACGTGCTGGGATGCCTGAGTGCATTTACTGCAAGGCTGTGAGAAGGGGGGCACAACTCCCCTCTCACCACAGCTCTCACTTGTGCCAGGGGCACAAACTGGCACCAGGACTAAGCCTTGTGCTTCCAGAGGCCCCTGGGGCACCACAGCAGGAGGAAATCCCCAAGGATCAAGTTGGAGGAGCAAAAGTACTACAAGAGGAAAAGCATTTAGACTGAAATCAGGATTTGGATCAAAAACCTGTTGAGGAAGAAAATAAAGGTGAAGCAGAGCAAATTCAGGGTGACCTGAGATGCAGGGAGAGGGAAAGGAAACCCAGAGCCAGGGAAAAGAGGAGGAGGAGGCCTGGCACAGCTGAACAAAGATGACAAGCTCAAGAAGGCACAGAGGGGGGATTGAGGAAAGAGCAGTGATACCTGGCAAGGAAAGGAACTGCAGGGCTGAAGCTTAAGAGCAGAAAGAAGCAGGAAGAAGGGAAGGAAAGCATCTGAAACAAGATACAGAGCCTGAATAAAAAAAAATAAAAATAAAAAGAAAGGCTGGAATAAGGCAGGAGCCTTGTAGAAAAACAGTCTGTTACCATGTAAATAACTAGGTACAATGGCCTTTCCTGGAGTGCTGCACACAATTCTGCAGCAAAGGGAGGCAAAGCAAAGGGCTGGATCGATCAGTGGAAATGACACTTGAAAGGGGAAATCAAAAGAGCTTGGCCTGTTTGATACATTGAAAATATGTATGATTATTTTCTAAAAATACATCAGAGGGGAAGGAATAGTAAAAAAACAGGAAGGGGAGGACCTATTTAATCAGAAATACAAATCATGAGAATTAATGAGCCCAGATCTCCCAGGAATAATTTTATGCTAAACAAGTGAGGAATTTATTTGCAGTTGGGTTTTTTTGGTAGTTTTTTTTTTTGCTTAGTTGGGGGTTGTCCTGTTTTGTTTTAGTTTTTTTTAAATCATAAGAGCAGTATCTTCAATAACATCTAAAAAGAAGGAAAAAAAAAATTTTTTTTTTTTTAATTCACAAACCCCACAAAGCCCTGTCAAGCTAACAAGCCAAAACCCTCCCTGTAAAAAATCCCTCAACCACCACCTTTAAATTTTTTAGAGAAAAACTTGCTGTGCTGATGAGATGAGCTCTTGGAGGTGTGCAGGAGCAGCAGAACACTCACCTGGAGCCCCTGCTCAGCAGGGTCTTAAGCTGGGGCTGCCTTTTCTTCTCCCCCCCAAACAGCACCAGAGCTAGTAACATGCTCCAGTCAAAAGCCACACGTGGTTCTGCTCTCTGCCAGCTTTGCTTTTAGCCTCTTAATTTCCAATGGCTACAGCCAAAAGCAGGGAGCCAGCAAAACATGGTTTACTGAGACCAGCACTTAAAGACAGCATTTTGTTTTGTTTTGTTTTTAAACTCTGTGCTCTGTCTGACTTTGAAACGCCTGTAATGCTCTTCTGACATCTGTGCACAACTCCTCCACAGCTGAAGGAAAGCAGCATTAGCTGAATTATTTTTGTAATCTAGAAATGCGTTCTACTGAAAGATCTGTAAACTGAAATAACAAGAGTTCTGGATCTATTCTGGGATACAGTGTAAGTCAAAAGTAACACACATGCACATTATCTACTTTGACAAGAGGCTTTGTTCTGTTTTTAACTGCTATTTAATCAGCATCCTACTCACATTTAGAGTAGATCTACTCATATTTAAGGGTGAAGTCCTGTAACCATTAAATTAAATAGGTAGTATTGAGTGGAGACCAGAATTTTATTCCAGACAAAACATTTACCTTGGAACTACAGAATGCAGTAGTTACAATTGTTTAATCTTTCCATTCAGGAGAAAAAATGGTACAGTATACCACAACTGAAAACATTTCATTTTGACTTAACCAAAGTGGTTCCAAAACAACCAGACTTCCCTTTAAGCAAAATTATCTAGAAATTAACCACAAGTAATTTATCATTTGTTTGCTATGAGGAAAAAGACCCACTGGCCCCACAACAGAAAACTCCACAAAACAACCAGTTAATTGTATGTTTCATTCAGTACTTCCTAGGCACAATTTTCATGAAAAAAGGCACAAAGCCATTTGTGGGTAGTATAGTCATGAATACTTTTAGTTTGCATAATTATTTTCAAAAGGTCTTCTTTATAGGACCTCTAATAAATATTTAAACAGGAGGTAAAAAACTCTAGCTAATCCATCTTCCAACACAGGCAGACTTCAGCCCACCCACATATCCATAATCCTTTTTGCCCTAACTCTTGACACCCAGGATATTTTATGTTATTTCTGTGTAAAATACAAATACTGTCTGTTAAAGTCACATTGTTCACAGATGTCCTGCAACACCAAGACAAAGGGCTTCAGCTCTGATCATATCCACACCTCAGAGGTTTTGTTCAAAACCAATTATTCCTTTCTTTCTCCTGCAAAGAGCATTTTGAAGGCATGACCCTATCTTAACCAGTTGTTTTGTCCACCTGCATATAGAGACAGACTGACAGGGGCCACTCCAAACTCATGTATGTCTTTGCCATAGGTTAACACTGACTCCCAGCCATCTCAAAACCTTTGGCATACATCACATTTCCCACACTTCCACAAAGGCTGAGGGTATGAGAAGAATACACAAGACCAGCTGCACACAGAAAGTTACCCTTCCTCACAGGGCAGCTTCCACCTCTTGTGTGAGCACACTGAAACCAGACCGGTGAGAACAACGGAAGGGACTCAATAAGAACAGCCGATCACAGTGAATGGACGGCTTGAGTCCTCCATACATTCCACATGAGATTAAATCCTTCAAAATGCACCACAAGATCCTATGTCCTAGCAAGAACTCTTTGACATCTACTGTCCGTTTCTCTGTCCTCGCTTTCTTAAGAATATTCCTACACTAAAGACAAGGCTGACTAAAATCATCCTCAGTTGCTGGGTTGTTGGTTTCCTCCACACCCTATTTTTTTAATAATCAGTATTTCTCAGTTGCTGCAGCACCCCACTGACCAGGTTTTAGTACAGCATCTTCTCTTCAAAAATGTGAAAAAAAGGAAAAAAAAAAAATACAGATGATCAAATGTTCCAAAAGGTCCTTTTCCCCCAGTAAATGCTGAGAAATATGTGTACTCAAAATTATTAGCAAGAGCAAGACATACTTCTCAACATCAATAAATTACTCTGATTTTTTTATTATATGACCAAAAAAAAAAAACAACCAGAAAACATGTCTTTCTAAAATGCACAGTTCATCTTAAAACACAGCTGAAACCTTCAAATCTAATGGTAGATTTACCTCTGCATCACCATTACCTCTTAACTGCTGCACTACTTCATAAGAAAACTGAAAATATGTATCATGTAGGTAAATTAGTAATAAAAAATAAAAAGTTACAGTATATTACATTCACATTCTGTGGGAATCAGTGTTGCCTCTTGTACAGCTATTTGATGGAACACAAAGCAGCATTCAAGCATTCCATCTCTTCCGTGATAAACATAAGGCTGTATTTTTGTTTTCTCACTGTGAGTTTGATTCAAACTGCTCCATGTTTACAGCTGACTGGCAGCCCACACTGAGCACAATCTAGCTGGAGGTAACCACTCCAAGCGGGTTACAAACAGTTGCTCAATGGAGTGGTTTCTCTACAGCAGAAGAGAGGGAGGAGGAGGAGGAAGTGAGAAGGGGAAGAAGCAAAGAGAAAGAACTCTCACGGGTAGCAAGTGTAGAGATAACATTCTCAGGGAGTTTCTACAAACTTCTCAACCAACCTTTGGAAACTTTAGCATATCCAGAAGCACCGTGCTGAGAGGTGAAGCAAACACAGCAGTCGGTGGTCACCACCACCCCAGAGGGGTCACCATAAATCAAGCCCCATCACGCCTGGGGCAGAACTTTAAGGAAGGCAACAGCAGGACAAGAACACTCCAGGCACACTTATTCTCTGCCTACCAGCACAGCTGCAGCACTGTATCTTCAGGAACACTGCCCTGGACACACAGATGCAGGCAGGCTGCATCTACAGCTGGCAGGATCCATCATCACCGAAGTCCAAGTTAGATTCCCTGTGGCAACACTCAGACATGCTGTCTGAGCTTCCTGCATCCCCTCAGACCTTCGAATCACCCCACAGCAACTAGATCCCTATCCCATCAACCTAAAAGAGGTATCATTTCCCTAAATGCAAGGGAGAAAAGGTATTCCTCTTGAAGGAACTGCATTCATTAGCTGCAAATTACAGTGGTTACAAAGGCCAGCCAAGGAGTCTAATTCATACCAACCCCACATGGCACAAGTGATCATTTTACAAAAATGCTTGTACAGCTTAAATTATTGTGTTTACTCTTAGTATGTGAAGTGGTTAGTCTAGGCAGCAGTAAAATCAGGCAAAGGCACTTATTACTGCAGATTCTACCTCAAAGATCAGCTGTCACAAGTATGGTTGTATAACAGTCAGAGATGTCAGATTCTTTAGGGATTTCTTGAGACATTGACAGATTACCTTTCTCCTCTTGTTTCCACCATGGCAGACATTAGACAGAACTGGCATTCACAGCCACTCAACAGGCCAAGACCATGTTTATTTCTTCTTTTATCTTCCATGTGTTTGTCATTTGTTTGAATCTTTAGTATGTCTTTATTCACCTACATGTTGGAATATTTGTAATTAGTTTGATTTTCTTCTAGAGAAAAACAGTGAAAAATACAAAGAAATCTCTTGGCTTCCTTCACACCAAAGGATGAGGTCATAGAGCTGTTGACAATTATTTTAAAACAATCAACCTTTCATTGACTGATGTGATCGTGCACATTTGCACAGCTTGATGAAATACAGGCTTGCTCCTATCTGGAGCCTCAGGATTGCAGCCATTATATCAAATAGTAGTTTTCCAGGGCTGGAAACACTTTTCTAAAATTTCACAGACCCAAAAGAGATACTATCTTACTTAGTATTTAATCTCCAAACTTGGACCATTATTTCCTAGCCCCTCCATGCTCTAAAAATGTAGCTTTTAACAGACGATGCATTAAAAATACAATTTTCCCTGGATCATTCTCTTTGATAGTAAACTTCAGTACGCCATTCAGTTCTAAAAGACAACCTCTCCAGCTGCCTTCCATTGCTCCCCTTAGTGTCAGGAGCTCAGCCATCAGCCACAGCAACTTTCTATAGCACTGCAGAGGGAGGAGGGAGGAGGATGACTCATCTGTGTCTCGTCCAGGATCTCTGAGGAGTATCTTGAACGTGAACAAGAGAACAGCCATTTTAAAAACAAGAAATGTACAACTCTGACTGACTCCCTCAGCTGCTCCTCAGAAGTCAAAAAAAAAAAAAAAAAAAAAAAAAGTGGCAAACAAACAACTTCCTGAGCTCCTTGAACACAGATTAAAGCAGTCAGACTGGGGGAGAAATTGTACTGAAATTGTTTGAGGTGTCCAAGACCCTGAAAGAGTTACGTCTGCCTTAGAGTAGTTAATAACACACCTTACATGCAGGTTTCAGCAGAGTCTCTGGCACACCCTGTCAAAGGAAGGTTTATGAATAGCTGAAGACTTGCATATGTTTGCTACTTCTGTGCAACCCAAACAGTTCAAAAGAAGGAAGAGCCAAAAGACTTCCAGTGTTCATGAAACTTCTTGGTAAGGGCAAATTCATAAACCACAGAAGTAATGAAGTCTCCAAAACCGTGCATTTCAAGATGTTTTCTTCACAGTTGGATTTAAGGAATTTCAAAACACGGAAAGATAAATCCACAGTACTGCATACTAATTATTAGTAGTTTTCCATGTCCTACCAAATCAGAAGGGAGAGGGTACTGTACTTCATTAATCCCCTCTAATGAGTGTATTAAGATCCACGGGCTTCTCTATAATTATCACATCTTCCCCTCTGTCCCAAGGATAGGGAACTTTATACCTGGTTTCTCATATGTTCAAGTTGGCATCGAAGGCACGTACCTGAAACTACATCTTCCAGTTTTAGGGCAGTAACACTGTGAACAAGTACACAAACTTTTTTGATAATTAAGTTTGAATTTTTGGGCTGGAAATGTCATCTTTTGGGAAGACTGAATGCCAACAACTGCTTCCCGGCCCTGATAAAACTGTGCCCTTTACAGAATCTGTTCCTCCAGTCTCACAGGTGGTCCGTTTCCTCAGGGCACAGATGCAGGAAAGAGCTTGCAGCTCCACAAAAGTGGGAGCCCTTGCGGGACTTACACAGGCTCCCAGGAAGCCAGACATGGCCCCGTGGCTGGAGCCTACCAGGAGGGTGCTCAGGAACAGGACTGCGAGTGAAGTTGCTTTGCCTGCTTTTGGAGCCAATTCCATGGCATCCTCTGAGCACAAGGGCAGGGGCAACTGCTGCCATTTTGCAATGGGGACAAACTTCATAAAAAATAAGATTTCTTAGAATAACTAAAAAACCTCAGGTTCACTCTGTTAGAAACAACACAAAACCACATTCCTGCTTTATACCCATGCTGTGTTCCCGCTAATACATGCCCGGATACTTCCTCTGAAAACAAACAATTGCTCCTGAAACAAACAAAAACCTGAGAAGGATTTTGTTCAAGAAATGTAATAAATCCTTAATGTCTCTGCAGCCTTTCCAAAAAGTGAAAAATGAAAACAGGTGTGGAGATGATTAGCCACCATTATATGCTTAAAAATTCTGATATCATTTTGGGAATTAAGGAAAAAAGTTTCCCTAACACTTCCACTCATTTCTTTAACATTGGGAAGAAAAATCCATGCAGCATAAGACAGTACAAATCCACTGAGACAAACATTCCCTAAGGTATGTACTGCATAATAGCTGTAGTGGAAGCTATGCCAGTAACTAATTAAACTTATGCCTTAGGCTTCAGTGATGTCAATTCATCTATTCCAGATTTATTCTGTTTTTAAAGAGCAAGCAGATAATTTTCTCCATAAACTCTGTCATTAAAAAAACCCACCAAATTCATTACTTAACTAAAAATCTTTTAAAGTAGAAATACAATGTGGAGAAAATTTATTTGACATGACAGGCTATCGTATTCGAATAAACATGGTTAAGTTACATGCTCTTGTGAATCAACTGGTCATCCCATCTAAGTAGGCAGAAACTCCTTTCTTCCTTACAAGAAATGAAGGAGTATAGACTCTCTTGACAAAAAGTAGCTTCTAAAAATTCCTATACAAAATAAGGTGCTCATCCCAGATGATCACTGTCGCACCAGATGATGACTCTTACCACCTCAACATTTACCAGTTTCCGTTGCACTATGCTGCATTTTTTTAAGCTGTAAAAGTCCTCGAGGTTGGGTTACTTATGACAGTAAACTACAGCAATAGTTACTCTTCCCATTTCAGCAGAATGGCCACACAACTATGTAGAAATAGCTTCTGCAATAAACTGTTGCAGCCTTTAGCTCACCCTTGTTTCTTCTGTCAGCATCTTCTCATGAAAAGAGGACAGTCACGTTTCCTTCCACAGTACTTGTTATGAGGTTTGCAAGAAGGCAGCAAAATTATGACAGTACCTCTTCTTTTTAACTGCATCAGAGTGCAGTAGGACAGTCTCTTCCTAGCTGTTGCTCATTCCAATTGTTGCAATTCCACTTTAAAGGGCAAAATAAGTTCCCTATTAAGTAGCACTTTCTACTTTAGCAGAAGTTCGGATTCATCCTCAAGCTCCAAAAAGCTAAGAGTCCTCTGATCACAATACTTACACAATCATTTTAGGGACACTATATTCATACAAACAAGTTGTTATTTGAATCAGTCATGTATTACCAAAAAGAAAAAAGAAATGTATCTGAAGCTCAAATCAGAAACACATTGTCATTAACTGGCTCCACTTTTGGCATGCTGCTCTGCAAACAACTACATGTTATTTCTCCTTGCATCAGATCGTGCTTGAATTTATGCAAACACTGTGCAAGCAGTCCAACGTCACAAAGAATGAAACTGCTGTTTGCCATCTGCACTGGTAGTGTTGTACTGCACAACATTAAGCTTTATTTAGCATTTTTTATGCTCAAAGTGTCACCAAACAGTGTTAACCGGGCTGGTTAAATGCTGATGTCAGAGAAGCCACTACATCAGCCATTAAAGAGCTTGCAGAAGTTCAGAGTGCATGTCCTTCTGGAATGTTCACACCTATTTTACTGTAAGCAAATGTTAGAGGTATCACTAAGTGTTTTAGAGGCAAAGTTACATAAATGTGTGAACAACATTAATAGTTTAAAATAATGTCATCATTAATTAGATATTAACCAGGTATGCAAGAGAAAGTTAGGTTCATGCAGGTGTTCGGTTCTTAACAGGACGAGTACTTGCAGCCCCTGAAATGGCCTTAAGTATTTATAATCAGCTGCAGAACAAAGATATGCTGAGTTGCTCTAGCACAGAGATTTATCAGCTTGAACAAGAACTGTCTCCTGCATGCTCCAAGGGTACCATTTGCAAAAATGCCTGTCCCAGCCAGTTGTCACAACCGACTCTGATCTTTACAGGAGACTAAGCAAGATGATCTAAATACCACTTGTGCCACAAAAAGGAAAAGAGAATTCAGAATGACACTTAGCCTCTGCAAAGGTACTAGATGCAAGGGCTACCTTCTGCTACCCCACCTTGATATAACAAAACAGATCTCACCAATTCAGCTTTAAAGGTTTTGTCCCTAGACAATAAGAATTAATTCTCATTAACACCATTTAAAAGAGTGAGGTTTCAAGAAACAAAAAGACAGTGAACAAACTCCATAGTTATGTCATTTATGTCACAACATCGGTACATGCAGTTCACAGTGTTTTCTACTCCTCTTTAGACTGCAAAAAAACTCGAGTGTGGTTTGGAGATAGGTAAGAGGCACACACATGTACAGAGCCATATAGGAAAATGTTCAAGCAAAAGCATAAAATCAAAGAATCTTATGATTAGCAACAGGCAGTGCAACACAAGGGGATTACAATACAATAGACTACAAGAGCTGTGGGTCAAATCCATGAAGCTAATACTGCAAACCTCCAATAATAAGAGATGACATAAACCAAAACTATGCAAAGTAACTGCTGGTTAGTACCTGTCAAAAGTGAAACATCAAAAATCAAAAGAAGATCAGAGAAAGTGATTTTGATTATACAGTTTACTGCAGTTTTAGGGGAGGCTAATTGGGGGAAATCAATATAAAGTCACCATGGTACATTTAAAAACACCACAGGAACAAAAATCTTACAAACACAGCCATCTGTCTTTGCCAGTACACATTGTCACAGGGCTTTTTAATCCAGGATCTCTTCACTGCTTGTATTAAACCTTGCTATTCTCAGTACAAATAGACTGAGGGCCCTGTGGTGTGGCTCCTAAGAGCCCCTCTGCTCCGCCTCAGTGCTCCAATTTTTAACTTCCCATGCCTTCCTTAAACTCTCACTCACCTTGCCCCTCCATCTTTATACCAAATCTCCGTGAAACAGCTGGAGTAGAGATGGTTTACAGACACTGTGTATGGTCTGAAGAGAAAGCCACAGGGGTATGCTTATTAACAGTGGTGACAACTGAGGAAGAAGATGCAAGAAAAAAACACACCCCAAAAAAACCCCAAAAAACCCAAAGGGAAGCACAGCAGAGCTGTTATGGTATGTTTGAACATTACACTGCATTTCTTCCAATCCCCTTTCATCTTAGTGCTGTTTGGCATTTTTTTAACTACACTTAAATTTTTCAGCATATGACGCTGGTTATGGTGCCCTATTCAAGCCTTTGAACCCCAACCCACAGCTTCAGACCTTTTCAAGCACCTTTCTTAAATTCAGCCCTTGTTAGCAATTCAACAGAAATATTTAAAATTGCACACTGTTCTTTTTCATCCTTTTTTTTAATTTCTATCTATTTTAACAGTGGTCACCAGTTTTAACTCTTCAGAACAGCAACCATGCCCCAGCCATTACAATATTCTCCCTTAGCTGCTCTATTGTAATTTCACTGTTCCTCTATTTTCCTAACTTAAATCAAATACCAACTTAATATCAGCTTTTCAAAGGTTTCTCCTAGAGAGGAAAATATTCAATTTCCAAATGTAATCTAGATAATTTTCTATCTTGGCTGGCCTCTGCCAAGTGTCATTGAACTCAGGGACAAAATTCTACTGCAAGATTTTGTGCTTTTTGTACTTCTCTCTCACTGGTACAGCATGTTTAGGATATGGCTGCTGAAAATAAATTTTACTTCAAGACAGATAGGGCTGCTCTAATGCCCTATTCTGAAAACATCTTGTTCATACAAAGCTTCTGTCTTAGCAGAGCCCTCCATGAATGACAAAAGAGGTGTGTGATTCATTTGGCAACCAAATTATTTAAATCATTCCACAAAGGCATATAAAGCCCGATACACATCACAACCTTTTCTCCACAATCGTTTTTCTTTTCCCTTTCAATCATTTTTCTATGAATTATTAAATCCTTCTTTCCCCTTGGTACAGTTTGGAAATTCTCTGACTGTAAGAACTCAAAAGAGAAGGTTATAATTAGCAGTAAAAGGCAGAGGGTTGTATAGAGAAGATGGCTCTACAGGAACTGTGAAATGGAGGCTATTTCAGGTAACTGAAAAACCTGACGCTCACTTCAGTGTATGACTTAAATCTCATCCCACTCTGCATCCTGCTTACCAGATAACATGCAGGTGGTTTGCTGGTTAACAGAAAAAGTCCACAAATTAACACCCCCTATACACACAAACAAGCCAGTAAAAAGCAATTTTGGAGAAAAGACCAAACTACACGTGTAACAGCTAATGAGAGAAGAGCAACCTGGATGACATGAAAAAATTCAAACTAATCAATAGTGTGAAGCTCAAAAACAGTGTGCCGCTCAAAAAACCTTAATCTTATAATGAGATGAGTTTCAGAGAAAGTTACAGCAATTCAGACTAGCTAGAAAAATTCCTAGCTATTAAAAACTCCTATGATTTCCAAAGTACCATGCACATTTTGCTTCTCACATAGTTTTGAGTCCATTTGACAAATACAGGTCCATGAATTGATTCACAGGGTACTGAAAATGAAAATTATTAAATGGATAATGGATAAGTCAGTCAGTATACTCTGCAATACTGAAGCTTAATCTGGGTTACTGTGTATCACTCTTTATCATGTCATGTCTGCCCAGCACATAACATGGACTGTAAAATAAAATAGAGAGAAGTGCTGCCAGTATTCTCAAGAGAATGAAAGCCTACCTCACCAGAGTATCTCAAGCAAAGACCTCCAGTGTCTGTTTAAGATCAAAGAGCAAGCAGGATTGATGAAACACCATGGGGAAAAAAAACAAACAAAAAGCCATCTGAACTCACAAGGAGAGGATAAAGCATAAAGGAACGTTGCTAAGCATGAGAGTAAATTGATTCTCAAGCAGCGTTTGCTGGGCACACCAACAACACAATGAATCTTCATAAACGTGAAACACAGAGCCTGCAAGAGTAGGGAGATGAACTAAGAGTCATTTTCCAAACTCATCTGATGCCCTTGCTCTCTCATTCATAAACCAACCCATACCTACACACTCACACACGTTAATCAGTTACCTCCTCCCCACCCCTCTGCATAATCTGAAGCTACTCAGAGCAACAGATTGATTGATATTCTGATATTTTTATTTCTTTGTACACAACTTTTATCAGCAGTTACCTCTAACCATTCTTCTTTTACATCAGACATGCCTTGAATTTGTATTGCTGTCTTTCACAGAATGTGGATACTCTCTGGAGCTGCATACTTTCACAAAGGGTTACTTACAACTTGTAAGAAATTAACAACTCACCTCTTCACAGTTAAAGGTCACTTTAAGAACTTGTGGCATATGGGGAGGAAGAAGGACAGAGGGAAAGGGATGCACATAAAAGTATGGCCTGCAGAAAGCTAGGTTTTACTTAAAAAAAAAGGAATCAGCTAAAGGCACTGGAGTTCACTCAGCCTATTCAAGTGCTTCAAGAATTACAATTCCAAAATTCTGCTGAAACCTCCTTCTTTATTCTTGGCATAAGTGCATGTGCATAGAAGCATTGGGAAAGACATCATATTTTTAACTGCAGTGTGAAACATGTTGCTCATTGAGAGAAAAAATATGTAGTTATAAATAGAAGTGGAAACTAAAACCAACACTTTATTTGATTATACAGAAAAGGCATCACTTGTTCCCAAGATACAGTCTCTAGGTGTCTTATCCTCCATACTTCAACTGACACTCCTGTTTACTACTCCACAGCTGTGTGATGTCTACAGAGCCAAAGTACCGTGATCCAACTAATTGCTTTTACAGACTCACAGGATGGCTGAGGGCAGGAAAGCACCTCTGCAGATTGCTTAGTGCAACCCACTGGCTCAGAACAGGGTTAGTGAGTGCAGGATACCGAAGGCTGTGTTCTGCAGGCTTTTAATTACATTCAAGGATGAAGGGTCCACAACATCTCTGGACAACCTGTTCCAATGTTTGGCCAACCTCAAAATAAAACATTTTTTCTTATGCTTAAATGATTTTCCTTTATTTTAACTCACAGCCATTGTCTCTCCTCCTTTTACTGTCTACTGCCAAGAGGATTCTGGCTCCACTTTCTGTACTCCATCACATCACGTATTCAGACACATCAATAACAAAACCTTGAGTCTTCTCCAGGCTGAAGAGTTCCATCTCTCTCACACTCTCCTCAGAAGTCGCATGCTCCAATCCCTCAACCATCTTCACACCTCTTCACAGGACTCACTCCACTATCTCCATCTCTCTCTTGTGCTGGAGGACCCAGAACTGGACACAGCACTCCACACGTGCCTCACCAGAAAGGAGAAAGGGAGAAGGATCCCATTGCTCCACCTCCTCACAACACTCAGCCTAATGCAGCCCAGGCAGTGAGGACCTGCCCTTGCCACGAGCACAAGTTTCTGTGCTTCCTCATGCTATACTTGGTCTACATTTGTATCCCTGGGTCCTTCTCTGCAAAGCTGCTTTCCAGACACTCAGACACAGCCTGTACTGCTGCCTGGGATCATTCCTCTCCAGCTGCAGGACTCACCGCTGCCCCCTGCTCTTGGGGATCCTGGCAGCCCATTTCTCTGGCCAACTTGCTCAGAGTCCTCTCTGCCCTATCATCCAGGTCATTCCTGAAGACTGAGCAGCATCACCACATTATCCCCCCCTGTGGAACACTGCCAGTGACTGGCCTTCAGCTGGACCTCATGCTGCTGATCACAACCCTTGGAGTCTTCAGTTAGTTTCCAGTCCACTTCACTGTCCACTTACCCGGTCTGCACCTCATCAGTTTGTCAAGATACGGAAGGAAGTGTCAAATACTTTGCTGAAGTCAACATAAACAACATCCACTCCACCAAGTCAGTGATCATATGGTGGAAAACTAGCAGATTGTTCAGACATGAGTTCCCTTTCATAAGTCTATGCTGACTACTGCCAACCAGTTTCTTGTCCTTCATGTGTTTGGAAATTACTCTAGGAGATCAACATGAAGCTTGAGTTCCTCAAATTCTTCTTTTCCTTCTTGAAAAGATGATCGATTTTTGCTTTCTGCTACTCCCCAGGAGCCTCCCTTAAGGTTCCTTCCGAGAAAATCAATTTTCTGTCTGGAACTAATCTCCTCTGAGATTTTCTTCTGGGTTAGGCGTTATATCAGATCTGTCTATGCTACCTTTATGATGTATGAATGAAAATAACACCTGTTTTTCAGATATCAGGCTGGGTTGCAGCAATGATAGAGAGAGGAGAGAATGCTTTATACTGTGGAAGCAAATATAACCTAGTGTTACTGAATGACATTTGACAGAATCATATAGGTCTCCCAAAGCCAAAACACTGCAAATAAAGTTATCTTTACTTCTGCAATCAACCATAACACAGAGCAAGCATTCATATAAGGGCAAGGAAAAGAAATGAAGCCATGTAAAACATAATTATACACACAATTCCAACACTCATTCTTACTTACATGATTAACTGGAACACCACCTTGCAGATTAAAATGTATTTTTTAGAACATATATACATTCTGTGAGCTACAATGAAAAAAAGATTGACCATATATTATAAGAGCATCCAACTTTCCTGTGGGGAACTATGCTATTACAGAGTTTTTGGCAAAAATCATTATCTGTCCACACTATGCTTTAATACAAGCAGTGTGGCAGAACTGATTTCCAAGAAGTTACCTTTCCTAAACTCAGGAATAGACAGCATGCTGAATAACTTCTGTTTCAAAAGGTTAAGCTGGAAACAGCAACGGGAAGGAAGTGGTACAGGCTAGAAGCAGGTTCTAGAGAAGTTCCCATGTAATCCACCACATAATTGGCAGATATTAGAGCACTGCTTTTTTCAACACTGTCAGAGATGCCTGAATTTACATGGTTTGTACCATGCCCATTTCTGCCATGCCTTTTCTTATTTATTCTGTTTCTTTCCTGATCAAACTTGTGCTTCCCCGAACTTTGCTTAGTCACATCATTCTTACTACTTGCATGAGAGCAATCTAACACAGTAGATTGCTGTACAGCTTTTCTCTCTGCACACAAGTGCACCCATGGGAGTGGAGCTGCAAGGCAACACATCACTGAACACAACTTTGGTTTTGTGCTAGCACAGCTATGGTTTCTGCAGTGCACGAAAATGCTTCATTAACATTTCAAACAATGTCATTGGGTGCTTTAGCTACATTTCCTGTGATGGGCTGTACAGCGGAGTTAGCTTACTATGGGTTCATCTTAAAGCAGCTTTTCCAAACACCTGGTAGGCATCCCTTTCACTTTAACAAACTGCTAGAGAAACTGTTCAATCACTCCTTTCCAGTTGTTTCATCTGCTAACAGCTGAATACAAAAACAGAGTTAATGCTACTGTCTTATGAAAAAGCAATAGTTATTTGGATCTTAAATGCCGTCCCACTATCTTGCACAGCTTACACAGCTGTCATTATTCATTCTAGCTCTTTCATTTGAGAATAAAATCTGAATATTAACTACTCTCTGTTTCTTCCACTTACAGAATTCAAACCTTAAACTTCTCTCGTTTCTTCCAAGAGTGCAGTAAATGTATCAGGTAGAGAGGCAGGTGGTTAATAACCATATCCAAGAGCAGCTACATTCAACTAAGAGGCATAGCTGTAAATTCCTTGGAGAGGATGGGAAAGAAAAAAAGATACAAAAGGAGAAGGGGAAAAAAGGAAACTACAATGCAACAATGTGCTATATATGGTAAACAACCAAAGTGGAATTTCCCAAAATGGTCCCTACTTGCAAACTTCTGCCAGCAGAGCTGAAGCAGGAAGACTAGCAGGTGTGATTTGCAATTGAACCAGCAGAAGCTCCTACCACTGACTTAAAGTAGCTAAACTGGTTTAACTGATTTAGCTTTTACTGGTACAGCCTGTTTGCTTCCTGTGCAGGGTTTTACTAGATGGTCCCGAAGCAAAGCTTTGCTCTACAGCTGCTGCACAGCAGGAGCTCTCTGGCAATACTTACACTGACACTCTTACAACCGTGAAAGAACAGTGGTTCACCAGAGCAGCAGAGGCATATTCCTACCACAAGTGAGGCTGCTCACCTGTAACATCTACAAAGAACATTTTGGGTTTGTATTATCTTATCCTACGTATCTTTGCATCATGTGATACCTTTTCACAAGTCCTACTTACATGCATTTGCTCGACAGCAGCAGGAATGAAAAATCTTACTACTTTGAGATGAAGCTGACTAAAATGATGGCGTGACTATAATGGCAGCACAGTACCAAGAAAAGTTCAGGTCTCCTCTTGCTACTCTGTATCATGCTCCAGTGATGCAAACTTCCCCTTTCTCTCAAGCAGTCTAACCAGCTAATATTAATTGGCTTTAACTAAAAATAATTGCCTGTAGCCAGTATTTATCTTTAATTTCATTGCTTGTTGCCAGATCTGATGAGAGGATACCAAGTCTGGGAGCCTGGTCAATTTTTCCAACAACGCAATCTAGTAAGAGATAGTAATTTGCCTCTCCCTGTAAATCTTGTTTTCACTTTATGAATGTCTGAAAACATCAGCAGAAAACAAATACATCTGTTAGCACTCATTAGCAAATCCTGGCGCTGCTGGTTTTTAAAACTCAAATCCCATCTCCCTGTCTGTCCTTCCGCGTACGTTCTTCAATGGCAGGACTGGAGAATCTCATTTTTGTACATACAGGTTCAGTCAAAGCCATGACTGAGGAAGCCTCCACTAATACAACCAGTCTTCACATTAAAACCTCTTTTTGACACAGGTATAATAAGTATTTTCTCTCATTCTTTATGGTGCTCAGTGTCATGGAGCTACAATTTGACAGCAGGAGGACATGATACAGAGATTGGAGAGGCAGGTTATCCACACATTACAAGTAATTCCAGGCTTAAGCAAGGAAGCCCTGAAGGAATTCTTCAACCCTGTGACTTGTACACTCAGTTTCAGCTTCATGAGAAAATAAAACCCTCACAGAAGCTGTGGAGTGGGGAAGTGGGAAGAGAAGGGCAGCTTCTAATGGAAACACATGAACCTTAAAAGAAACCAAACTACTGGGAGTACAGTACACTGTTTAATGAGACCAAACAAAAACTACCCTTTTCTAAATATCTGAATGTTCACTAAGGAAACAATGCAATGGTAAAAATCCCAGCACAAAGAAATGGGGTCAATATATACAGAGTGTCACTGCAAATGTCACCAGGGTTCAGAGGGACAAGCAACACACACACATTCTACTTACTTGTGAAAACTCTCAGATATAAAAACCCCATCCTTATGCAATTTATTAGTGGAGTAAAAAAGGTTGAATTAATGGTGATACCAGAGAATGAAAGTCCCTTTAAAAATAATTTCTCATACTTTAACTAGTTCTGGTTTTAGACCCAGCGTTTATTTGTGCATACAACACACATACATTACGCATGCCTCCTGCATGAACACATATATATGAATTGCTGAAAATACCGGGAAAGGGATTACAGTTTGACAAAGAGCTTTTATTTTACAGTTCAATCCCTCCACTAACTCAAAAGTTTTCTCTGATGTCTACCAGTTTGAATACTCTCTCAAAAACTTTCACATTGTCTGACAGGCTGCAGAAGTTCATATGACCTACTAAAAACATGTCAGATGACAATAGAGAAATTGGGAAGTTCTCTATGCAGAACCACAGAGCAGTCAGTGACTATGAAATACAGTGCTCCATCCCACAAGAACTGATGGATGTAAACAGTTGTATCCTCCTAGTCATTCCATCAACTTCAGGGAACTATTGAAAGGAGGTTTCAAAGTACATATGATCTTTCCTTCTGCAGGGAAAAATACTGGTGATATCTCACAGCAAGCTAACTCAAATCCTTCCATGATTTTAGTTTAACCTTAGCATTATACGCTTTTACACAACATCAGTTACAAACCAGGTTTTGTTTTTGAATTAACCATCCTTAATTGTGACAATCTGTTCATGAAAACTGATCAAGTCAAATGCACAATCACAGGCCTTCAGGTGCTCTCAGTTTGAAGGGACTCTCAGAGTCAAAGAAAGGTAAATACAGTAACACACCACAGACCATCACTAATCAACTGAAGGTTGCAAAATTAGTAAGCTGTGTGGGAACAGAAGAAAAAGACTGAGCATATGTCCTTCTGTACATGCACAACACCACCTTTCAGGTAATTCCACTTATAAGAACTTAATTTCATAAAACAGATTATATAGCAACTATTTGACTAAGTTTCAGAATTAGACTCCTCTAAAACAAAAGGGAAGCATTAAAAAATTTGCTGAAGCTACACTGAGACACGTGCACCTTTGTGGTGGGTGAATTTTACATATTTTAAATTCAAGACAGTTAACATGGTAGCTCTGAATTACAGACATTTTTCCATCTATATTTCTGCAACTCAGTCTTGGAAGGAGAATAACTCAGGTCATTTTAGAAGGAGGAACAGATTACATTTTGTCTTTGTACTTGATAGTACAACAAAATTAAGACATAGGACATCTGGGAAGCATAAAGAAAACATGAAGATTCGAATTTTATCTTCTTCTACCTATAATTAGTAAGTACTCATCGGGCCAGTGACTCAGCAGTGGCTGATGACAGTGTGTGAACCGTGTCTCTGAAGTGCCATGGCCATGTGATGCAGACAAGGTGACAGCAATGAGCAGTAGGACAGGCACTCTGCTCACCTGCTGGCAAGGCCCTGGGGGAAGCATGGTAAGGAAGTTTGGGGTGAGGGAACAAAAACAAAAACAAAACAATCAAGCAATTAAAAAGCTGATAAACACAGGTGGCAAAAGGAATGCTGAATGTCATGATGCTCTTGGCTCCAAGTACAAAGAGAATCATTTTCAGCCAAAAGGATAAAAAAGATTTTCATTTGGTTTCTGTTATCAGTTATTAAGTAAACACTGACAGATAAATCAGGCTGCCTCAACACACCAAAGCACGTTTAAAAGGCAACCCAAGGTTCAGCTAAGCTGGCTGCAGTGAACCAGCCAAAATAATGGCAATAACTTGTAACCTTAAGCACTCAAGAAATTTACGAAAGAAGTTTCTGTTTAGAGACAGTTTCTGTTGGAAAGGTGGTTTTAATCAGGGCTTTTGGTAATACTGGCTTATTGCATCTGGGAAGGTGAATATAAGTTCTCTGGAAGAACAAGTACTGAATTAATCTTTCAAAAGGTGCAGTGAGTCCTCATGAAGTGGGAATTAGACAAATCAAGGCTTTGTGACACAGCAAACACACAGACCTTGCACAGTCTTGAATAACTTTGTGATGCATTTATTTCCCTCAATATTCCCAGTCAAAAAAAATTCAATAAAAGCAGAAGTCATTACCACCTTCTGTAAAGATGACTGGTTTGCCTTGTTCCTTCTTACTGGCCAGGAGATACCGATGTTATTTTTTAAAATGTATGCTTTACTTGTTTCTTGCCTTCCATTCCTCACCACCTCCCATCACAACCATCAGCGCTAAATATTAATTACTGAAGAAGTCTGAAATAATAACTCATCCTATTACATGATGGTAGTTTACTTGCACTTTTGTATTTTCCAAATTTTCCAAGGGTAACTAAATAACTAGAATGTATAAATATATATGCAATAATGTATTTCATATGGCTGTAACAAAGCCAAAAAAAGAGGATTACGAGACTCACATACACTCGTCTCTTTCCAACTCTGAAGAGAACAACATGTTCCCTGATCATAAACCTAAACTGCTCTAATGTACTCTGTTCTATTATAATTTTACTGACAGTGCCAGTGAAATTCCAGTAGAGTAAATTATTAGGTGATGTCAAGAAATGGTGGACCCTTTAAGGACTGTCTTCACCATCAGCTTCCCAAATAGTTCCCAAAAGATTTTAGGAGGAAATTGCAGCACTTACAGACACAGAACACAAAGATACCTAATTACTCAAACATTATTACTGACAGCAAATAATGCAAATAGTTTATCATTCCAGTTGATACACACTGTTAAATGGTCTAAACATGATACTTCAGAAAAAAAGCAGCACTTCTGTATATAGAAGTAAAACCCCGATACAACAGAGAAAATCCAAAAAAATAAAAATCACCACTACTAAACAACCCCCACATACACGCATGTATTTACTATTAATAAATTATAGTGTTTAATCAGAAGTAAACAGTACCATTAAGTCATGACAGCAGCATATAGAGCAACTAGCCTTGCACTCCCCTATAGCCTTCCTTTTTTCTACATGTCCCTCTTGCTCCCATCTTCACTCTTACTTACTGTTACCTAAAGTTTAAGTAATACAAACTGAAAGACAATCACTTGTCTGGATACCAGCTGTATGGTTCTAATGGAGAAAATGGACTATTTGGCAGACGAAGCTTGAAGCACAACCCTTCACAATTACGATTATTAAATGCTACAGGTACACCACAGGCATTCAGAATACTCTTTCTATTATACCCTTATTTGCAAACAAATATTAAAACTATCAGAATCAGCTAATGTTTTCTAAAGTTGAAGGAATCCATCAGGGCTTTGTAATTAAATTGCAAAAAAGGTGGAAATATCTACAAGTATTCTCATGTTAGCTTCAAACAGCAGTGGGACTGAACTGCAATTCAATTTTCCAGGAGCTCGTGTTTTAAGAATTTTATTGAGTTTTTTGGTCCTGCCAGGAAAAATCAGATACACAGCCGTACACTCCTTAAATCCCAAACTGTAGAAGTATACTTTTTAAGATATATATTTGCAAGATATA
This sequence comes from Myiotriccus ornatus, assembly GCA_036023395.1. Taxonomy (NCBI): domain Eukaryota; kingdom Metazoa; phylum Chordata; class Aves; order Passeriformes; family Tyrannidae; genus Myiotriccus; species Myiotriccus ornatus. Next base: position 102,407,808 of record JAYRBT010000001.1, read on the forward strand.
TTTAGCAAATGCTGCTAAGCACCTCTACAGATTTTACCTACAGAGAAGAGTTTCTCACAGCAGCCTCCTCCAACAGTAAAACAATTGCCAGAACAAGTGTGAAAATGAATCAGACCAAAATACATGGATTACTAACACACCCACCCACACACAATCTACAGAGAAAATAAAAACATCCGGAGCTTGTAAAGTTGCCAGAGGGGGAGGGAAAAGAAAAAAAAAAAAAAAGCCGATTTCAGGGAAGAGAAAGTATAAGTTTAGGACACCTTCTCATTGCTTCCCAGCCTTTTAGGGCTAGGCTGGAGAAATGCCATCAACCATCTAATCCTACCAACTCTACAAATCCTTATGGAAGCTACTTTGGGAGGCTATTGCCATAACCCCATTGACTTCTCTATATAACACACACCTCAAATAATAGTAACATATAAGTTCTGAAGAAACTGAAGCTACTTTAAAGAATTATGATATTATAGCTCCAAAGAAGTTATATCTTTGAAAAGATAACTTCTAGATAGCACATTCAGTCCATGTTTCAGTCTCTGATTAGATTCTCCTCATGGCTTGGGGCTTCAGAAAGAGGAAAACAGAAAAGTGTTTAGCTTCCCTTTTAGCCCAAATTTGTTGTGTTTTGTGTTTTTTTGTTTTTTTTTTTTTGTAATTTACAATTTAAACAACAGCATATTTTAAACAGAAATACTCTATTGAGGTTTTCTTAAGAATATAAAACACAAACCTGAACAAGAAGAGGAAATAATTGAGTTTACTTTGTATATCTAATTTATACTTTGTATATTTAATTTATACTACCTACACTAAACTCTATTGGTAAAACAATATTAGGTGTATTTAAATAAGAACGTTTTTAAACATCAGCAATTAAAATGCATAAAGAATGAAAAGCCATGCATTTTGTTTGCAAAATCATAAATTTCTTAGAATCATAGAATGGTTAGGGGAAGGAACCTTAAGGATCATTTTGCTCAAATCCCCCTGCCACAGGAGGAGTCAGATCCATGGCTGCATTTCCATTTTCCAATATATAAGCAAGCCAATGTCTTTTCAGAAGGTTACTTTTTGAAATACAATGTACTAGTCACTAAAAACTAATAAAAACCTTAGTACTGAAGCTTCACATTACTGTGTGTTCACTACATGACTGCTGCACGTATTTGAAACCCTCTCACTTTCGCATACTTCAGAAAATGTCCACAGGCTGGTTCCCACAAAACATCCAACAGCTGACAGCCCCAAACAACAACAATTTTTCCTGTCTGTTCCACACCCCCACACTCCCCCGAGGAAATCCCCCTCTCAAAGCCTGCCATGAAAACATATCCAGCAAACTGATCCCCACCAGACAGCCAACTCCACACTTGCCCCCACGATAAACATACGGGATCCATTCTGCTGATTGCAATGAGCATGGCACCCTTCCCATCCAGATGGGAGTATCACCAGTTCCCTGTCACAGGGAATGGGAAAGAGCCTCTCTCACTGCCTGGGAGTGTCAAATCACTTCCAGGCCAAACACCGAGGGCAGCTGCTTCGAAGGGAACTCTCCCATCTCCTCTGAATCCAGAGGAACAGGTTGAGGTGTGACATCATTTATAATCATGCCTTGGGCATCCAGGACAGCCCAGAGTGCTCAATTCCCTTGTAAGAGTGAATGCAGCCAAGTCAGAGACTATTGGCTGGTACAAGACCATCTTGTGGATCTGTATCTCTGAGGACATGGGCTGGGAGAGGGAGAAAGATTTTGTTCCATTAGTTTTACTTTCACCACAGTAAGAGCAATAATAACACATTATAACACACCTGTGATGTTATGTTTCTCCCCACAAAATCTTAATTGCTGTTGACAGAAACAAAAGCTCAAAGAGACAACATTTTCATATGATGGAACCAACCTGAGTTTCTTTCACTAATTATATTCTCTTGCATTTCACTGTAAGGATAACAAGTTTAATAGCCATACCCAGAACCTGGAGTAAGAAACTAGTACTCTTGGCTTTCATTCCCAAGACAACATAACAGTTACGATTCTAAAATCTAAAACATTTCCTTAAAACAAATACATAGACAGCATTCTAGAAATATTTCCACCACACACACAGACACACAAAAAGCTCAATAATTGAATTGCAAATCTGTGCAAGTATGTTTAAAAAAAGCCCAGAATCAAACCAAAAGCCCAACATAACCATTCACTGAACCATAAAGCAAGTTATCATTTCAGATACGGACAGAAATAACACTGCTTTCCCCAGTCTGCATATAAACTCGGTGCCTCCACTGACGCCACAACTTTCACAGAATCACAAAATACTCTGAGTTGGAAGGGACCCACAAGGATCACTGAGTCCAACTCTTAAGTGAGTTGAACAGTGACAAGCAGCTACTTCACAAAGCTGACCCAGTCATCACTTAATTAACAGTATTCCGAGTGCCGAGGACAGCAATGAGAGCGACACAAACCTACAGCCCCAAAGCAAAAGCAGGAAGTCACAGAGGTGTCAGAGAGTGCTAAAGTCACTGGCAAAACAGGAGGGAAGCACAACAGGAGTTGGTTGGTTCTCGGACCTGACAGGTACCAAACAGCAGCCAAAGGGCCAGAGAAGCAAGAATGCACTGCAGGAATCAAGTGTTCTGGGATATGAGGAATATTCTCTTTTCCCTCCCAGGAGCCAAACTATGGCTCCAAAGGGCCCCTGCATGTGCACGGGACCAGCCTTATGAAAGGTTTTACGAAAGCACTAACTGGGATGGGTAGGGATGTGTAACAAGCACAAGGAATCACTTACAGTCCCCTGCAACTTCTGGATGGTTGCGGAGATTAAAACCAAACAAACAAAACACAGAGAAGAAAATTAAACGACAAGGATCTCCACCACGTACCTATGATTCAGCATCAACATCCCTGACATCCTACAACTAATACGCACTATTTAAAGATTGTATTCTCCTTGCATAACAAGAAATCCAGGTTGCCGTTCTGACCTGAGGCAGCAGTACAGCTACACGAAGTCCCTGTCCTGTTTCACTGACTCTAAAACACAAGCTACACACCAGAATTTCAAAACCAACTACCATTAAACTTCTCACTCAAAGTAAATTTACCTCCCCCATTCTGCTAGCAATACTGGCAAGCCCTCTGGAGTACAGACAAGCTTTAAGGTTATCACATGCAGTAAATTCAGTTTACCAGTATAACACTATTAAATCCCACATAGAATTCGCTTTGAAAATTAAAGCCAGCAAGCATGGCTCTGCACCAGTTTCCTGCTCTCTGCATCTTCATTTGCTATCAGCAAAATCTATCTGTCTCAGACGCTGTCACACTTACAAACACAGTTTTACACTGCAGAGTATGGATTTCAAGTTGAAGTCTTCAAGACAGAAAAATATTGAAAACCAACTTTATACCATGTAAATGAACAACACCGCAATCACCTGCTACCTCCTCTTTTTCAGCTGCTTAACCGAGAAGTAAAACAGACAGGCAGGAACAGTACATAATTCTCCACTTGTACTTCTATTTCTCTACCTGAAAATTTGAAAGAAAACAGAAAAAGACAACAACCAGATACACCTTCGTACATTTCTTACATATTCAACACCAGTAACTCTAACAAGAGTAGGTATCTTCAAAGACTGACAGAGGTAAATCAGATCTTAAAGACAGACCAAAGATTTTCTCATATTTAGATGAACTTCTTCCACAAAATCTTCCAAGTGACCATAGCCCCAGACTACTCATCAGTGGAAACAGAAAATAAATTTCAAATACCTCTTCCATTACGCCTTGCATCTTGAATTGCAGAGCATAAGAAGGGGATGAATCTGTTTTTCTCGTGGCTGTATACGTAAAATTCAGAGCAGTTGTTTTGCAGATTCAAGAACAGGAAGCACCTCTGATACAACTTCATAGTGAAAGTCCCTTCAAAAAAAATTACTGCACATGTACTGCATACATATCATTGCTACCTCCCCTTTCCTTTGCTTTCTCACATCTGTCTTCAGGCAACTCCACTTCAGTGTTCTCCTAATCTGCATTTATTCCAAGAAATTTAAAACCACTTTTTCTACAGGCATCTCCAAAAGTCTTATCCACATTCAGACCTACTACTCCCTTGAAAAATATGGGGGGTTTTATTTTCTTAAGTGACACTTTACATTTTTGTCTTTTCATAAAAATTTCAAAATACTGCATTTCCCTTATTTTTTTTTCATTTCTGATTTCCATATCTTTTCTTCCAAACTGCACTTCCATAATCTGTGCACAATACTAACAGAGACCATTCAGGAGTCTTTACCATGTTAATCCCACGGTTTCATTTCAGCCAAACATTCAATTTTTGCAAACCTCAACAGTTTACTTGGAATGTCATCATGAACTTACTCCAAAGGAAAAACTGAAGAAACATAAAGGTTTTCACTCAAGAGATTCATAACTAACTATACTTTTGGTAAATTTGTATCTCCTGCTCCATGTTAGCTAATTAAGAGAGGAAATGCTCAACCATGAAAAACACATTTGACCTTAAATTCTTCCTCATTCTCAGCTTGGACACAATATGGGTTTTAGTTCTTTAGAAGACAGCCCTGGATGCTGACCAAAAAAAAAAGAAAAAAAAAGAAAAAGAAGAAAAAGAAGGGAAGGAAACACAGAATCAGCCAGGTTGGAAAAGACCTCTGAGATCATCAAGTCCAACCCTTGATCCAGCACCACTGTGGTTACTAGACTATGGTACTAAAGGAAGGAAAGAGCTGGGAGTAATATTTTATGAGAATGGGTGCAGGGCTAGGAGCTGGACTCAATGATCCTTGTAGGTCCCTTCCAACTCAGTGGTTTTGTAATTTTGTGAAAATCTAAACCATTTACTGTTTAGAAATTTCTATTGAGAAAAAGCTATTTATATTTTAATTATGTGATAGGATGCCACAGTTTGAAGTCATTTTAGAAAGAAGAGGCCTTAAAAATTAGGTATGAAGAGGGAGAACTTGCAAATATTCATATTTAGATTATTTTATTTCCATTAAGAAATTCAGAGGCCACATTTGTTTAGAACACTAAATCCAGCACCTCCTAAAATCAGCAGCAGATTCAGCCAGGAGAAAGCTTAGAGGAAGCCTACATTTGTCCCACAGAACCTCACAGTTCATCAGAGTTCAAGTACAAAAATATTACCAACATATAATGAGAACCAAAATAGTCTCTTCCCCCTACCCCAAAATGTGGATTTTCAGAGATTAACAAGAAACAGGGTATCCATTTTCATCCTCCACTGAGGTTGTTACTTCCTCCTCATCTTTACTGCCTGACAGACACAGAGCTGTTCATTCTTCTTGGCAGTGACAGGAGCAAGGATTAGGATGTATGTTTGTCCCCACAGAAACATCTGAGGCTCCCGTGTCCACCCCCACACCCCCCGCTATGGGCTGGCTACGTTTGCCACCAGACCACTTTCCCAAATCACCTCGACATATGCAGCGCTATCGAGGCAAACTGAAATTACTTCATCATGTGCATATGTCTAAACACACAACAGGCTCACACAGGTAGAAGAAAAAACAAAAAAAGGACACTTATACCCTTAGAAAAAGGAAAGTACCAAAGATCCTCTGAAGCTGTTGTAAAAGATTAACATAAAATCTATTTATGTAATTTATTGTAGTTCTGGCTCTCTTTTCCATAATGGAGAGCCAAGTTTATAGAGGTTTATAGAAACTAACTGCCTCGCTCTGCAATGACAAATCAAGGAGGCCCAGAGGTACTAATAGCTGGCCTCATATGTGCAGACATATGTGTGCACACAGATGCCAATTAAAAAAAAAAAAAAAAATGTTTCTAAAACTCTGAACGGCTTTCCTAAAACCAGAATTACTGTAAGTTATTTGGTACATTACACAAAACACAAAGTAATGATTTTTTGAAAAGTTTTTTATAGGCAACTGTATGGAAAAATCCACTTTAATTATTCTCAACTGGTTTAGCCAGGAATAAATATTCACAAAAAAAGCTTCTATAAAACCTAAGAAAGTGTTCCAAAGAAGCAGAAGCAGTTACAGAGACGAGAAAACATTTCAAATGCAGTGACATGTAAGTTGTTCTAGAATAACCACTTTGTTCTCACAAAGTCAAACATAATCACTGAACAGCCGAGAAATGTAGGGGTAGTTTCTTTTATTTTCAGCATATCAAAACTACATTGTGTTTGCAAAGAAAGTAATCTTTTCTTTGTAACACTGCCTCCATAGAATATTGTAATGTATCTATGCAATATATTGTATCCATGCAATGTATTGTATCTATGCAATATATGTGTATATGCAATATATTACGGGTTTGGATATAAGAAATATCATGATATAAAGGCAGATATTTACCCTGAACAGCACAGTACATAAAACTTATACACACAACGCAAGAACGGTTCCACTTTGTACTCACTCTTACAAAGTTGTCAGGGAACAAACCTCTTCTGCCTTTGAGCTGTCCTTCCCACCAGCCTCCATCATCCTTCTTGATATTGGTGATTATGTCACCAACAGTGATCGTCAGCTCATCATCATGTTGAGCTTTGTAGTCAAACTCCACTATCGCCTCCACTAAAAGAGAAACACACATATGCAGAGTTATTGATGACATTTAAGTTTTCATGCCTTTGAAAGGCATAGGAAAACATCAGTGCAATTATACATTCTCAGTGAAAGTAACACATTCAGCTTAACCAAGAGAGCACATCAAATAGGCAACATGTCATGGTAACATTCTGTGGGTAACTGCTGCAAGAGAGGCCAAAGTGAAAAAAGACAGGAATGCCCATCACGGTAAGGCAACAAATAGCATGCACTTTTCTTTACTGTTTAAAGGAAATCAACTTGTGATGCTTCAGCAGTATTTATTCTGGCAGCATTACAAAGTTTATTTTTATTTCTTGGACAAAGTTTGGCTTTTGTTCACAGCACTTTTATTTCTGGAAAGGTTCTCAAATTCATAAGCATTTGAAGCTACTGCAACTACTTTGCTAAATGTATCACTATCAACCTAAAGAATATTTAAAAGGAATTTTTTGCATCACGCCGAGTTTCAGTGTTGTTTATACAGAAATGCAAAGCTTTGCTGCATGAACATGCTCCCACAGGGTTTCACCAAAGGGAGAAAAATTTTCTTTCACTTGTATCAAAGGATCAAGATTAAATACTCCTACTGCTCTGAATGTCTGTTATCAGATTTGCATTATAAGCTTGCTACCATTATATGGTGTATCTTTGTCTTTAACCAAGAGGTCTCTCCAGGCCTGGAAACCTGCAGAGAATTAAAGAACTCATAAAGACAGAAAAATTCCTTCACATAATCAAAAATATTAGACCTGGGGTGTTCAAATATGGAAGCCATAGTTGTATTTCGTGGTTCATCAAATATCTACTAGGAGGAGCCAGACTGGCGAGGTCTAGGACAGCCATATCTGTAAAACCTTAGTCCTGTTTACTTCAGTGGAAAAGCTTGTCCCAGGATGTTCCACCAAACATTTAGCACTTCAACCATCGAAACAGCAAAATGAGAACTAGTAACAGGCATCTGCTTTCTGCAAGCTCTAGCCTGCAAACAGGCAAGACCAGCTCACAAAGCAAAGCCAACCATTACACCACAGACAGCAAAAAGGTTCTGCCTAAATAAAAAGCCCTGCATACTAAATTGAATTAAGCTGACAGGAAAGCAGAGTTACTTCTTTCCACCCCCAAAATGTCACACAGTCACAATGCTGAACATCTCTGCCCTCCTCCAGAGCCTGCAAGTCATAGCTAAAACAGTGTTCTGACTTTCGGATACATACCAGGCACAAGTTTATGGCTTATAATATTCAACTATTGCTTCTTCTGTGAAGTCTAAAGCCATTATAAAACCAGTTCACAAGAGGCCTGCTAAACTACATAATGAACAGCAGCAGAGGAAGAGTGGCACCACACATTACAAGCTGACATGCAAACAGAACATGAAAAATTCATCACTTGAAACTTAACTGAAAAATCAGAGTCAGTCAGGCCCGGAAGAACCTTAGGTCTCTAGTTTAGCTCCCTGTTCAAAGCAGGACCAGTTCTAAGCTCAAACAAGGTTACTCAGGGCTTTGTCCACATGAAAACCTCCAAGGACAGGTGTACGTAAGGCACACAGAAGAATCTGCTCCACTGCTTGACTGGTAAAAAGGTTTTCTCTCTATGGAGGGAATGGTTCCACTGGAACCATTCTTGTATCAGTTTTCATCCATTGGTCTTATTGCCCCACCATGCCCTGCTGTGCACTCACTCCATCTACTTGTAGGCACTGTCAGGTGCTATATTCGGACCTCCCACTTTTTCTTCTCCAAGAGACACACGGAGTTCCTCCAGTCTCAGGTCCCTCTACTCTTTAGCACATGAAGTGTTCCACCAATTTGGTATCAACCACAGACTTGAGGAGAGTGCACTCCACTCCTTCTCCAGCCATTGATAAAGATGTTAAACACAGCAAGTCCCAGGACAGCCCCTGGTGGTACTTCATTTATTATCAGCTTGCAAGTAGAGTACAAACCACTAACCACTACCTAAATCACACAACATAAGCTTGAGATTAGCTCAGCTGGTTAGAGCATGGTGCTAATAACACTAAGGTTATGGGTTTGATCCCTGTACGGGCCATTCACTTTAGAGCTGGACTTGATGATCCTTGTGGGTCCCATTCAACTCAGAATATTCTGTAAAACATCTGAGGTTGGAAGGCACCTCTGAAGACCAAACTTCTTTATTCAGAGACAGCTAAAGCACAGATTGCTCAGGGTCTTATGCAGCCAGGTTTTTGAGTATCTCAAAGGAAGAAAACTCCAGTGTTCAATCACCCTTAAGATTAAAAATGCTTTCAGACACATCAGTAAAAGCACCCTGAGCCTTCCCTTCTCCAGGCTGAAGAGTTCCATCTCTCTCACACTCTCCTCAGAAGTCGCATGCTCCAATCCCTCAACCATCTTCACACCTCTTCACAGGACTCACTCCACTATCTCCATCTCTCTCTTGTGCTGGAGGACCCAGAACTGGACACAGCACTCCACACGTGCCTCACCAGAAAGGAGAAAGGGAGAAGGATCCCATTGCTCCACCTCCTCACAACACTCAGCCTAATGCAGCCCAGGCAGTGAGGACCTGCCCTTGCCACGAGCACAAGTTTCTGTGCTTCCTCATGCTATACTTGGTCTACATTTGTATCCCTGGGTCCTTCTCTGCAAAGCTGCTTTCCAGACACTCAGACACAGCCTGTACTGCTGCCTGGGATCATTCCTCTCCAGCTGCAGGACTCACCGCTGCCCCCTGCTCATGGGGATCCTGGCAGCCCATTTCTCCAGCCTACTGAGGCCTTTATGAACGGCAGCACAATCCTCTGGTGACTCGAACATTTCCCACCTTTGCAACACCTGCCAGCTTGGTCAGTCCTCTCTTCCCTGTCATCCAGATCATTTCTGAAGACTGCGAAGCAGCAGACCCATTATCCCCTCCCTGTGGAACACTGACAGTGACTGGGCTTCATTTGGACCCTGCACTGCTGATCACAGACAGTTTTCGGTCCACCTCACTGTCCACTCACCTGTCTGTAACTCATCAGTCTGTCAAGATATAAGAGGCAGTGTGAAAAGCTTCACTTTTGATCAAGTCAGCGTAAACACTTGAGTCAGTGATCTCATGGTAGAAAACTAACAGATTGTTCAGACTTTCCCTCATAAATCTATGCTAACCACTGGCAACCAGTTTCTTTTCCTTCATATGTTTGGAAACGGCTTCCAGGATTATTTGTTCCGTCATCTTTCAGTGGTTCACATGGGGCTGACCAGTCTGTAGTTCTCAACAGAAAAAAAAAAAAAAAGAGACTTCTTGCTCTTCCTGAAGACAGGAGGTACATTTGCTTTCTTCAAGTCTTAAGGAACCTCTCCTAATCACAGACTTTTCAAAGACTACCAAGAGGGGCCTCCCAATATCAGTTAGCTCCCTCAGCACATACCACACCTGGGCCACGGCCTTGCACATGACCAGTTTGTTTAAATATTACCTAACCTGATTCTCTTCCACTGAGGGAAGGTTTACCTTGCCCTGGACATTCCCACTGGTTCCAGAACCCTGAACAGGCCAAAGTCTTCCCTCTTCAAGTCCAGGGTTGAAATCCTGCTTTCTGCCTTTTCCCCTCTCCTTTCTGGATCCTGAACTTTATCATCTCATGGTCATTGGAGCCAAGGCTGCTCTCAGCCTTCAGATCAACAAACAGTTCTTCTTTTGCAAGTATGAGATCGAGCAGACAACACACTCCAGAACTCTCCTGGATTGCTCACATCCAACCCAGTACATAAACAAACTTCTCTATCCCTCCAGTAGATATGAAGCTGATTAAAATCCTCCATGAGGGCCAGGTCCTGCCAACATGAGCCAGATTCCATTTGTCTGAAGAAGGCCTCATCATAACCCTGCAGCTGCATGAAGACATGTAATTCCTCTTCTTTGCATCCCATACTGTATGCACGAGAACACAGACTTTTCAGAAAGGCAACCAGCCATGCTGACTTCCCAGAAAAGAGTAGCAGAGTAATTCTGAAAGGCAATTCCCCATCTATACAGCTACACTTGGAAAGGGCCCCCTTCAGTCCTGACTTTTTTGATTACAAAGTCCCCACTGTTCATATCCCCACACATTTTGTTTGCCAACCTGGTCCACTAATTGCTCATATGATAGCAAAGATACTTTTCCCTAGTCAGGTGGATCCCATCTTTTCCAAGCCAGTCTTATGATCATAAAAGCAGAATTCTGTTGCTGACACCAACTATGCAACCAGCTGTTACCCACAGGATCTGTCCACTCATCCTCACACCTTTCGCTCTCACCCAGAGCACCAAGGAGAAATCCGCCCAGGCTCCCACACCCTTGGTTGTCACCCCAGAGCCACACAGCCACAACTTTCCAGATCACTTCAGGCAGTATCACTGAAGCCTACATGGGAGAGCAGCACGGAGTAGTAATCTTGAAGGCCACACAAGCCTTGGCAGTCTTGCCACAGCGTTCCAGATCCAAGCTCCTGGCAAGTAACAAGCCTCTCTAGATGACAGGTCAGGTCAGCAGATGGGAGTCTCCACCCCCCGCAGCAGGGAATTTCCCTACTATTATCACTTGCCACTTTCTCCTGGTGCTCCTTCATGGTTCAGATTAACCAGATTGGTAAGGCACTGTACAATAATTGAAAATAATATAAATGGAGACACTTCTGTCTTCAAATTTTGGTGGCATTAATAAAGGCGGAGCAACACCCTCATCACCTATAAAAGCACTGAATCTGTTCCCTAACTGCAGATCATGAGGTGGAGCGGGAGCCTTCCTCCTGGTGTCACAAGTTATAAACTTCAGGCTTTCAGACTTGCCATTCTGGGAGTCTCCAGACACAGCCCAAGAGGCACAGACTCCATCTGCCCTTCCTTCAGCAAAGCTGGAGGTTTGGTCTCTTGAACCCTCTGGGACTTGAAGATCTGGAAAGCCCAACAGATTTTTACAGCCCCTAAGCTGTCCTGCAGGATCTTGCCACAATAACCGAATCATTCCTTGCCACCTCTGGCAGAGTCTCTGGACCCCTTCTGTGCCAACTGCTACACAAACCAGAAAATCTGTTGAACTTAAACTGACCATTCCAGTTAGAGAAAATTTAAAATTAAAAAAAAAGGAGACACATATGAACAAGAGTCCCTAAAAATAGCAACAATATTATCCATATAATTATAAATATATACATACGTATTTACACACACACACATAAACACTTTTGCCCAGAGCAACCAATGAATTTGGTTCAGAAGTTGTATTTACACAATAGCTCTCTAAAGATTACTGGATCCAAGCAGTGGCACTAAGGTACACCCACATCAGTGAAAATTTTTATCTCCACAGAACACAACAGCACTGGGGCTCAGCAAAGGGAACATTCAGATTATTTAGAGGGGTATTTCCAATTTGGTTGAATCCCAGGAAATATCTTTTGAAAGCAAGGCCCCGTATCTTCATTTTTAAGCAGCCTAGCATGCTCTTGCTCTCAAGGCTCAAAGCTTTTTGTATGTGCTAAGTCATTTCTCCTTCCTACTTAGGAAGCTTTTAAATCCTCCTCTGATTTTGCTATGAATGCAATTCCATACTGCTTTGCTGTAAGTTCTAAGCAACCAGGAGGTGGTTAGAGAGCTGTAAGGGGGACATGGCAATGGAGCAGGGATTCAGGCTGGCTCCAACCACCGGTTCTTCAAACACTCCTCAACATTCAGACTGCAACAAGACATAATGAAGGAAGACAAACAACTCTCCCACCCTCTAAGTCCATGATTTAAAATAGCTCTAGGATCTGTTGCTGTGCTTGCAGTTTTCCCTTAAGAAGGCTGTAAAAATGACATGTTTATTGACAGTTTTGTTTTTAATTATGTTCTCTCTCTTATGTTGAGAGACCAAGAGGTAAGATGGGGCTGTTGACCGAACTGTACAGCTGTTTGGGCAGGCTGGAGGCACTGGAATTAACTCCCTGAAGTTTGTCTGCCTTGCATTAATTCACATACCCACAGCTGCAGCTGTTCAATCACTTTTGGTTTACTGGAAGTTTGTTTAAACAAACAAAAAACCTCCTTTACTGTGCAGGGTTTTCTCTGTCTGTAAAAGTTTCCAATTATTAAAAAATGCATATAAATATTTTTAAAAGCTGTCTCCTCTCAGAGAATTTGATTACTGTAATATAAGTGTGTATAAGCTGTCAGAGACACATGAATCACCAAAACAGGACCACACAATCAAGATGTTTATAAACTCTTCAAAGGAAACCAAGAGCAGAGTTTGGAAAGAGGAATAAGAGTGCACCTAACAAATGTGTAGATTGTGACAAGCTGATGGGAAGGTACTTCTGAGATCACTCAAAATCATAATTTATCAGACTACTGAAGTTTGGAGAGCATATGACAGCCTAAAAGTGCTTTATAATTTATAGGTCCATGCAGTTGCAGTTTTTAAATCAACCTCATTTTCTAAAGCATGCTAAACCACACCACCTTCTCAAAGTGTGTTTTGAAAAATTCATTTTGTCAGTCAACTTAAATCTTTTTTGTTTCTTTTGAGGTGAAATTCTGTCTTCGTGGAAGCTGGATAAAACACTGATCCACGTATGTTAAGAAAAAAGCAAACCAGAGGTTGTGCTCCATGTCTGTAAGTACAACACACCACATTCCTAAAGTGCTGTGCTAGATTTCTCCTCAAGAGCTGGACTAAAACAGTGTCCCAGTTTGCTCAGTGATTCATGATGTGAGAAAACACTCCATGGACAGTGAGCTCAAACTAATTCTATTTGTTAACCAACAAAGGCTGGTCTTAGGCCTAGCTCTGCCAAGGTAAACAGATTGTTACATTAACAGCCAAAACTCAAATCCCTTTTAAGCCAAGAGCAAAATAAAATGGCATAATTGGGACAGAAAGATCTGACTTCACTGTATTGAGAATTTTTATTCAAAATAGTGTACCTCATGATGCCTGAAAGTCTAACCTGCCCCAGCTTGCAAACTCCAGCTATTAGACTTTCTGCTGGAAGAAGGCATTTTTTTACCTTAAGAATGAAGTCCAATATCAAAAGCTATTCAAGTTATTTTGATCTACAAAGGGAACATGCATTCTCATGCCAACACAATCCACTATTCCTAGCCTTATATTACCATCAATCCAAGTTGTAACATAAAAACTCATGAAACAGAATCAAAGCTAGTTATTAACAACCCTGCTGGAGACTGGCACAGTACAACTCATTACTGCAATGTCAGGGACAAAGATTTTTTTAATTTAATGCTTAGTGGTTTGGGTTTAAAATACACAATTTGAAATATTAATGCTATGAACCGGGCATTGAAATGTAACCTGTCAGCTATATTTTAAAAAGTGTATCTGGAAAAAAACCTGCTGATTAGAAGTTTAATTAGTCCTACCTTTCACTCCTCAAGTTAGTGTTATGTATACACGTGAAATTATTTTGTTGATAATTACAAACATTTTTCTTACTGTTCAGTTTGTTTCCTTGCTACCTTTTAAGAAAAGGCAAGTAAAATCTAATCTCTTAAACTGACCTAGTCAGAATTTCTTTAATAATGCCACCAACATTTGAAAATAGAAGTGTCTCCCTTTATGCTATTTTCAATTTTTATACAGTGCCTTTCCTAGCAAGAAATAATAAAGAAAAGAAACAGAGACGTGCTACTGTGCAACAAAAGCCATGTTATTAAATCAGTTTCTTGTGACATCTGAAGTGTGTAGGCACAATGGAAATGTTATTAATGTCTTTGGCACTATTCCACCCAAGTAACAACATTCACACAGCAACACCACCTTCTGCAGCAGGCTGGTTTCACACCCAAATGTAGACATTAAAGCTTGTGAATGCAGTTTAAAATGGCAGTCAGAGAGTTAAGAGCTTCTCTACTGTAAGTTTTATGTTTTCACTTTTGTTAGTCACTCCGCTTTCATGTGAGTGTTAAACACACTTGTTGCATTAGCTTTCCCAAAAAAACAGAATGGAAACTAGAAAGACTACCTTCAAGTTTTAAATTAAAGTTCAAATTAATTTATTCAGAAGAGAGTGCATCAAAGCTTTTATCTTTTGCATAATGTTACCTAATGGGTTAAAAATCTGCCCATCAATTTCCATCTGCCTCAAAACATGACAGACAAGGTCTTCTTCAAATGAGCTCTTCTGAGACACCTGGGTACAAGCTGGTGAATGTACTACTCTTTCAGAGTTTACGGACATCCTTATAAAATGAAAATCACTATTTTTTACTATATGACAGGTTGCAAAAAACTCTTAATAAAACATGAGGAGCCACTAGGAGAGAAAAACATCAGTGTCTTTTATTAGACCAAACCACAAAGCATGACTGATGACTTACAATCAGAACTCAAATTTTAAAAAAAAAACCAAACCCCAAACTACTTCACATTCAATAGTGCTGGTTTCCTAAACTAGACCTAGAGGGCCAGAAGGTCTGAAGATCACATATGACCTACAAGGCCACGGTTTTCTGCACTCCAAGAACACTGAGCAGCTGGCAGGCCAACTGCATGTGGGATGCTGTGGTACAAATATGATCGAGAGAAAGAAGACAGATTAATATAAAGTCTGATGGGGCTCTTCTACCAGAGAACAAAATAATCTCTAGCTTATAAAGACTCAACTCTTTCGGTGTCATTACACTTTATAACAACCAGATGAAAGAGCCACTGAATAGCCCTTGGAGTCATCACTCTACCAAAATCAAAATGCCCATTACCATGTACTACCTCTGAAATGCACACAAAACACAATTAAATAACAATATATCAATAATTTTACAGCTTAAAAGTAGATTGCAACTGGGATATTTAAGAAAGCTTGAGCTCCTAGTTTTGTAACGTCTGTCGCCGAAAAATTAACTTACACATTTTCTATCTACTTGATTGCAAGCAAATATTGAAGAAACGTAATTTCCTTGAAAAATTAATCCAAAATTTTTCTCAAATTTTAGCATTTTTCTTTTGCAACGCTATCAGGAATAATACTCCCTGCTAAAAGTATTTGCAAGGATTTGCTTCACGAAAAAGAAAAGCTGGAGGGGAAGGAAAAAACAACATCAGAAGGAAAATCTGTACTCTTCAATCTTCAAGATGTTAAATCCATGCTACATGATAAACAGCAACTCCTCTGCTAAGACAACAGCTTTCAGTTTACATTACATTTTCCTACTTCCCCTTTGAAAACAATGTGGGGGAGCTAAAGGTCATAGTCCTAGAATAGTACCTTCACTGAATCACTCTGTCAAAGAGCAGAGCAGTCGCAGAAGGGGCCGCCTAAGTCACACCGCCCAGGGACCTTTTTCTGTTATAGTCCCAGCCCTCTCCCACAGGCCACGCTCGCTGGAAACATCACAGGCAGCCACAGAGCACTCAGGACAGACGGGAAGCATTTGAGGGGAAGACCCGATGTGTGCCACACACAGGTCCAGACACGGGCAGGCACAGAAACAGAGGAGCTGTACAGAGCACCCCACCCAAAACCCAATGCGGAGGGCACAGTGAACACTCGGCCAAGGGCTGCCGTGACTCCTCTCTGGGCAACAGCAGGGCTGAAGCCACTCCAGCCCGAGCTGTTCTTCAGGAAAAGAGAAGAGCTAGTTTTCTGTTTTTCACAGAGGTATGCTTGGTTCCAGCTTTTAAAACGCACAAACACCCACTTATTCTTGTGGAATTCACCCAGTAGGACCAGTAATACTTTGCATTCCAGCTAAGGCATTTGGTATGAACATAATCCATCCAAAAAATCTCAAATTTACAGTCAGGTAAAGATCAACAGTAAATAAGTCTGTGTGTATTTTTGTATATACGTGGGACCTTTCCATACAAAATTTTCACCTCACAGTAATTCTGTGGTGAACAACTTCAGGTAGGTATTCCTAATAAACATTATAAATTTGTTAAGTGTTTCTTAGGCCTATCATAGTAGGTGCCTCTCACTGAATTTATTGTGTCATACTCATATCTCTGATGCAAACTTTTTAAGCAGTACGCCAAAGCACTTCTGATCACCAGAGATGTTCACGCACGTGCAACGATGGAGTAAGCAAGGAAAAAAAAGGTAATTGTGGTAGTTCCAGATGGCAGCAGTTACATCTGTATTTCCCCTTACATACCACTTTGCATCCAACAATACATGTTAGATTTTATTGGGATGAGTCTCCTTAACCCTTCTGAATGACTGAGATTGCATAGACAGTCTTTGGCATTCATGCGGCTGTCACTCAGAGAAGCACTTGTATTTCATGAATTAATTGATCTTTTCCTACAGGGCAAAGCGATCCTTCTGCCTCGGAAAACAAAATGAATCACAATGTTGGTACTGAAAGAGATTAATTTTACTGTAATTCATTGGTTCTATTAACCAGAGTGCCTCTCAACTACAGCATACAGCATGCACAAACAAACTCACACTGTCAAGTCTGTAGACAATGAACACTGTGTTAACCTGTAACTGAAGTAATATTACAGTGCTTCTCAGAGGCAAAATTGTCTTGAGAGCTGGTGCACCTTTAGCACTGTTCTTCCTCTCAGATACTAATGCACACAAGAAGCCATCCAGAAGAAATGGAAGACATTAGATTCAGAGGAAAACACTTACCATCTTCTTAACATGAGTTCCTGCCTCCTCCAACATCCATAAAAATAATTCAAAGTTCTGAAGAGTATAAATTATTATACCCACTGCTGAGATAAACAGAAAAGGTGAAGAGTACTGTAACTTAAGCTAAACAAAGACAAATAATTCCCATATGACAAACTATATATTCATAAAAACTTGTTAGTAATGCTACCCTTGCAGTTTTTAAATCTCATTCTCAGACAACTGAGAGGCTAAGAAGGATATTAGTTACTTCTTCAGAACAAAGAGGAGAAACATTACTTACAGCTAAATATAGCCAGGACTATATATAAAATTACCATTTTCTAAATTAATGAGAAATTCTAACAAATTAATGTTTCTTCATAAAACGTAAGCAGGATAGAAAAGCTGATGCCATGAAAATTAGTGGTGTTTTAGATTACTCAGAAGTACTAGTCCAGTATTCTAATCCCAAAGTTGCCTTGATCACATTTGTAGATGCTGAAATAGCACTGAGGTGGAAGGTCAAATAAATAAAAAATTGGAAAGACAAGGAACAACTACCTTTTCAGTGACACGATGTACCATCATTTAACCTCCCAGAAGATGAGCAGAGGTTCTAGTCAACAATTTGCTCACAGTCTTCATACTGAGTACTGCGTAGCCTTTGTTAAAACTCCAAGATTCTAAACCAGCAACATTCACCTAGTCTCATTAAAATCAGACTAGAAGCATGAATGTAATTATGAGTATGATCTCAGAGGAGCTTGGAGGATTTCACTAGATGCCTAAGCTGTTACTATCACCACACGTCTTTGCCAAAAGTAGCAACCCTTTTGCACAGGAGGAGGATGGGGAGGATACAACATACTCCTCTGCATCTTAGCCGTATTTTCTTGAAGTGCTTATAAAAATGGTGTTACATTAAGTAACCAGACTGAGAAGTGGTGCACAGATACATCCTGTTGTGGTATTCCTGCTTTTGGAAGTGGCAATTTCTGCAAGAAGAGATTGCTGGCAGTAGTAGCCTGATATAGCCAAAATCCTTGGACTGTGCTACGGGCCTTCGCTGTGTAATGCCAGCTGTAGAGAAACACAGCTCTTACAATAACTTCAAAGTTATGTTGTTTTCCCTCAGTTTCATGGAATTCTATCATTTTAAGATAGCAGTTGCAAAATATTTACCCCAGTAGCAACTCTTCTGATTTCACCTCTCAAATGTTACGACTACAAACCAGTCATGTTTTAACTGATGCATTATAAACTGTCACAAAGAGGTTTGCTGTAAAGCAGTGAGAAGTTGGACTGGATGTAGAAGAGAAATAATCAGCTCTGTTTTGCTTTAATGGTGCTTTTCAAAATCCCACGTGTCAGTTTTAGGCCTGGGCAAGTAGGTACTTCCATCAATATGTTTTATTTCCATTTTCTCTCTGAGAAATTCTCTTTATTTTGATCAAGGCAAAGCCTTTCAGAAAGCAAAGGTTATGCTGCAAGTAGAAGACACAGCTCTTCAAACAGGTATCTTCTAGTAGCAGGTTAAAGATCTCTAGAAGTCTCCTCCACCTGCAAAAACACTCTTAGACTTCCAAGAGATGTCCTTTAACTCTTATGACCAGAACACACCTCCAAAATGGGACACTACACAGATCTCCGACTTAGAAGAACAATCCTGAAAGTAAAAACTGACGCAAGCCAAACAAGTACATTTGAAAGCTTGTCACTGACTTTCATTGTGAGCAGGAACAGCTTGTGACCTGATAACAGCATTATTCCAATAGGGAATTTGAGCCACTCTGTGCTGGTTGAATGGGAATGCTCAGCCGAGCTGTGCAGAGAGTGAAAAAAAAAAACAACAGTCAGCATTCAGACAGAAGAACCCTTTGCTGCATTGAGGATGGGGGGAAAGAGGGAGAAAGCAGCAGGATGGAGCTTCGTGGAACCCAAGCAAACAGAGGCAATAAACCCTATTGTTTTACAAGCAATTATTCTTCCGACAACCTCCTCCTCCCATCCACACCCAGTAACCAACACTGGTACTGTCTGGAACAGAACAAAGTGTGTGGCCAAGGAAGCAACAATAAAGACAGATTCTCCTCAGAACAGACGAGTCGATGCTGGCACAGAATCTTCCTCTGGCACACAGAAGGGAGTGTGAGGGTTAAACCAAACAGCCAAGAGAACTAGGGAGGGCAGAAATTAGGCTGTCCCTGAATGTTATCTACCTTGAGCACTTCTTCCAAGGCTAAGGAGAAAGCTCTACTTTCCCTTGTCTAAGAAGAGGGTTGCTGGACTCCATCCCTTTGAAGAATGTTCTAACGACCTTCCCTGGTTTCCAGTGATTCAAGCTTTTGGAGCTAAGGAAATCGGAAGCCAAAACTAATCCCAGATTTCAGAGAGTCTAGAGAGGCAACAAGCATTTCTTAAATTTCTCTGCCTACAAAAGAAATTACATCAGATCCTTGATTTTGGTTCTTGAGAGAGACACTGACATACTTGAACAGACAGGAAGTGAAATTCTACTTAAAATAGCAACATCCTGCTTCTAAATTCTCCAAATTAAAAAAACACTGGAACTTCAGTATTTAGCTTTGCCAACTTCTACAACCTGTTTCACTTCATCTACCAAAGGGACCACTCATCCATCAAAAAAATATCAAAAACATAGCTGGTAAAACAAAATATGCAACACACACCTCAGCATTTATGCTGGTACCTTCCAGGGTACCAATTCTGACTCTGAAAAAACTCCACAGGTTAAAGCCATAGTCTTTCAAAGACAGCCAGTCCATCTCCTTTCTGCCATCTTACTTACAGGAATTCAGCCAAAGGTTTCTTCTTTCCCTAATTCTGAATAAAACTCGTAAAGAATCATCCACAAACGGGCTATATTCCACACCAGATTGCCTTCAGAATTCTGTGCATCTTTGCATCTTAATATAGAGAATTCCGAGACTGTGTAAGGGAAGTACATAGGAAAGCTTTCTAAAAAGAGCAGCAGTGCATTTGAAAGAAAGGTGAAAGAGAAGGAAATATGAGTTTGAAGGAAGTGCTTATGAACAGATGAGATGACAGAATGACAGAGCATCCAGTATCTGAACAGACAAAAAAAAAAAAAAAGAAGACTGAAAAGCTTCTTTCCTGAGAAACAGGGGGAAAACAGGATGCAGATTTATTTTAAAAAGAAAGAAAAAAAAAAAAAGAAGAAAAAAAAAACACCACAACACATGTATCCAAACCAACAAACCCTCACAATTTTCAAAAGGAAAGAAGTACACATATACTTCTCTAAGTGACAGTGAAAGGTGCAACTGCTTTCTGACAGAATGAGGTGAAGGAATGAGAAACACACAGGAATAAACAAAACTGTTTTCTCCACAGCTGTGAACAAACTATCAAATACATTGCAGAGGAATTACATATGAATAGATCTCTCTTGACTCTGGAACCAGCGAAGATGACTTTGAATTGTCAGAACATAGTAGTTCATCATGAACTAGATGGCATCTTATCTTAATTTTCCACGAACCACAGTCAGATAATTGAGATGTCAGCTAATCAAAAGCACTATTTATAGGTGCTTCACACACAGAAATTGTAGTCTTTAAAAGAAGTAGCACGGTTAATGCAAATCAAAGTGAGCAACTCCGAAAGGCAGTATGAGCTGACAGAACAAAGACCATTCAAACTGACCTCAGTGGTCAAAGTAAAACTGACAAGTGTATTTCAACCGTTTTCAAATACAGCTAAACAAAAGTATTTGATGAATGAAACGATCAGCAGATACAAGGAACTTTTATATTAAGTTTCAAAGAAAATAAAGATCTTTCCCATTTTAGAAGAGATTACTGGATGGAGGAAGAAATAGCAGCTGTCCAGGAGGATAAACATTAAAAACTACTGCAACCAAAGACAACAGCAACAGCAGCAGGAATATTTCTCTCCCAGCTGAAAGATTGTTTCTTGCAACAGAAAAAGCCGATCTTACTTGTACAAATCAGTTGGCTACTCAAAGGTACATCTCTTTTCATCACACACTCAGTCAAGCAAGGAAGTCACTGCTTATTAAGACTTTCCATCCATAAAACAGTAGTTAACCAGACTGGATTAACTATACTCACAAATCCCTTCATTAAATGTGAACTCTATGAAGTTGGAGCAGTCTTACACAGATAGCAAAACTTGGCCTACTGTATCTACAAGACTTACAGACTGCTACAAAAAGAAGCTAATGAGAAGTTGGTCAAATATATATATAAACTAACTAGCTAAAATCCAACAAAATCCACAAAATATTTATTTTTATGTCACCTGAAAAATTAACCGTGTAGTTCAAGTTGCTAACAAAAACAGCTACAAAGAACACATTCCCAACATTAAGAATACAGCAATTAACAATTAATCCAAATTAAAAATAATCTAATATCAGACTGAGATTAACGATAGGACTAGTTACATGATCAGGTCAATGCAGCAAATGGTTTAGAATCTCAAAATGAGATGAAACTTAAATGTTACCGTTTTCATTAAACAAAAATGCAACAATAGCACAGAAGTGTCCCAAAATTCAAATCTACTGGTTGAAGAAGGTTTAAACCGTTTCACTTCAGCATCAGTATTTTAGTCTGAACCAAATCTAGATGTCAAGATTGCACAGTGATTAGGGTCATCCAGGGTTTGGATTTTTTTTGGTAGGAGTTGTTTGAGGGATTTTGGCTGCTTGTGTAGGTTTTAGAGGTTTTTTTAATTTGATAGTTTAAGCAGGAAAGTTGGATATTTGCATTCAACAAACACAGCAATTCTGCAATCTCAATGAAATGTAATAACAGATTACTTCACAGGAAAATAAGATGGTCTTGTCTAGACTGGAAGGTTTTGATAGGATATTTTTCCATAAGGCTGTTAATGACAATAAAGACACATTCCTAAGACGCAACTGATGAAAAAAAAAAATCTTAGTAGTCAATCTTCAAACATGAAACATTCAAATATTCTTTATAAATAAGCATCACCACTCTTCCAAAGTCATTAATCCTCATATTTGGAACCATAAGGCCAAAGCTAAAACACTTCTTTGGTCCAAATTTAACAGCAAAAAGTTTTTTAAACCTTGTCATAGTGAAACCCCAAAATAAAGGCATCTTTTTCTAGAGGCGCTTTGGAATTTCTGACAGTGGGAAACAGACAGAGGAGCACTAACAGCTCAATAAGAGCTCAGTGAGACTTCGCAGAAAGAACAGCAGGAATGAAAAAACCACTGAAAAAGTAAGCTGAGGTTTTGCTGCTTGTCAGTTTTATATCTGTCACAAGGACAGCAAATTTTCAATGCTGCACAAACCTACCAGAAAAGAAAAAAAAAAAAGATCCACTCTGCCAAGTTACTAGAGTATTAAAAATGTTTCTTGCCAGTGGTGAGGATGAATCAGCAACCACAGATAGAGGACATATTTGATCCAAACCTGAGATGAGAGTTCCAAAGAATAGTTTTACAACTGGCTTAAAAATGAAATGTTCTGTATGTGTACACTTATACTCTAATACTTTTACCTTTAACTAAAACCTTTATAATTCTAGCTATCCAGAAGGACTACATACAAAGAGAGTCAGGCTGGCACAGGCAGTCAATACAGCATGGACCAGTACCAGCAGCTGCACTGACCTCCATGAAGTTCTTCCCACAAACCCAAATTAAAACAAGCGGGAAAACACCCTGAAGTGACTTTTATGTGTGTGTGTTTTGAGACCTCGTTATCAATAAAGAGCATCAGCATGTTGCTTTATAAATTAACAAGCAAATTCCTAGAAACTACAAGTGGAGGACACACGACACGGGGATTTCTACTTTGCTGGGGTGGAGGGTTTTTGTTTGGTTTGGGTCAGTTGGGATTTTTTAAGTGTAAGTTGCAAATTCATTTATTACAAATTACTTGCAGAACATAAACCACTTAATTTTTAAATATGAGCAGTGTGACCACCGAAAGCTAATTAAATATTGATGGATCATTTTGAATGGTTTGGGTTAGGAGGGACCTTTAAAGATCATCTAGTCTAGTTGGCCTCTGGCTTGCAACACATGCAACAAATCTATATTGACATTGTTGAAAAAGCATTAGTTCCCTGGGGAGCTGTGCACCAATACTGACTGTGATCTTCAAATAAATGAATAGACTTACACTGGTCTGGGTGTGAGCTGGTTTCAATTGTCAGAAGTGATTTAGCTGCATAATATGAAAGAGAGAGAGAGAGAGAGAAAGAGGAACTTTTTCCTTCTGTACAAAACTTCTAATGAAACTCAAAGGCACAGTTCAAAAGGCACCTCTTTACACTGACACTACAGATTAATCAGAAGTTTGGGATATTTTCCTTGTGTAACTACTCAGCTTTCCATACTACATTATCCTTGTTGCTGAAGAGAGTTGTATCAGCACAGACACATCATTTCTGATCCACAACTCTTCATCCTAAATCAGAAGCA
Organism: Myiotriccus ornatus; assembly: GCA_036023395.1. Lineage (NCBI taxonomy): Eukaryota > Metazoa > Chordata > Aves > Passeriformes > Tyrannidae > Myiotriccus > Myiotriccus ornatus. The sequence continues at coordinate 102,431,487 of JAYRBT010000001.1, forward strand.
CAAATTCTCAGCAACATCCCCACTGGAATACAAACTGCTACAAGACTGAGAACAAAGACATTTTTTCCCCTTCCATTGCTCATCCTCCAGGATACTCCTTTTTTTAAAGCAAAGTTATGTTAGAAACAAATCACAGCCAAGACCTTGCAACAGTCATCTCACCATACAGCTTTTATGTGGACTCTACCACTGCATTCTGAAGAGCTGGTTTCTACTGATACTTCTCAATTATCAAAAATAAAAAGGAGGGGAAAGTGAACTTCATTTGCTAATACAATCCATGAATACTGAACTGCATATTCTCTCACACATAGGGACTTCAAGCCTTTATTGTGTTTGCTCTCAGTGTGAAGCAGACTGACAGCAATTACTTTTCCATTAGCTGAATTACTGAATCTTGATGCTCACCCCCTCTCTCATTCCCCTCCCCCTAATATATTCTTTCATCATTCCTCAGTGTACAGAAACAGATATGCCCTACAGCTACTTCCTGCTTCTGCATCAAGGGAAAACATCCGCTCCCTGGTCCGGGATTTTAAAAACCACACAGATAGGAACCGTATAAAATCCATCATACTTTTTAATGAGCTTGCTCTATACCAGCAGTATCAGAGCAAAACAACTGATACCATCTCTGTGGCTGTTTTCCCTCCTTTGATCTCATCAGGGCTAACCTGCTTGCAGCACTTCAGTGACCTCTAACACATAAGACCTGAAATTTCAGCTGCTCATTTCACATTACCAAGCTCTCCTTTTTCTCCTCCTAACACGAGTCCCTTCCTCTTCAAGTGGGGAAGGAGTCAATGCATTATCTACAAGGTCAACACTGATCTCCTATGCGAATTTCAGCAGTATTCTTAAAAACATCCCCTAACATCCAGTAAATAACAATTACAAAAGAAGCAATCTGAACAACACCACGGATAAATTGTGATAAATTGTATATATTGCATTAGTAGCAGTTTAAACAGCGTGTGCACTCAGCATTAATATAAAAATAAAACTGCTTCTCAATAAAGTGTTTTATCACATTACATTATTTTTATTGCATGTTCACTACATTACTTCCTTAAACCCAGGCAGAAAAAAATTACCTTTTCTAGCAGCTCTACCTTAATTTTCTACAGATTATATAGAGATCTTGATTAGCACAAAAACAATCAAGAATTCTGCTATTTTAAGAAACCATCTATTTTAAGTATTATCACACTTTCTGAGCTAAAAGCAAGTCAATATAAAAAAAACCCAACCATAATGAAGAGTCTGAGAAAAGAGCTACTTGAAAGAGGCAAGCAGAAGAGATACCAATATCCAAAAAAGACCTCAAAATCAGAATTTTTTTCATATTCTTTTACATATATACACATATATAAATATTTTACATTTCTCTATTTCAAACCCCTATCTTGATCCATTTAGAAGGCAGCTCTGACAACCTTTTATGGCAGAAATATCATTATCTCTTGATTTCGGGGAGGGGGGGTGGCAGGGGGGCGAAGCTTTGTGCCAGCAATTTTTTAACGAAATTTCAGAGAGGTTACTGAAAATATTTTATCATAGTTTATGAAAACTCCACTGGAACTCAGGCCGTAAGACATTCACAAGCTGTATATTGTCACCTAACAACTGGAAATCTGATCCTGAACATCTCCAATGCAACTGCCTTCTCTTGAAAAACAAACCTATCAATGACCACCAGAGAATTAAAATGACTAACACCCCACATGAGGAGGAGAATAAAGACTTTTTACAGATTGGGGAGGATTTTTACACAACAGTTCCTCTAGGAAGCCACTTTACAGTTGCTTAAAATCTTATTTTTGGAAAAGAAAAAACAAAGTGAAAAAGATCATGCTAATCATCTTTCTTATGACTTTTCTTTATTCAGCTGAAACTGTTCAACTGCTTTCAAGGACGACAAGAATGACAAATATTATTTCTATTTTTAAAAAAATCTTACAGCTATTTTACAGAAAGGCTCCGAAATCTCCACCATTTTGAAGAGGGCACAGACACACCCACTACCACCTTCTGGGTGTGCTGTATACAACTTCTGCTAAGCTCAGGCCTCAAAAATGCTTCATTTCAGGCAGGAGTGTGGAGCTGCTGGAGTTTACCAGGTACACTCCCCAGGTCTGCTGCAGTGAGCACTCTCCAAGTGACACCACAGGGCCAAGCAGAAGTTCTGATGCAAGCACAGCTCTGGCTGCTGGAGGTCAGTGTGGCCTCACACGCAGGAAATGTCCTCAGAGCGCTCTGATAAGACAGAGGAAGGAGGAGGAAGTGGCATCTTTCAATAGTGTAAAGAGATGCAGAGAGGGGAAAAAGTTGAGGGCAGGGGATAGAGGAGAACTTGGAAGAGGAAAAAAAATAAAATTGAGAAAGCTGAAAAACAGGAAAAGGGATTGCAACTGGTACAAAATAATTAGGCTCTCACATAGACTGAATTTTTTGATTACTTTAGTTCTTGGTGTAACATTCCTTTGGTGTGTACAAACAAGCTGAAGTCTTCAACAACAAAGCACCTTTCTCAACCACTAATACAAATCCATGCAGACAACAGCTGTCTGCCAGTATTAGTGATCTAACTGGTTCACAGCGCACAAGACTGCCTCTGGATCCAAGTTCCCAACTATGGTGACAGCAGAGGTGATCAGTGTGATTTCACATAAACAACAGCAATATTTCCTCTCCCTTTCCCAAGAGAACAGCTTAAACAATCCCTTGGAAAATATCAAGATGAAAAAATACTGATGAAAAAAGCGTTTAAGCACTATGACGAAGGCTCCAACTGCTGAGCTTCATAGCAGCATTGTTACACAGGTCCCATACCTCATATAATGCACTGAACTGTCTGTGCTTTGAACATGAGCAAAGACTGCAGAGCACAACAGAGGATTCTCCTTCTTCTACTGCAGAAGCTGGAAGGTGTGTCCCAAATGACACAGGGAGTTGCACAGCTGCTTGGTGATGATGGCAGGCAAATGCTGCTCTCTAGAATCAGGCTTGTACTCTTGCATTTTCTAATTTTGGTAAGCAGTACATTTCAAGCCAGGTCTTCCCCAAGGAACTACCATACCTACTTTGTTTTCTGCACCTTCAGCTTCAGGAGGACAGTCTGACCTGTGGATGCACTGAGCTCTTGCAAATGAGACTCAGGAGTTCCCCAATCAAATGCAAGTCTAAGTAGCATCAAAATAAAAACAGAACAAAACAAACCCAACCCAAAAGCAACAACAAACAACATCCCTACAAAACACCACCTCTTCGTTTCTCAGACATTTAAGAACAGGGACTAAGCTAGTTCCACTGTATTCATGATTACATTTAAGGTCTTTGCCTTATGTTTCCCTTTTACATTGTAGAGAACACCATTATTTCACTCAACTTTCCTGTCAAGTGCATTTTGAGTGCAAACTAATTAATTTTAAGGTACTCCACCTATCATGTCATAGAAGAGCTCATAAAACATTAGTTAAGCAAAGTATTTTTTGTAAGTATTTTTGGGGGCATGTGCTGTAAAAAATCTTGGTCCCCAGACTGGATTAATATAAAGGTACGTATAACCTACATACATACACACACACGCACAGTGCTGGCCTAGTAACACTCTGCAGTGCCATACAAAAAATTATAAGTGGTTAAAATGCAAAGCACACAGGCAATTTAAAAATAAAACTTTAGGAATCTTAACAGTAGAGTACACAAAGAATTCACCTATTCTTCTCAGCATCTAAGACATCTTTCAAAAATGCCGTGTTAAAAATGCTTTTAAAAAAACTGTTTTCGTTTAATATCTCCTAGAAATTCTACTCCTAACTTCACTCCCTTGTGCAATTTCTCTGTTTGTTTTTAAACTACAAGAATCACCATTTAAAGATATGAAAAACAATGAACCCGTATCTACCTTCCTTCCACTCCCATTTTGCAAAGAAATATCAGACTGAGTCACGATGATTTGGGAAAGTCATCATCCAAATGAGCTTTAAAGTCAACGTGAAGGATCACAGCCCAGGGGAAGTATGGGTGGGTAAAAATTAAAAATATGGCCTTTGCTACCAAGTTACAGTGTTCAAAGACCTTTCTAGACCTTTATCAACGCAAGTTACTTCACTGGTGCTTTATCACTTTCCTTGATCTTTTCCACCATGAACTTAAAATAGGCTAATATTTGGACGACAGATTAAACAGAAATTAGAGAAGTCTTACTGTATCACAATACAAAGTTAGTAAGAAATAAATGCACTGGAAGAGCATAAGAAAAAAAATAATATTAAAAAAAAATTTCTTATGACTTGCCTTACTGAATACAGATTTTTCTCCATTCAGCAGTTCCAAACCCTACATCCCGATACAGCACTATGTTTAAAACCTTATCTGTTGTGACAGAAGACAGAAATTGAGGGCTGTGTCAGCGAGCAGCCAAACCAACCCTAACAGTCTCCTCCAGTGCCCCCAATTAAACGTGCCGGTCCGGGATGCCGGCCTAGTGCCAGCAGCACCGGAGTTCACCCGGATCAATACATCTGAATGAGCTGCACAGGGATGAACGCATTTCAGCCTGAATGGGAGAACTAACTGAAAGTCGATAGTGAAAAGCTAGTGCTTAATCCTGTAACACACAGGTAGAGCAGTTGTGCATCGTTCCGACACTAGCCTGCAAACTAATCTCTCAAAGAACAAAGGGACGATTTATTTCCCACGACATTCCTAACATCACTGTATTACAACAGGTAAAATTGTGTAAAATGTCTTCCCCCGTAACGCATTATATTCAGTGGTTTCGGTGATGCTGCTCTCAGGTTCCCCCACAGTCCAGCAGCATTTCCGCTGCCGTGCGCGAAGCGGGCGGCCTGGGGACACCCAAACGCCGCTGTTCCGGAGCACCGTCCGCCGCTGCCTCCAGACGCCGGCCGGTGGGTGCACCAGGCACCTACCAACAGCTGCTGGTTTCTTTTGTTCCCTGCTATCCGTCATTTTCCGCCGGGCACCGCGCTGGGCAGAGGGAGCCGCGGGCAGCGGCGCTCCAGCGACGCCCCGGGCGCATCGCTCGGCGAGCCCGCGCCTGGCACCGCCGCTGCCTCGCCCCGCATAATGGGACAATTCATCCCGCATCCTCCCGCCCCGCACAGGTAACGGGCGCTGCCCACCCCGGGCCGGGCACCCAGCGCAGCCTCTTCCCGAAGCCCGCGGGTGACACCTCACGGGCAGCGGCTGCCGAGCGCGGCCGACCCCGCGGCTCCACCGACCCCACGCCGCGGCCCCGGCGCCCGCCCCCGCCCGGCGGGGCGGTGCTGGCGGTGCGGGTCAGCCCGGCACAGCGCGGCACAGCCCGGCACAGCCCCCCGCTCCCCGCAGCTCTCCCCGCCGCAGCCCCTCGGAGCGCAACCTGCGCGCCCGGGGCGGAGGTCCCTCTTCTCTCCGCCCGGCCCGGCCCGGCGCCACCACATCCCAGATGCCCGGGCAGGGCTGTGCCCGGCGGGAAGGTGGCGAGGCCGGTGCACGGGGAGGGCTCGAAACCGTGTCAGCCCCGCGCGGGATCACCCACCGCGGCAGCACCGAGGAGCGCCCCGCCGCCGCCGCCAACCCCGACCTCTCCGCCTGTCACATGAAAGCAATTATTGCCTCGGCCGGGGGAGGGGAGAAGTTAAAAGCCGTGAGCCGAAGGAGCGGAGGCCGGTGGCGGCCACCTCCCTCCCGCCGCCCCCAGCGGCACCCGCACCCCACCCGCCCCCCGGGAGCCCCGGCCGGCCCGCGGCACCGCCACCCCGGCGGCCTGGACTCACCCATTTATGTCGAGCTGGGCTTCGCCTGGCAGCGAGAACAGGCTGAAAGTTTGGGGCGGGTGGCCACGGCGAAGGCAGGGGGCGAGGGACCGCCCGAGCCGCCGCGCGGAGCGGAGGCGCTGACAGAGCCGCTCCCTCCTCCGGCGGCCGCCGCGCTCAGCACCCGCCGCAGCCGGGCTGCATCCTGCGGGCAGCGCCGCGGCTCCCTCGGCGTGTGCGGGGGAAAGAAAATACACAGAAATCAGGCGAGAGAACGGGCTCAGCCTTCACCTCCTGCAGCCACCTGGGGCCCCGATGCCGCGGGGCAGAGCAGCCCGGGGGGGACTCGAGCCGGGGGCGGGCGAGCCGGGCGGGCGGTGCGAGGGCGCGGGAGCGGCTCGGGCTCGGAGCGCGGGCAGCGATCGCCGCCGCTGGTGCTGCCGCTGCCGGGGCGAGCGGCCGCTCCGGCTCCGCGCTGCGGGAAGTGTCGCGAGACTGCGCCAGAGCCGCTGCGCCGCCTCGGGCCGGCGGGGAAGGAGGGCGGGGAGCGGGGGAGGGAGCGGGGCCGTGGTCCCGGCGGGGGCAGGGGCGGAGGGGAAGGGGGGGGTTCCCTCCTTCTCCGGCCGGGACTCGTCGGCCGGGCACGGGGAGGGGCAGGGGCTCGCCCCATGTGGGCTCTGGGGGAGGACGGAGGGCGCTCCCGAGCGGCGGGACGGGCGGTACCTGGGATTCCTGGCACACACCTGCCCCGGCAGCCGGGCCCGCTCCTGCCCCGGCCCTGCCTTCAGGGACACGCGCCGGCACCTCCGCCCGTGCCCCTCCCGTCTCCCCGGCCCTGCCCCGGAGAGAAGGCGGCGGGAGGGGGACAGCCTTCCTCACAGGTTTGGCTTTAGAGGCCGGCAGGGAAGGCAGGAAAGAGAGAAGACAAGACAGACAAAAAGATAAGAGTGCATGTATGGTGGTGTGGATGTTTCACTAAAAAGAGGAGAGGCGCACAGGAGCACTGATTGTTCTCACTGCTGGGAGATGAGAAGTCCCTGCTCCAGTAACACGGAGGGAAGGGAGAGCAGTCACTGCGCACACATCAACGACATGACTGCCCAGAAAGGAACCGATTGAGGGGAGAGGCTTCTGCACAGACACCTCACGGGTCTTTACCCTTGGAAACAAACTAAGTAGTAGTAGAGGAGAAGCGCAGATTTAAAAAAAAAAAAAAAAAACAACAAACCTGGTATGAAAGATAAAGTATAGATAACATTTTACAGCATTAGCACCTTGACTATTAATGAAAGGTTAAGCAAAAAAGCCCCGTTTAACCTCAGATAGGTAATTTGTGTATGAAGACAGAAAACTGCCACTAACGCAAAGGATACATTTTTGTACTTCTCCACTCCCTGCACAACAGAATTTATTTTGAAAAAAGTCTGGGGTTTTTACCCTGAAAATGACAAACACATTAATAACCACTGAATCAAATAATGGAATTATTTATAAGTAAAAATTTTGTGAAAACATTTATTGTCTGTAGAAACAAAATTTACATTTATTTTATATAAACTATGTTAAACATACATATAAACATACCTACATCTTACTATATATACTTATGAATGAGGCTTTTAGATATAACATTGTCAAAAGCACCGTTGTGGACTCAAAGACTACAGACTTAAACTGCATTTGCATTTAACTCCAGCTTCAGTAGTTCAAAATTGTCATTTCTTATCCAGACTTAGAAATAATTACATTAAAGGCTTCTAACAGTGTGTTTGTATGTGTACATGTATGTGCACAAACACACATTAGACAGTCCTTGTGAAACTACAGTATAAATAACGCCAACAATCTATTCCTCAAAAGTGGACATTAGTTCCCCTCATTCAACTAGGGGCAAAAAATTCCTGCTATTCTTAAAACAATGAGGCTTTTTTTATTCCATGAAGAACGTACTCGAACTACACCAACTGTTTCCACCCTGTCTCTTCCCCTCAATAATAAAGACATAAGAGAAGCCAGTCACAAATTGAAATCCATCTACTACATTATTTACAGAAAATGAAGTACTAAGACAACATGAGATTTAAACTTCTTAGACAAAATTCAGGGCAATGAAGAGTGAGCAGAAGAAAACTGTATGAAAGTGGCAGGCAGCACAGAGCTACTAAACCACGTGGCTAAATACCTATTCAAAATCCCTCCAACAACAAAAACCATCAGGCACGGAAGGAAGGGGCAGGTGTTATGACAATAGTTTTCTCTGATCTTGACACTGAAAATTTATGCTCCCAAGGCTTGAAACAGAACAAATGCTCATGACTATCCTTAAGGTCTGTTAAGGAGTCAAGTGTTACAAGGAGGCTTCCAGAGATCTTGAAATGGCTTTTATTACTTCTTTCCTTCATAAGGAGGCTGAAGAACTTCCTTATCTTCAAATCTTGTAGCAATGGAATGAAATCTGTCAAGGGTCAGAGTTATGTACAGAAACATCCTTTTTTTTTCCTCCAGATTCATTAGGATGCAAGTCTTAAGTCTTTCTTTTAAGAGGGCTCTCCCATGAAGAACATTGTAGATTGATGTTCAGATGCTTAAAGAAAGGCAAGAGGCATGTTTCTAACACAGCATGGGAAAAGCTTTCCTTTCCAAAAGAAGGAAATTAAAGAACACCTCCATTTACAGCCTAAGGTAAATACTGAGAAATCAGTCTCTCTTTGTTATGATTTTCTCCAAGCAATTCTAACTATCCATTTCCAAGACATAGCAGAAAATGACCTTCCAATGCATAACAAGCAAGTCTTGAGAACTCTGCGTTTTTTAATGCCACAACAGTGTAATCTTGGGATTTTTTCTGTTTTTAAAGCAACCAAGTTCATTTAAAGAAAACTCAGGATTTCACCCTGAGGCCCGAGGGAAGAAGGCAGCAGGTAAACTGTTACACAACAGTTACTCTCAACATCTGCTATCAGTTACCTGAGTTGAGACAGTTATGTCCAGGTCTCAAGACCATCTAAATCCATCAGGTAAAATTATTTTAAACATATAAGTACTTATTAGAGTTAAGGCAGCCTTGTAGAAGCCTTGCAATGTGTTGTTTCTTACTAGACCCAGAATTTTGTGAACTTTGTGAACTCAATCATCACAAAGTTTAAAATAAGGATTCTAACCAACTTATGCAGAGATTAAATGGATCAGCAATGTAATTGCTAACACCATAGCAACTTAGTATTTCAGACACTTAACAGGAAGACTCTAGTCATATTAAACCCATTGCATTTTGGATAGCAATTAAAAAAATTTCACATGTGAACAACTGAGAATGACATGAGCATTTAACAGCCATTTCAAGCTACACAAAAGAAATGCAATTCACATTTGTATTTTCAAAGTATAAAACAGAAAGCTAGAAAGCTCTTAAGACAATCACATTTTCAACTTGCCCTTTCAATGCAAATGCAGTGACTTTACTAACAAAAGAGTCACTGTTTTCCTACTGAGGCTTACACATTTGAAGTAAACAGGTATTTTAACAAGAACCGTTATCAGTCCATGCTCCCATTAGAAAGAACACAATGATCAGGATTTCACTTAAGTCTTTGTACAGGTGTTTTCTACAATGCAGCCACAATACGGAAAGGCACCAAGTTATTCAAGTAAATTGACCTTTCTTCTATTTAACACTTTTTGCTGTTTCTTCATAACCCAATCAGTAAGTTCAATACATTGCTCTCAACCAAACACTATATTCCAGTTCAACAGAATTTTCTGTGCTATAAGAATAAATAATCTGATTTGGGTATAAGTATGTAGACACAGGCCCCTGCAATTCACAAAGATAAATCTACATAGCAATGTCTCACACCAGATATAGAGTAGATGCCTCTAGCACCTAAGCCATTAATTTTTATAAAATTCATTCATTTCTGTATGCATTTTATAAAATTTAGGAAGTTTTATCATGACAGAATCTCAAATTACTGAAGTTATCAGTCAAGAATGTGATTTGAGCAAATGGTATCACCTTACATAAAAGCTAAACCAACTGCAACAGTGACTACATTTCACATTACATTCATCTTGAGATGGGTAAGGGTAGGCGAGGGATGGGGGGGAAATCAAAGTCAGCAAACATGTCAAAAACACCCCAAAGTTCTTTGTAATATGTTGGTCACAGTTGTAGAAATAAAGCAGAAAGCTAAACTGTTAAAGTACAAAACAAATTAGAGTCACCTAGTCATGCATAGATAAAATAAGAAAGCACAAAATCAGAGGAGTCAGTCACATGTTTAGAACTGGCTAAAGCAGCATTAACTGACTGAAGTCTGACTACTTCAGCATTACTTCCAAGCAGTGTTAGCAGAACTGCCATGTCAGAAGTTTCTTCATGTATCCACTTTTCCCATTTGCTCAACAATGAGTTCACTTCCAGGCTTTAGTAAGAACACTGCAGGAAGCTTACAAACACAGTAGTATCCTGTTGAATAAGACCGTACAGCTTCAGTAGTTTGTCCTTTATCATGTATGGTTTCACTTCTTATGTCTTTCACAGTGCACATTCAGAAGTTGTGTGAAAGGCTTGTTGGTTTGAGGGTAAACCTGCCCTCATTTGCGGGGCACGTGCAGTGCTCCCCTGCCAGGAGACTCATCACAACTGCAGCTACTCCACATTTGCTTTGGGATTACTCACTTAACCTATTGTTTCAATGCCTTATTTTCATCTCCCAGTAACTCCACACAGGATAATTCTGCCAGATTCATCACTGACAGTATAAGTAAAAAAACCACTTATCTGCAGAAAGTTGCCCACCTCTATCTGGCCACGGAATTTCTTTCCTTTCACTTCCCATTTTGTGTATGCATGTGAGGTTACTGAAAAAAACTAGTTAAATCATTAATGATTGTTATTTAAACTGAAGACCTGTGTTTTAGAAACAAACCATCTGTTACTGTTGAATGACCATAACATCAATGAATGTGGCACACTTCCTGCCTTATTCCCTATGAAACGCTAAGCAGTGCACCCCATGAACTGAAGATCTTACGTGACACTATTTTGGCTGTTCTGAGCCATAACCACATTTTCAAATAGTCTCTCTACTGAAGGCATTGTGGAAAAAAACTTTACAAAAAACCCATGCAGAAATCACATCCTGACATTCCAACCAAAAAACAAGTTCCCTTTCCCCTGAACATACCTCTAACCCATTATTTGAATTCTGATCTACTGGCCACAACAGAGACTAGCCTGCATTCTGTACAGCTAATACATCTTGGAAATTATGGAAATACATTAGCCTGCATGTATTATGGATATTGTGAACAACTTCCTTCTTAAGAACATCTCTTCCAACTACATTTTATGAATCTTTAATTTACCATCAGCAAAAAGTCCAAACAAACCTGTAATACAGCCACACAACCCTACCATAGCTTATGCATTAAGGCAAAGGCTATAAACTGGAAACAGATACAGTATTGTTTATAGCTGCTTATGAAACAGGTCTGGCTATTTGAGTTTTGTGCTCAGCCCAGCAATATTGCAGTAAGGTAAACTTGAGAGAATCACTGGCATTTGAACAAAATTACAAGCTATCTGCATTTAAAGCAGTTTCAATTATGAACAGCTCTGCTAGAAGACATGCTTTCAAAAACTTACATTTTTTGTTTTTCTTGTAATTAAATACTTCAGACCTCAATTTCAGAATCCAGGAAATCACCAAATCGTTTATGACAAAAAAAAGATTAGAGAAATGTGGCTCAGTCAAGAATCTCATACACTAAAATATAATGAGACACAATAATTTTGAGTACAGATCAACCAGCCCTCTAACAAACCCAAGCATGCTTTCAGTGCAGTTATAAGCTACTGCTATGTTACTTTACGTACTTGCCCGTTCCCATTCATTTTAATCAAATGCTGAAAGTTGCCCCAACATTTTAACAATTTACAAATGTACATACATATCAGAAACCCAAGTATATTATTAAACTAAAGTAATACAAAATACGGCTGTTTTATGGAAATGACGGAACAGAGGTGTAAAATCTATTGCACAACCTAAAAGGTCATTACTTGGAAAATCCTGAGCTAATGTGCTATTACCAAACAATTCAGGCACTTTTTTTTTTTTCCTTTTTATTATTACATAAGCAATAAACTTTCAACATATAAACCTCTGGGTATAACAACTCAAGTTCCACCTGTAACAACATGCTGAGAGAAAAAGTATTTAATAAATAAGACTCCCTTCAATGACTTCCTTACTCGAGACTGGTATGCAAAAGGAACTAAAAGGTACACAACGATGTTTCATTTGAATACTGTACTTTAAAAGCAATTATTAAAACTGTAAAAAATGTTTTGCAGCATTCAAAATAAAGTTATTTTTTAATCAAGAAAGTTACAGCGTTAGTTCCTTTATCTTATTATAAGTCTTGACAAAGTTGTCAAAAAATGAACAGATGCTCCCTTTGCTGTGTTATCTGTTTCAACTTCAGGATCACAGTTCAGTTCAGGTTTCTGCTGCAATATTTAGATTTCCCTACACAGAGAAAAAAAAATAATTACTCTCGATCTGTAACTGCAGAAAAACCCTCTCAACTTTCATAAGTACTGTAACATGCAAGATCCTTTCAATTATGGATTGAAACAGCACAGTTGTAAAGACTGTACCCTAAAGGATGCATAAGTATTATTATTTCCAAAGAAGTAAAGTGAAATAAAGATGTTCAGGCCAGTTTAACAAATCTTGAGAAGTTTAATTGTTAAAAAGGCAAAATGCTAGAGTTTGAGGAACAGCTTTGGTTTTTAAAAATTAGCCAACCAGCAACCATTATGCTGTTAGGAAAATGGTTGTCAGACTTATTCTTCAGCATTTATTTTACTTAAACATACTCGAACTCATCAGGCCTAAAAAAGAAAAAAAAAAAAATCAAAATTCAGAACTCATTACAATTCTGTGATTCAAATCATAATATCTAGTAGTCAGATTGTGTTAAGCATGCGTTATAGGTTCCAGACAAGAACCTTAATACCTAATTATGGAAGAACACTGGAAATTATTGGGGAAAGCTCACTACAATAAAATTATAACACTTCTATACCCATTTTACAAGGTCATAATTTTTGGGGGCGGGAGGGATGGGGTGGAATCTTTCTCCACTTATTTTCCACTAATTTCAATTCAATTTAGCCTTCAGAGATACTGTCCAGGCCCATGCATATATAAGAGGCATTTTCCAGTATATGTCAGTAACAAGTGACCCGTTTACCTTGCCCCAAGTGCTTGGTTTTCTTTCTCTTTTTCATTCTGTGTGTTTAAAGGTTTTTGGGGGGCTTTTTCCCCCCCACTGGGCTGTAAACTTGAGGTTTTTTGAAAACAGCTGTAAGAACCTGCACTCCAAGGTGCCTCTGCACTCTAAGAGCTGAACTCTAATCCAGCTACAATTTCTTATTTATGCAAGTGTATTTACTTGTAGCTGGATGGACACAGAATTCCAAAACAAGAATTCACACAGGAACACAGAACTGCAAGAGGCTGTGTGGGTCATCTAATCCAACTCTCTGATGTCACCAGTAACTTCATACTACTTTGATCATATTTGTTCAACTCTAATACAGGATTTAGAATGTTTTAACTACTGACCCTCACAAAAGCTGTAACATTTTATATGGTTCAAAAGTTCTTCTGCAGTTCAACATTATTGTTGTCACATCCACACTGAAAATCAAAACATCAGAAAACAGATATGCCTATTCCAGTTTAGGCTTATCAAACCATTTTACACAGACATTATATAGTGTACCATGTTTTATTCAGAGCAGCACATCGGTGCATACTTTAAAGCAAATGATTAATTTAAGGTAACAAAGAGGGGAAGCACACAAATGTATTAAAAAAATTAATTCCCTTCACTCTGATTTAAAACCATAGCTTAAGAGGACAGAGTATTATTTTCCACAGAGGGGCACTTTCTTGCCCTTCTGAGTAGGAAGAGAAACTGAGTTCAAGAAAAGAACACTGAAACAGGGGCAACCACAGAATCTCAGAGGCCACCTCTGATTTGCAGCTACCCAAAGCAAGTTTCAGCAAGTTTCCACAGAATAAACATGGAGGAAACAGGAGGACACAACCAAGTTTGCCTGTAAAGTACAAAGAGCCAATATTCCAGAAATTCCCATCCAAGTTATTCCATGAGGATTTAAAAATTGAAATGGATCTTATAAATATGCACATTTTATAAATGGCTTAGTAAAAAAAAAAAAAAAAATTAATCCAACTTACCTTTTCTTTCCTTAGAAATCCATCTCTGAATTTATTAGTGGTAAATCCCCTTACACCAACAGAACGTAACCGCTGGTACTTAGCCTGAATATATAAACCCTTCTGTACTAAGCCTGATTTATAATGGGATTGCAAACGGCCATCTGCAGAGTTGCACTGGGGGAAAGGAGGAAAAAAAAATGTGCAAAATGAGGGCACCAAAACTCAGAAGTTCATTTTACAGTTATACACACGTAAAACTTACAGCACCCAGAGACAGAAAGCGTGCATTTGGAAGGGCACACCCTCTGCCTTTACTTCCATTTATTATTCCTCAGACCGTCAGCTACCACTTGGCTTGAAGACCTGCTGCATTACTGTTTAAAACATCTGAAATTATCTTCCTCTTCGAAAAATACCAAATGTATTGCACAGCGTTTAAACGTGGTTGTTTTTTTTTCAACCTTTAACGAGAGGCACACTCCATCAACAAAACACTTTCGGACAACACCTCATTGCCACCAACAAATTCAGTGATGCCAAGTTTGCAGTGGGCACATGTGTTGAGTCTAGAGAGTCATAACAGAAGCCAGTACATATGTTTTTCCTATAATTTAAGGTCTTACAGTCTGAACATACATACACTGCTCTATGCCTTTGATACTCCAGACTGGAATACTGTAAACTAAACTAGCATGAGACTAGGAGTGGAGATACCACAGAGATATCAAAAGACTTAACGGTGAATGGCATTATAAATACACAGAGAGAATACAGCAAGATCAACACTGACCACAGCAGCTGAAGTTAGAAAAAGATTTTTATTACTAAGCACTCAGACATGCAACAAAATAGGTGGTAAAAATTTTTAGAGTATGAAAAACTCTGTCATAATTTCACATAGTTTCGCAGTACTGCCATTTAAAGCTTTCCAGCACAATCCTGACATAAAACATTCATGTATCCTTTTATCTTTTAAATTTAGTTTCTCCACTGCATCCAAATTTAAACAATGGCTTTTCAGCTAAAATCAGAGGAAACCTCCTGACCATATAAATTCTTGTCTTTTTAAAAATACCTTTGAAGGGTAGGTGTTTATATATCACAGAAATAACCCTTCTTGAGCGTGACATAATTACTTCAGCAAAACTGGTCTCCCTTTGAGAGAGTAAGGATCACTTCAAGAAAAATCACATGCTCTGAGGTTGCAATAACTTCAGTACCAGTTTTTCCAGTGCGTTTTCCACTGTGTGGCTGATGAACAACCAAGAAAGGACTGTACATGTAAAGAATAGAGGTTTCTTTATGCAAATACAGAGGTTTTGTTATTTCCCAAGTCATTTCACCCCCCTACTTCGTAAGAGATAACTGAGAAGCTGGCCCCATCATTCCCCCAAGGTTACTCTGATGCAGACCAGTTGCAGATGGCCATTAAAAGCCAATGCCTTTCCTGAAGAGTATCAGAGTGCAGGCACAAAAAATTTACGTGCTCTTGGCTGTATTCAGTGAGTATATGCCTACCACAGGGAGAGCTGAACGGCACTTTAATGCTGGATTAACATTCTGAACACAGTTAAGATTAAAAGTTTCCTTTCCCCCCCACAGCTGCTATGGTTCTCTTTGACTTCAGTGGCTAGAAAGGGGGCCTCGGTGGTCTGCCAGTGCACTTGTATGACAACAGGTAAAAGAGCAGAACAAATATGAGATGGGGAAAAGCTGCAAGAGATTGAAAATTCCATTACAGACAGCTTAGATGTTTCAATTTAAGTATCTACATGTTCCATAAGTGGGGAGGGAGGGGAATAGCAGTATTATTAATGCAGAATAGAATCTGCTGTAGACAAAGTTAATGGATGATATATACATTTGGCACACAGGCACCTCAGTCACACATAGCTTAGAGCAAAACAAGGTGATCTACAGTGTGTGGAAAACATCAGTAACTTCTGGTCTAAAAGTAAGGAAAAAATCTGCTAAAGTAGCATTACTTTCACATTAAGACTGTTTTATAAATAATGCTAATGACAATCCCTATGAACAAATGGTCTCGAGTTCTAAAAAAAGGCTGTATGAGCAAATAGATACCACTGCCCTGAGTCTGGCTGGGATGGAGTTAGTTTTCTTCACAGCAGCCTACATGCTGCTGTGCTCTGTGTTTGTGACTAGAACTGCACTGGCAGCACATCAGCGTTTTGGTTATTGCCCAGTAGTACCTGCAGAGCACCAACACTTTCTCTTCTTCCCCCACTCTGCCCCTCAGCAAGTACACCAGGGAAGAAGCTGGGAGGGGACACAGCCAGGACAGCTGGCCCAAGCTGAGCACAGGGATGTCACATGCCATATGACCTCCTGTTGCCTCTGGCAACAAAAACTGAGGGAAGGTGGTTTTGGAGCAGGCAGCCATTGCTTGGGGACCAGATGGGTATCAGTCACCTCGTGAGAGGTGGTGAGTGACTGCCTTTGCATCACTTTTTTCTTCCTCTTTTCTTCACTTGTTAAACTGTCTTCATCTCGAGTTGTCTCACTTTTGCTCTCCATATTCTCTCTCCCATCCTGCTGGGAGAGGAAGGGAGCTGAGGGGAGAGTGGGCAGCAGCTGTGTGCTGCTTAGCTGCTAGCAGGGGTGAACCCATCACAGCCATTAATACACTGACCTCTGTTTAAAAAGTGAATGCAGTTCAGTTTTAAAGATCACTGTGCACGTACTCAAAGTCTGGCTTCGTGATTCATTGCCAAGTGTCATTACAAAAAAGACCCTTTACATTTTGTAAGACTTCTCCAGATCCTTTATATTTCAGAGCAGCAGTTTTTATCTTTTTCCCAAAAAGTTTAAGGTACAGCAAGACCTTGTGTTTGTTTTTTTTTTTAAATACTCTAAGTAAGCCCCATTTTTTGTTTATTAAGTTTAATTGCCCCAATATATATTTATCAAAAAAAAAAAAGTGTGGGGTGTGATTTTTTTGGGGGGGGCGGGTGGGAGAGAACAGGCTTCTCTCAATATGTTTTTTGGTGGGGCCTTGTTTTTATGTTGTTGGGTTTTTTAAATAATCAGCCAAGAAAGTCCTGAGTGTAGAAGATAGTCAGATCACCTTAATTTCACCAACAGCATGAGAAGGAAAAGCCCCGTTACACAGGAGGAAATTAAATGTAAAAAAAGTTGATGAAATTAAGTGAAATCAGCACTGCTGTTTCCATGGCAATGATAAAAGTGCTATACAAATATGCAAACTGCAATACAAGTGCATATGCTATTTTCCCTACAAATATTCAAGCTCCATGGGACAGATCATTGGATACAACGATATTTGTATTATCTGTGAGATGACAACTTAAATGGACAGTTTCATGCCTGTCCAGTCTCCAGCAGAACTGCAGGCTGGTGTAAATGAAGGGAGCATCCACTATCAACACTGCCTCAGAGATCTGTCAGCCAGTGCTAAAGACACTTCCATCCCCTGGTGGCTGACAATACAGAGGGGATACTGATCAAGAGGCTATGGTGTGCTTATGTGTTAAAATAGTTTTATCAGGCTGACACTTTAAAATTGTCGACTTCAGTTTGGAAAAAGACTTTTCTCCAGCGGAATAAAGACAGCATTTTTTACTAGTATTAGCTTAGCAATCTAAGAGTGACTGGCAATGCACACCTAAGTGGGAGAGCCTAAAAGCCTTTTTATGCTACAGTTCTTATGTTTAGCTGGGAAGGAGGGGAAGAAGTAAAAAACAAACAAGACAAACAAACAAAAAACACACCAAAAAAACCCCAAACCATACAACCCATACTGACACTCCCCCTCCTTTCAAAGTTTGATCCAAACATTACAGCTACTTAGCCATTAAAATTTTACTTCAACCTCACTATCTACAAAACAGGAAAGATGACTACCTATTCTGTGTATTATTTTACTCCTGAGAAAACACCTGTTAAAAAAGTAGGGGTAATTTTAAGGTAGAAAATTAGTGTAAGTTGTTCTAGTTTTGATTAATACTTCTTACATAAACAGCTCTAACTGGACCCATACATATCATTTCACTGTTAGGAGAAGAGTGTTTTGTTTTTCTGCTGAACCCAGGATACATTTTGCAATCAAAAGGCATTAGAAAGCCATTGCACTACCCCAGAAAGTAGCTGCCTACCCCTTTAACATCTTAAGGCCCTGAGAATAAAATTTCACTTCCTTCAGTCTTTTTTATGCATAGCTAGCAGTACACAAGGTACCCACAAGAGATTAGCTCCCCAGAAATCCCTGTTTGAAAGGGTTAGTAATACAGTTCTGAAAGTAATAACTTCTGTCTTCCAAACTTCAGAAATAGTCTGGGCATCTGTCACATGAAGGAAAGAAAGCTGAGCAGCTTGGTGTTTTGGATAGATGAGCTTTCTAGTCCCTGCTTAATTTCTGCAATTCTCATTCTCAGCTTTGCAGTTATCTTATTAATTTCAACTGCAGGGACACAATACTGGACAACTCTCCTCAATCCACTGCCAGCCCACTTACCTACCAAAAGCTAAGCCTCCCATTATTCCAATGGAGACAATTCAGCTGTGATGATACTATTTTGCATGGCTTTTAATACCTTCAAAAGTGTGTCCCCTGTTACTAAACTCAACAGGTTCGTGCACCGTTTTATGTCCAAACAACTGATAAAAGCTGATCTGTACCTTAAAGTGCCTTCTGATGGGTCCTGCGTTATCAAGGTATCCTCTAATGCGTCTGGGAGGGTAAACATCACTTGGTTTTGAAGAATAGTAAGAATTCTAGTAGGAAAACAGAGTTATAGCTTAAGGTTACTAAGTAATTCAAGAGAAAAATAAAAAAATGTTCAGGTTATACTAACAAATATTGCAACATTTTCAGTCTTACAGGGTTTGCCACAATGACGCTGTTTGAAGAAAAGGTGTATCAGGAGCACAGGGCCAGCAGTGCAGGCTGGCTGAAGGGATGGCAGAGCCACATGCTGTTAGTGCAGTCACCTCCACAACAACCAAACAATTGTATAGCATGTTATATTGGTACTTTAAAAATTCTACTTTTAACTCTGTGTTTCAGGAGAGCATCTGAGGATTGCCTGCCTACCACAGAAAAACAGAATTTCAATAGCAAGTCACACAGACAAATGGCATTAAAGTTGTGTCAACACCCTGAACAGCTGCAGTCAAACAGCCAGTCAAACAGAGCACTCCAGCCACTGACCTACCTGTGCATTTTGGCCCTTTTCCAACTTTTCCTATGACAGCTACCTCCAGAGGATGTCATTCTCTTCCATCATTGAGTAGGATCATAAATATTTACAGAAGCACTGGTATAAACTGGCATGTACTGCATTAAAGTGGTCTAATGCAGAGAGAATGAATTTACTGATGCACCCTTAGCAATCATATCATTTTTTTTTATGTTCCATTCTTGGACAGAAGCATTCCAATGCTGCTAAAATTTCCTTTGAGAAAATGGAGTTCAGGAGCTTGAAATGTATTTTAAAAAGAACCTAAGAAGAGAATTGTCCTGAAATATTTAATATATACTAACATCTAATAACAAATGTAAATGTATATTTTGCTGTTCACAGAACTTCTGTTCACTAACAAAGTACCAAAACTCTCCAGGAACACTGTTACTAATTGAGGAGGTGGGGTGTGTGTATAAACATAATAGAATGGTGTTAGAATCCAAGGTAACTTTAAACTAGGATTTAAGCTTTATTTTTTTTCTTTCTTGTTTTAGACTATATGGATATCTACAACTCAGCTATTTAGCTTCTTACAATGCCTTGACAAGAAGGTATTCAGAAAACAAAAAATGAGAGGAGGAAAGAATTTAAGGAGGTCAAAGCGGCTTTTCTGAGAAAAAGGTAGGGAAAATTAAAATTAAATAGGGAAAACCATGACAGGAAATTTGCAGATCTCTTCTTATTCTAAGAATATGAAGACACTCCACAAAATCAAATTAGGTTTCTCCATGCAACACAAGCTGGAAGCTCCCAGTTGAAGTACACTCTTCCTTAAAGCTGGGAATTTGTCAAGATGAAAAGAAGTATTCAAGAAAATTCCCTGCTACAGTTACAAATAAACCTGTAGGAATTAAAGCTTGCTTTAACTAGCTGTGAATACAGCCTTTCCCACTCTCATCTTCCTTAAGACTAAAGTACACTCATGGAAACACAAACATTAGAATTACTTCATGCAAAGATACAGCAACCTCCTTCCCAGAAACTTCCTAAAACAGAGGTTTAAAATTTAAAAAAAAAAAAAAAAAAGTATTTGTTCTGATTTTCTACTTCCCTCTTTAGCTATCCTCCTTTTGTCAGTAGAGTACAAGGCCAGATGGACACTTTTTACAATCAATGTTAGATAAACAATTGTACCTTCAAGACATAAGTTCTTTTCAAGTTTAAGGTCAATCCCCAATTATTGAATATTAACATCACAAATGTTGTATTTTGAGAATTTTTTATTTTCCCACTTGTCTGCAAAGCAGCCTCTGCATGGCTGACCATGAAGAGTCATTCCTTCTTTAGGAGGTCTTGCATTTGTACTGGCCATGCTTTCACAGCTACTGTTGTTCCAAAGGAAACAACTCCTTACTGCACTGCAGGACTTTCTAAAAACTGCATGTTTGCAGTTCACTATTAAGTACAAAAATGCAATCTTCCTGAATCTTCAGCACATTTAACAATAACTCACTCTCTATTTCAAACTAACCTCCTTTGTATTGGAATTACTCTGGTGGGTTGACTTTGTTGGGATGCCATGTGCCCACCAAGCAGCTCTATCATTCCCCTCCTCAGCAGGGCAGGGAAGGAGAAAAAAAAATTTTAAAAAACTCATGGGTCAAGAAGGCAGTTCAATAAAGCAAAAGCAAAGACTGCAAGCAGAAGCAAAGGGATACAACGGATTTATTCTCTGCTTCCCATCAGCAGGCAACATCCATCCATCCACTTCCCAGGAAGAAGGGCATCAGTATCCACAGTGGTTGCTCCACAGGATAAACGTCACACTAACCAATTCCTCCCCATGCATCCTTCCTTTCTCTGACCTTATACTGCTGAGCAGATGTCATATGGTCAGTTTGGGTCAGCTGTCCTGGCTATGTCCACAAGACCTTGTCCACCCCCAGCATAGCAGGTGAGGGGGGATGTGGGAGAGGCACCCTGGATGTTGTGGAGCACTGCCCAGCAGTAATGAAAACACTGCTGTTACCAACACCTTCCTGGCTACCAATGCAAACCACAGCACTGTGAGGGCTGCTGTGGGGAAAATTAACTCCATCTCAGCCAAACACAATATAGTTACTTAATGAGCAGTTACTTCTTCCTTTGGGAGACTTTAATCTTAGTCTTGAGTAAGTAATATTTTTTTACCATTAAAGACATGCATTCCTTTACACTGAAAGAGCCACTGCTGTATCTGCAAGGCAGCTACGTTCCAGAACTGACTACATAAAAGCTACTGTTGATGCACCTCAGAAAAGTTTCATGGGCTTCTGGAACCCTGTCCATAGGGTATTAGTTACAGTGTGCAAAGAATGACAATTTATGTTAATCTCCTCTCTATTCTGCAGCCATCAGAAAGAAAAAAAAAGTGTTTTAGAATTATACTGCATACATTAATAAAGCTTTTCTGGTCTCACCAGTTCCCCAAGTTAGACAAGCACAAATAACTGGAAATGACTACATTTATTTACAAGGAATTTTCCAAAATAGGTAAGTTTATTTCCCCTGAACTTAATATAATTGTCTTGCCCATTTCAGTATTAAAAGTACACTACAGAAAGATAGACTAAGAAAGACTAATTGTCCAAAAGTAGATTTCATAAATGCAATATCAACAAATATAAGATATTCCATTCTTTAACATTCCATCCTCAGGAACATTATTTCACTTCTCATTATGTGGTTTGCTCCTCATTTTTATTTAAAATAAGTGCTTTCCATAACTTTTATCATAATGAGGAGAAACACTGTTTCAGTAGCAATACCACCTACACAAGATCCAGACTTTCCCTTCCAACCACTGATAACTAGAATGCAAGAGAGTACTCTTCTTTTCAAGCTACTCAATATTACCTCAGATTACCTGCTCAGTAACAAGCCTTTCTATTTTACCATGTAGATGTTACACCATTAAGTGGAAGAAATATGATACTAGACGTAGCTCACTAATCTCTGCTCCAACAAATACCTGAGGAAGCACTCTCACACTAGAGCTGTGAAATTATGAGTATTTTCATTGTTGAGCACAGATGGAAGATAATAAAGCCTCACTTGAAATTTAAAAGGGCAAAACAGAGATTGTTAAATTTACATCAGCACAGACAATTCAGCAAAAAAAAAAAAAAATTATACATCAACAGTGCAGAAGCTACTATTTCTATATTTAGACTTACCAGATGAGGTCTCCCAATAAATTTCCTGAAAGCTGGCTTAATGAACCTCATAGGCTTTTGGAAGCCATCAAACTGAGAGGTCTGTAACTTTGAAAGACTGCAGCTTTGCTGGTTCCTGATGCATAGGAGAGAGAGAGGGAAAAAGAGAGAGAACAGTAAATATGTAAAGCCATGGCATGTCAACACCCTGTATTTTAAATCAGCTTAATCTGGCAACTGGATCACAAATGCAGAGTGGCAGCTTTTAAATAATTTTTTTCCTAGGACATTACTAGTCCAGGCTCAAATTCCACAGAATTACATAGTAATCTGTATTCTTTTATGCAATGATAAATTAGCAGAGGTGCTCTGCTTCCTGAAATTCTGGCTATGGAACTCAGGTTTCCCCGGCTCAGCCCTCTCGGCGAGTCACTGCTGCCCTCCACTGGTGGAAGTGCTTTTTGCACTTCAGCCCCTTCACACCACTAGAGCTGTAAAGTTGTACAGAACTTGCCATTTCATGACACCCCCAATACGACAGAAGCTCAGATATATAGCTACATACTCCAGTTTCATCATCAGCAAGCAGCTTATTCTGGATTTAAACTTTAGCTTGCTTGTTTTTATGGGGCTTGGTTGTTCTGGGGTTTTTTTATTTTTTTACTGAGCCTATTGCTAGTACAGATGCATCTGTGTCTAAATAAAACATTTACCATGAAAAGTAACCCCCAGAAGTCAAAACTCATACTTTATGAAACAAAAAAAAACAGTTTACCTCACTGAAAAATAAATTACTAAGGAAAAAAATAGAGGCACACTGCACAATCTCATAGGCATCATCAGTATCTCATGTGAGCTTTAACAGCTCAAGGTCAGGAAAATTCTGTGATGCCATTACTGCCCTCAGCCTAAATTACTCTGACAGCATAACCCTCCTCACGTCAAACTCCAGAACAGCCACACTTAGTAGAGAATTGTGCACTTCTGACTTTGAGCACATAGACAAAAGATAAGCAGGACAGTAACTGTGTAACTGGTAAAAAAAGAAAAAAAAAATTAAAAAAAGGCTTCCCAGAAAACTAGGCCAAACATACACTAAAGATACAGCCCCAGGTATGTAAAGGGCTACGTGAAAACAAGTCCAGGGATTTTTTTCCTTCACTTGCTAACCTTAACTTTTCTTGTCTGAAGAATCTCAAATACAAGAAATTACTTCTGCAGCTTCACAAGTCAGTTTTTCCAAATGTGTGTATGGCCATTAGTTGCCATTATAGACTGCATTTAAAATTAACAAAGAGCAGCACATTAAGAGCAATCTGCAAGTCATGACTACAGTGTGGATACATTTCATTACTGTGGCAGTGCTTTAATCAACATTTCTGCTAACACAAGTCTCTCTCACAACATCAAAAGCAGAACAGGATGACTGAGGTTAGCAAACACCTCTGGGGCAAACAACTTTAACAAAGTTGCTGGAGGAATTCACAGCAGTAAAACACTATTCCAAAATTCCAACTTTTCAAATTCTCCAGGAATCAGAAAAATTCCAGTTATTTGTTGGTATTCCACATTCCCCCAGGGCAACACAAGAATGTATTCATCCTAGAATGCTTTTATGAAACTACAAAATACCAGGAGAATGTTGTTATATGGCACATCAAGGAGTTTAAAAATAGTTAACCATCTTTAATTTCCTCCCCTCTTCCCATTTAGTGCTACAGTTTGGGCTTGCTTTTTATTTTTTCTCAATGCAGTTTAACACCTTTCAAGGTAACACTTCATTACAGAGTAGTTTGCAATGTATGTCCGTTGAATTTCAGTCCCACTCAAACTTTTTAAGGCCAAAACTATGGAAAAGAATCACAAATGTGAACATAACTGTGTAAGGCTTCAAAAATGAACACATAAGAGAACTACAGGCTTAAGCCAACAAAATGAGTTGCTAATTACCTTGGTGTTACACCATCTACATGAAAGATTCTCTCATCTTCGTTCTTCAACCTCTCTTTTCTTCTCCTTTCTATATCATACCGTAGATCATTTGGATCTTCTAACACTCTTACAATGCTCTAGTTAAAAGCAAAGGTTGAAGCCAAGTTAGGTGGTATGAACTAAAAACCGACCTGGTTCTGCTCCTCAGGGTCAGCACCTTGTACCTAACTTTGTTAACACAGATCAACTGTCTGCACATAGGACAGGTCCACATCAACACGGGGATCCAAAGTCTAAAACAGTAACAGCTAGTCCTAAACAATTGCCCTTTCTTGCACTATCCGCCTTTTTTACAAGTTTCCAAGCAACAGTGAATGGAGCACTGGAATTCTGCATGGAGTTTCCAAGGCATAAATATTCACATAAATTTTAGTAAATCTAAAGAAGTTTTACTAGCCTTAATTAAGCTGAATCTCTGGACGCTTGTATTACAGAAAAGAAATGGTAACTAAATCACAGTAGGTACAGCTTGAAAGAGGAAAACAGAAAATCTTATGACCCCAGATGAAAGCATGGGATAAAACAGCATTCTGAGGAGCTATGTGGATGCTGGGTCATTCTAACAGTAGGGTAGAAGAAACATTAAGGCTTTTTGTAATCTTAGAGGGAAAGCAAGAACCACATGTCAGTCACAGACTTAGTATTTACACTGCTTAAAAATCAGACAGTTCAAGCAGCAGGAATAGCCAAACTCCAGCTACTCTGGAGAACACATCTGCATTTTACTTGTCAGTGAACACAGTGTACTTGCAGCACACATGCTCAGGTGTGCATTTTTCTCAAAATACTCAGAATTACTGGTAGTCTTCAAAGCATGTAAAAATTATGTACCAATAGCAAGGGGGAAATGTTGCTTACATGTGTAACATTTTAACTTACTGTTTGACAAAAAAGTTAAGCAATCAAGATACCTGGGGAGATTCAGATGGCACAGTTCGTTTGTTCTGGAGTTCTGCTAGAGACATGTCAATTCTCCTGGAACACAAAAATATTACATTAAAAAAATGCCATCATTATAAAAGCAAAAGCATTACTGACCAACTACAGAATGCTTTAAAGAATACGGGCAGATGGGTTAGCCAGTGAATAGAAACATACTGCGTAAAGTCTGCTGAAGATTAATTACCTTAATGGAAATAAATTTAGACAGAAAGTTCAACCATTACCTGTGAATTTCTGGATCCAAATGTATTTTCACTTCATTTGTGTTTGTACTTGGTTTATCTTGAATTTTTGAGAACCGTTCATGTAGAGTAATGTCAGGAGATGCAAAATAATTTGCTGTGAAGAGATATTAAATACAAGAATGTTATTTGTTGTATTTGTAACGCACAGTAGGAAAATCTATCTTTTAAAAGATTAATTCTTAAGGATACCATGACAACTTTACCAAAATGGAATTTCAAACTATTTCCACTTTCAGTTTAACATTCACAAATGAATAATCAAGCCAGCCCTACTTAGAAATTCTTCTTACTTAAAAAGATTAAACTCAATAGAAAGTTAACTAATCATCAGCTCTTTGATGGTACTACTCAAATTACTAGAATCTATAACGTTCAACACTGAGCATGATGCAGTCTGAACACTAATCTGAAAAAATAAAGGAACTACCTGTAACTAGAAAATTGTGGCTACAACAAAACTTTTTTTTTTTTCCTAAACCAGCAGGTTATTCTCATGTACTAGCATAAAATCATTTTGACTTTAACACACCACAATAAGGCCTCAGTTATGGCCTGAGACCTTCTTACAGTCATTCTCCACCCAGCTACTTTAAATCCTCAACCTACATTTTCCTTACACAACAGAATGAAGCCAAAATACAAATGAAGCCAAAGGCAAATGCCTGAACTTACAAGGATATCATATCCAAAACAATAGATTTTGATTTAATAATCATATACACATAAACACATACATATACTCCAAATATTACAGCCACCTTTAACTTGATGAATAATTGTGATTATTTCCTGAGTAAATTCTTTTGATGGGTCCTTTTCGACATTTTGTGTTACAGATTCCATGTGCTCAAACACGGGATGAAAATTCTCATTTTTTCTGCCAACAGCAGCCAGATCATGGGATATCTGTCTCTCTGTAGTATGACTAGAAGCAGTCCTAGAACAAAAAGTTATAGTGAATTATTTTAAAGTTAATATCTACATCTGAAAACTTGAAATAGACAAGTAGAACAAAACAACTGATTAAGAAGTTCATTTTAGGAATAAATGAGAAGAAATAAAATCTCATTTTGTTCCTTCTTTTAATTAAAAAACTCATAAGGAAGAAAATTTCTTAATAAAATTAATCTTAATAAAGATGACTTCACTCTCAAGAATCCTTGTTTCTGTGAAGTGTGAAGTACCAAACTTGTGAATTTTAAACTTAAGTCATCTAGATTATCAAATATAGGCAAATGAAGATCCTGAAATATCTCTTTAGTATAATTCTGGAAGGCAATTATGCTCATGTCTTTGTTTATAAGGAGCTACCAGGCAATTTTCAAGAACAGTTCAGAGATTCTTTGTTTTAATCTCACATCTTTGGGAACTGAATCATCACTTGAGCCCAGTGAAACAGCAGCAAAACTGCTCCAGGAGCAGTGTGTGAATTTAAGAACGTGTTTAGCATCTTTTTGTAAATTTTTTACTCATTCTAAATGATTTTACACCCCAAATGGTCGCACTGCTGCTTAAACATTATTTTGACAAGAAAGTCAACACTTCAAAAATCCTGCTGTTCTTGTTGCAAGGAAAATGCTTGTCATTCCAAAAGATATGCTGAGGACTCAGAGTCCATGTAAAAGCTTTTAGGATAAAGACAGTTAACTGTGCATTCTGCAAAGATTTCGTGCCTGTCCATCCTGTATAAGAAGCCTACAAGACCAGAGTTATATATAAAAATTGTATCAGAAATAGCCTCTAGCAGGTGCCAGAAGTCATCTATCTGCCCCCAGTAAACTGGAAATAAATGCATGCAAGAGGAAATCCAAGCAACCTCAGTTGTAGATGATTTATCTACCTGCTCCCCAGGTTTCTAAAGAAACTATTCTTCTTGGCTCAGTCATTTCAAGTCAGGTGTTTCTTAAATGCCTAAAGGTAGGCAGCATGAACTTCCCTATTCATCAGCTTCTGTAAATCTAACATTCTTTAAAAAATAAAACACTTAGGATTTCTGGCTGCAGAAGCAAACCTTCCACACATAAAATCAACTGTAATCAATGTAGTAGTTTCTTTAGTCTGCAAACAATTACCATGTGCATTGTGCATGACCTTCAAAAACAGCAGCAAGAGGCTGCCAGACACAATTGTCCTGTGGGTTTGCAACAAAACCCAACAATAACCTTCCTCTCATTATCATTCAGGAAGTTAAATGCTTGTCCTGGCCTGAGGGTGGGAGTGGGCATTACTCCATTTTCCTTTCCTCAGTCTTTTAATATTAGCCCCTTATGTGCAGTAACTTGTCTTTGTAACCCTCCACTGTATTACGTATTTCTGAAACAGTGGAAAGGGAAAAAACTGATACAGATGTTTTATTTGGGACAAAAGGCAAAATAAGGTAATCTCTTCCAAAAGCAACTACTATCAATATAAGATGTTCTGGTCTGCAATAGCAAGGCAACAAACCAGAAAAAAACCTGCAAAAAATCTAACAAAACCAAGCTGCTTACTCTTTACCACATATTCATCATCTAAAGTTTCGCAGTATTACCACTTTTTTCCCCGTTTCAGCTACCATAGGGAATGCTAAATGCAACCACAAGTACTGCACAGAAGATACACACTAGCAGACTCTACTGCCTTTCAGTTCTGATGCCTCAAAAGGTTGCCACTTTTTTATAAAAATAAGTGACAAGTCAGGGATCTCTCATTTTTGACAACTTTACTGAACTTGAGATCTTGAACATTTGAATATGTGCTTGCGATTTATGCAATTTAATTTACCTGGTTTTTAGAAAAACTTTTCACTCAGCCCAAAAAAATGCCATCATATTTCAGAACAAAACCCAGGACTCGGCTTTTCTGCTTTTAGCATTTTGTTTGGGGTTTTGTTTTTAAATAAAAGTAGTATATTTACTGATCATAACCAACTTTTAACTGCAGGTTTGTATCAGGCATATCTGCGCTTTCCACTTCCTACATCTCCATGAAATGAAGTAGGGAAGTTTTGTTGTTTGTTTTTCGTTTGTCGGTTGGCTTTATTTTTTTGTCTTTAATAAGAGGTTTAATAGGTAACTTTTCAGTCGGGGCAAATTGACATTTTTAAAAGAAATAAAACTAAAAAAGTACAATCGTAGTTTGTCCAGTTACCTCCTAAACAAACCCAATCCCCATAAACCATAAAGAAATCGGAAGAAAGAAGAGGTGAGGGGAAACCAATACCTGTACTTGGTCACCATTTTCTTCAGATCCACTTTGATTGTGAGATGTTCCCTCATACAGTTGACATCTGACACTTTCACATCTGAAACAGTATGACTTGAATCATGCTGGCTATTAGAGGAATCTACGTTTTTCCTCAATTCCCCATCTTTCCTTACTCTTTCATTCGGTTTGCTTTTAAAAGATCTCGGCTCAACATCCGTTTTGGGAGAGTTAACACAGGCATCACAGCCCTTCTTTGAGCTATATTTAACAGGTACTTCGCCATGTCCTTCTTCAGTCCGCCTCGCTCTTCCACCACTAAAGTACTCTAACTCTTTGCTATTCCGGGCACCCTTGGAAGAACTGTATTTCTGCTCCTCCTGCTTCGCGTACTTCTGAGCTCTATCGCCTGGAAAAGGCTTTTCCCCCTCCAGATGCCTGCGCCGTTTGTGACTGTACTCATAGGCTATCTTTGTGACACAACCCCCCACGTACTCCCTTTCAGCCGACCGGTGGGACTGGGCACCCGGGTATCTTTGCTCCTCCTTTTCTTGGTAGGGTGGAAAAGAACGTTCTTGCTTCCACTTGGAATTTCTTGCTACTTCTCCACCGTCATACCTCTCCATTTCCTTAGCCCTTTTAGACGTGTGCCCATATTCTCTGTAATCGTGATCTTCAGGATACCTGTGTTGACATAAAGCAATTTACACTTGCACTAGAGAAGAAAGCGAGAACTTATACGTGCAGAATGTTGGACAGCAGAATGCGTGGCAAGTTAACCCAAAATCCCTCACGCCAAGGTACAGATGTGCAGGGGCTCTTAAGAGGGAAATATTATCCTCTCATTACTACAGCCAGCAATACGATTTACTTAAAAGACAAACACTTCACTAATACCAGTCGCCCATAATTAAACTACAAAGTGGCCAACGTGTTTCAAGGTGGATATCTTCAACTATAATGAAAAAATACTTTCACTTGAGGCTTTACACCAAAATACCCAGGGTTTAATTATTTTATTCCTATACCTCTTCTGTAAAGAGCTCCTTGCCGTAAATTCATCAGAAACTCTTCTGGGTGACTGACCATACTTCTCTTCATGTAACCTCTGGTGCCTCAAGTCATCTTCATGCCATTTTCTCTCAAGTTTACATGAAGACCCTAATGGCCTATGAAAAGGCTTCATTCCTTTTTCATTTCCAGTGACTTTGTAGTGATCAAACACGTATCTGTCCTCCATTCTGTGTTGGTAAAATGGACGATCATGCTCTTTATAAGCTATTTCCGAGTATTTTGGTGGTAACTGGCATCTCCTATTGCTTTCAGTTCTTTCAGATGAATGTGTTCTGTAGGGCTTATGACTGTAAGCATCTTCCATGGGAATTCTTTTCAGGTTCGGTGAAGGTGACCTACGTTCATATATTCTCTGGTGGTTATTTCCATGAGGTGCAAACCTGGAATTGCTTTGTCCGTATTTTTCATCTTCTGTTCTCCAAGGTATGGGCTTCTTTGGGTCCTTCCGAAAGCTTTTATATTCACAGTCATAATTAATATGAGCATGCCTTTGCCTATGGTGCTCTGGACTCCTAAATGCTGGAGATAAGGACCTAGAGCAAAAATAAAATCCACTTTCAGTAGTCCATAAAATTGAATCATCTTCTCAATGAGAACATCTATTCCCTAAGGAAGTAGAGTTTAGTACACAATTTTAATCAACTAGTAAAAAAATTAAATCCAGGATACGAAAAGTGACATTTTCCTGGCTAAAGTAGCAAGCTTACTTTTACTCTGTTTAAAGTTTTCATCGTAAAGATACCCACTCGAAATAGCAGTAAGTCAATCATTTTTGTCTCTTCAAAGTTTTTAATTTAAAACTTAAAATAATTTCATATATATGAAGTTTCCACTACATTGAAAACAACTGTTAATCATATTCTCACACTTCTCGAGCGTTCCCTTATCTTTCTCAGTGCCAAGAGGAAAAAGAGGAAGGAAAAACAGCATATAAAGAAATTTAAAAAGAGGAAAAATGCCTTTTCAGGTTTTCTTCGCATGTCGAAACAACTCCCAAAGCTTAGTGAAAGCATTATAAAATATTCTATTTAAAGTGTCATACAGGTAGGCTTTTTCCTACAGAAAAGACTGAATCTCAAGAAAACACGTAGGTCTTTTTGAATAATTGTATGTACATGTTCACACATGTATACATATGCACTTCCACACTTTCTGCAGCTTTTGCTATTAAAGATTTAACTGCATCACTCTGCTTAGCATTTTCACCTACACTTACAAAAACAAGGGCAACCTGCTAGGTTTTAGCCAAAATCTGCTTAAATAAAGAAAAAGCAGCACAAGCCATTAGCAAGAACCAGAAAGTAATCCCAGACATAACAGTTCTGCCTGTATTCAAGTATTCACTGCACTCTCTCAACACACTCTTTAAGGAAAACACCAAAAATGCAAGTGGGGGGGGGAATCAAGGAAATCACTTCCTTTGTACACATATTGCAAACGTACAATTTGGCAGAACGGTTTGCTCCATTTCTGCAAATGAGTTCAGACTCAGAACCACAGATCTTCCTAAAAACATAATGGCTGACTTCCAATAGCACCCGTACTGCTGCTGCTGTCCCATGTTGGTCTGGTTATGGCTTGCATTTTAATGAGAGCTGAGGCATTCCTCCCTGCCCTTACTCAAAGGACATATTCACAACTATCAATCTAACATGGACATGGATAGGGTTTCTCTTTTTAAAAACAAAGAAAAAAATTAAAAACTCCACATATTTTTATTCCGTTACCCAAACTTTCCTGGTCTTGTTCATCACAACTTAGTCTGTTCCTGAAACCAGCAGAAAAGTACTTTTGAGCTCTCAAAAGCTCAAAATTGTATTCTAGCCTCCTAGTTTTAGCACCTCGAATTTGCACTGGAAGCCTTAAACATTAGGCAGGTAACAAACAGCAGGAAGTAAGCTGGATGTTATTCTGGTGACAACATCAGTAACATGCTCCTAGGCTCATGTTCAAGGAGAAGGGCACTGACTCCCATGTTTCCAGTCTGTGTTATGCCACAAGGCATGTTTTGACTGTGCTAAAGATCAGTTTGCAGTTGAGCCCCCAAACCTCAGAAAGCCCAAGGTGTTTGAACTAAGAAGTTTTAAAAAAAAAACCTAAACCCAAACCAATTAATTTTTTTCCAACAGCCCCTCCCTGTAAACCAAGAGCAAGTTACAGACATTTAAATGCACAAGGTAGCGTTTGAGTAAAAATAACCTTAAATAGTTTGGTGCTTCAATTTTGTGCTTAAGGTAGTTCTAAATCCCAAAACATGGAAGGTGGAACAAGTTTCTTGGCAGACTGCAAAAACTTAACACCTCCAGCTTAAATAAAACTGTGAGCTGGGAAAAAACTGCAAAAGGTGTTCAGCTTGGAAAACAAATTACAACTTAGAAAATATACTTTACAAATTGCAATTCTGCATGTAATTTTCAGGTCCTATCTATAAATCTTCATAGAGACCTACATTTCAGAACACAAGTTATAGATATTTACCTTGGTTTCCATCGTGGTGATCTTGATCTAGATCTTGTCATCTTCTCTCATGTGTTTATGAGTTTCTTGAAGCTGTAAAAATGATATAATTTACTAGTCTGATGACAAATTGCAACAGGAACAGTTGTTTTTAACAAACATAGTATTAGTTGGTTCAAAGTTGGGGAGAGGCATATTTTTAGGAAGTTTTACTTAAAAGGTAAACCTCTAATACCCATTTTAAGGCAAGTAGCTTTTTATTTCCTAATTGCTTATCTTATTTTCTTTATAAATATTTAAATATTTGATCATTGTACCCTTTTTCTCACCAACTATTCACCCTACTTTTAAATGTTAATAAAACTCATGAGCAAGCTGCAGCAAGTGAAAAATTGTTGTGGTTGTTATTATGTGTTGAATGCTGTAGATGATAGAGAAGAAACAGATAGCTTTAAAAATCAAATTTGTGGAAAAAAATGGGTTTGCATCAAGTTATATTTCAAATTCCATATGTACTGAATTTCAAATTTGTATTACACACCAATATTTTTACATGGTTACAGACCTCTTGTAAGCTTTAACTGCTCCATGAAAACTGCAAGATCATCACATATTTCATCCAAATAAAACCACATACAAAAGATCACTTTTCATTTTTATACTTCACCTGCTAATAACCTACTACCTGGACACACATTTAAATATATAACGGATGCACTTTGCAAAGTGCTGCTCCTGACTCCTGAAAGTAGCTCTGGGCATCCCTTCTCATAAAAGCTAAGGAAGAATGAGAAAAATATCAGTGCAATCTACCCTTTAGCTCTTCTTTGCAAAAAGATATCAGAACCTTGAAAAACAAGTGATGGAAGTATATACCAACTCACCAGTAATGTGATTGGTGAAAAGGAATGAAATCATTATTCATTATTTAGCAAATACAAAGGATTAAAGCAGAGTGAAATTATTGGCTAACTGGTTAAAAACTGGATTTTGGACCACATACCCATGTCTTGTAATTGCCACAAGATGCTGTAAAGGGCAGAAATATAAACAGATACAAAAGCAGGTCCATCAACAGCTCTAAAATTAATGAACAACCAATCACTTGAAACTGAAGGAATACGCCCAGGTCAAGGTCACTCTCTAAGTGCTCTGGTATTTTCTGTAATTATTTGCTCAGACACTCATGAAGACAGAAAACTAGTCTGAGCTGGCCAAGTATGACCTTCCTGATACTCCCAGTGTTCAAATAATTTCTTTAACTAAATCTTTTACCTGAAGAATTGAAACTGAAAGGGGAGAAGCAAGCTTTGAGGCACTACCTGAACTACTGAGCACCCACGTCTGACCCAGTGCCACACACATCCTCACCCCATCCCACTACTTGGTCAAATAAAGTATCACTCCTTGCTATATTTGATTTTTTTGGTATGAGTAACTCATGGCTGAAACAACAGTATCTTAAGAGAAGAATGTACAACATATTTCTGATGCCTACCCCACAGGTGGATGTTAGACAAGCCACCTCCTATATTTCAGAGTGATTCTAGAAAGTTCTCACTGAGTTGCACAATAAGCTAACCAGACATTTATTTGCATGACATAGTATTAGCTTAATCCTGGAGAAAAACCTCTGGAATTTATTTTTTAAAAATCTCGAAACTCTCCTGTTCACCATGAGGTTACTTGCTCCACAATGCGTCATTCTACGTGACAAAGCACAAAGTTGTAAGTGTTGCAAGGGATAGTGAAGCAAAAAAATCCAATCCCAAAGTAATAATGGCCAGACTTCGCGAACGAAGAACCGGGGAAGGTCTTTACACCTTCCAGCCTGCGCATTGGATTTTTTTTTTTTTTAGGTGAGTTACAGTGTGCGCGGAACTGAGC
>JAYRBT010000001.1:102465748-102526175 GCA_036023395.1 Myiotriccus ornatus
CCCTGACCAGGAATCGAACCTGGGTCTCGGCGGTGACAGCGCCGCGCCTTAACCACTAGACCACCAGGGGCTCCCAATCCCAAAGTACCACAAGGAGAAAATACAATACTTATTCCCTGAGCTTTCAAATATGAAGTCATCCCTGCCTCTTAGATCCTAAAGGCGTATATCTGAGGACTGCATAGCATGAATTAACTTCAGGCCCTTTGCTTACTTGAACATCATGGTAGCCAAAGTTAAATACGATGCTCCAATGTCAGTATTCATTAAATATTATTTTTCAAAGAAAAGTAACGCTGTGACAAAAACGCTTGCCTATTTTTCACCCATACAAACACACCTTACAAAACAGAACAGTATTTCAGAAACAAAAAACCACACTCCCTGGCTAACACATTTCAAAACGTGGTGTGTGTCCAGCATGCTTCACAGATTCACTACTACCCTCTCTTCTGGTAAACTTTTAAAGGTGACCACGTTTTATGTGCTGATCAAATTATTTCTTTATATCTTCCCTTCAGTTCTGAACTTCACTCTTCATTTTCAAATGAGTCGTAAACACCAAAAAGACAAAAGCACCATTAAACCCCACCCATCCATTGGTACAGAACCTGATCTGCCAGACTGATCAAGGGAGAAACCGAATGTACATAACGAGCAATTCCTTATTCTTTCGAGACTGGCTAAACAATGGTACCTAAAAGCGTGAGAAGCACTGTGACAACATGTCCTAGATCTTGCCTTAGGATAAGGAAGACTGCTGTAATTTCCAATAAAGACACTCCTTTTGTTTAATGGAAAGAAGTGTTCATTTGTTTCAATGCACCTCCTCAAAAGTGACCTACCCAATAAGATTTCCTCACAGAGGAACACACCATACAAAGGCAGCAGACACTCGACCTCAACCAAGACTCCCAATGTAATACCAGAATCACAAATTAATCTATATAGAATTTGTAAACCCGTTGCTAAACCCAGGTTTAAATCACATCAACTAGACCAGCAATACAGTCCCATACCAAAAGCAAGCCTTTTGTAGAATGGTATCAGGTAGCAACCCTGTCTATAGCAGAATTACTTGAATCAAGTGTAGGCCCTAGAGTTTCTGAGTCAGCATCCAGGTGCTTCTGAAAAGCCAGGTCATGTTGGAGCAGAGATGCCAGGACCTGGCTGCTCTGGGCTCTGAATTTCTTCAAGACCTTCTGCTGTGCTTTGTGAGATGCTGTCACTATGAAAACATGAAGAACTATTTTTTTAACTAAAAAGCATTATTAGGTTCATAGTGCTGCTTGTGTTTGCTGTGTTACAACAATAAGTGACTTATTGGAGGAGTTATCAGTAACTGTGCTTAGACAGTTTTTAAATATTAATGGGAATCCCACCTTTTATTTTCTTTCCCCTGACTTTTGGAATTGAAATCAGACGAGTTCCCTCTCAGGAGAAATGATCTCAAGCCTGCTGCCAACTCCCTTTAATTCCACCCTTGAGAGATCAGTGCTTTAACAAACACAAAATTCTTGTAGTATGTATCTACTACAAACCTGAAAGCAGTATCTTGAGACAAGCAGCTCAAAACCAACCAGAAACTGTATGGGATGTGCCAAATTGAACACATGCTCTTTCAGAAAGGCTATAAATTTTTACCAACTTATTCTCCTGAACAGAACAATCTTCAACCTCCTTGACATTCTCCAGCAGAAACACAAGAAATCACAAGTGACTAAATGACTGCAGTCGTCTATCTGGACAGAGGGGAACTGGAGCTCTTCCTAATGCAAAGAGCCCCACATCAGCAAGCCCGAAACAGCTAAAACTCTGGTAAATCCTGTGTCTATTCTACATACACAGTAGAAGCAGTTAACTCTCCTGTAAACACTTATAAATGCATGGACTGCTTTACAAGCCTTTTTGATCCCTTCTATCATCTACAACAGATTATGGAAGAAATTCTATTTAGGACACACAGGGGGCAGATCAATACCAACAGTGCCCATCACCAGGGAGCTGCTGTTCAACGCCATTTCACCTCCAGTGAAGGGAGAGGTCATTCCTCACTCCTCACCCTCGGTGAGGGATTGCCCGGCCACCATTGCCACTGACTGGCAAACCTTTTAGGAGAGAGAGGGATAAGCAAGTCTCTCATAGGCTGAGTCCCACAGCTGACAGGAAGACAGACACTGACTGACTCTTGCTGCAAAAACCTACCCACCTTACTATTCTCTCACTTTGCCCAAATAGATAAGGAGCAGCTCCAAGCTTTCCATTGACTGTCTTCTAGGCAGGGATCAATCGGAAGCTGCAAGGGACACGCCAAAGTCTCTATTGCTGCAGGGTCTGTCAAGAAAATAAAACCAGGAATTGATACTCAGTACCAGGACAACCAAGTCTGACAGAAATACAGTCAAAACTCCAGCTACAATCCAGACATTTAAAAAGAAAAAAGAAAAAAAAAATCTTAAGGTCTGCAACATAGAAAGCCATTTACACCATCATTAAGTGAAAAGCATAGAACTGGCAACTTCTCTAGTAGGTAGGTTATAATATCTGATTCAAAGGCTGTCCCAGCAGCACCCACCCCAGACACTGTCCAAGCAGAACACAAGCCTGGCATGTTCTTTCCTATTCAGCTTCCACGCAAACCTTATCATCTCCAACAGCAAATGCCCAGGAAAGAGTGCAAAACCAGACAAATACCTCCCAGCAAACCAGTCTCAGTGTTTCTCAACCTGCAACAGGACTCTTTTAGTCAAGGCTTCCTAGACTGGCTTCAGTACCGTCACCACAGACAGAGGTTTCCAGTGCGGTGCTGGGCCAAGCATACACCCATTTCTCTGTGAGCTTTCTACTAAACACCTTCAATCTCAAAACCACAGCTCCCAGATGTCACCCGCATCCACCAACCCCAGCCCTCCAGGGGCTGGAGAAAGGATGTCACCAAGCCTGGCCTATGCTCCAGCATCGCTGCCCCAGCACCAGAGAGGTGCCTGGAGCCCAGTTACAGCTCTGCCAGCCCATGGAGGTGACTCCCATCCCAAGGCACATCACCTCAGGGAAGGACATATGTGACAGGTTTGAAAACTATGAGCTAGAGTAGCTGTTTAAGTCAAGGACACACACTCATCTGAAGCAAATGAAATTCTGCTGAGGGATTTCTAAACCATTCCCTCTTTTAGACAACACAGCAAGTAAAAGATCAATGCAAGTGAGTGAGATCCAAATTTCCATCCCCAGTTTTTTCATGGCTCTCCTATATTCAATAACTGCTCTTTTTGATTACAGACCCCTCCTCCTGGGCTTTTATCACTCTCAAAGCACCTTCCACATCTCCAAGGTTATGTTTTGAATCTCCACAGTATTTTGTAGCAGGTCTGGTAGCACGACCCCCCAGCCACTGTTGTCTCACAGCCTAAATCCTCACCACCAACACTACCTGGGAGATGATCCTTTTTTTTTTCTTTTAACCACCTTCATAACTTGTCCTCCTTCTCAGCTTTATCATTTTTCTTTTGGCACAAGCTGGGGAAGGCAGGCTTTATACAGGCTGTATCCCAATGCCAAGGACTGTTAACAGACAACCAGGCCTCACATTAGCACAGTAACTGTGCTGTGCAGGGACACTACAGAAAGTACAGGCCTAGCTGAAGCATACAAAATATCCTAATGGACCACTAAACAAATTTTAAGTAATTCCTTGGAATACATAGAAAATATTCCCCCGTGCCTGCATATTTGAGCAAAAGAATAAAAATAACTGAGTAAATCTACTGAATATATAACTTCTCAGTGTGTTCTCATTTAAAAGCAACCCGTTTAATGACACTAATTAGCAGGCGATGCCTCACCTTTGCAGAAAAACAGATTACAATGCCAACTTGGAAGGACTGAGCAGGATAAATCTGTGTCACATAATAAGTGAGGTATTTAACTCTCAAATAAACCTTTTTTTTTTTTTTAACACAAAGAAAGCACAACCCATACACCTATTAGTAAGCCATTTTTATAATGTGTTGAATTAGGGGCCTTTAACACCTGTCCACTACAGTGTCAAATATCATAGCACCAACCCCAGCCACTTCTGCCTACCACTTTCTAAGGGGACACCAGAAGCATGTCATAGTCCCAGAGACAAACCACCACAACTTCCTGCCCACTGAAAGCTCTCCAACACATACAAACCATGATGCAAACCTTTGCTTTTTCACCTTAGGTCAAAAAAACCACCAGGAAACTAAAATGAGACCCTTATGTATTCAGAATCAGAGATGCCACACAGCAGCATTACCAGGAGGCTGGAAAGCCCGGGCTGCCTTCTCCAGTCACATCAGAGAAATGCATCCTTGCTGGAAGACTCCCAGCATGTTTCCTCCCTTCCCTGCAGACAGCGAGTGCCTGCTGCCACCTGAGAGGAAAAGCAAACCTAACTCTGTGCAACCACATCGCTCACCAGCTTACTGCAACACCAACCCAACCTCTGTTACCTCCTTGGGAACACCCACAAGCCAAGACTGCACCGAAATCAAGCCCATCTCATCCCAGCGCAGGCGGATGGAGAGTTGGTTTGATCACTCTTACAAAAGCAGTGGCAGAAATACCAGTTATTTTGCTGAAGGCAGATGTGGAGGAGTGCATGGACACTCAAGACTGACAGCTGTTTATCAGGATAAGAGGGTGTGCCTCTAGAGGAAGTTAATTAATTCAGTTCACGTCATCAACACCAATAGTAGGGAAAAAACGAAAAGGGAAAAATCCTCATAGTTTCTGATTAGTCTTTCAGAGTATAAACATGAAAACAAGGGGAAAGACTTAGTCATCTGTGTTCTCTGCCCCTCTCTGCCCAGCCCTATGTCAGGCTGCCACAACATGACATCCATCACCACAGATCCTTCCATGCCTCTTGCATAGTTTTTCCCCTCCCTTCCTGGCATCCTCTTCCATACTCTTCCTCCAGCCATCCACACCCAGCAAGACCTTCGTGAAAGATTCAATTTTCCTTGAGGCCCACAAACACGCAAGGTAAGCAGCTAATTAAAATCTCCCAGCAATTTGAGTAGCCTTTGTTTTAAACCCTTGTAACTCAGGAACCTAAACTATATTTATAAGTGACTTGGGGCATTTAAGAATGGCAGTAAAAATTAGGTATTGCTGTCCTGGATGGAGTTGAGCCAAGTGAGTAGACTGCTATCAGTGATTCCTCATGAGACACTACTGCACCCCAGGGCTGTATGAATAATTGTGCATAACGAACTAAACCAACCAAAGAAGTATCAAAAAAAAACACTGATTTGGACAAATCAGCACCAAGTCATCTTGCTCTGGGTTGACTCAGTCTTGAAAATATATTAAGCTAAACCAAAGACGTGCTGAAATTGAGATGTAACTGCTATACGAAACCTGTACTGTTTGTAGTCTTCACAACGACTTTAACTGGCGTAAATCCGCGTGTGACAACGTATAAACTCCTGGGAACAGGGACTGCTGGCATTTATGCCTTGCTCACCTCTGAGGTGTCCTTACAGAACAGCGAGCAGCGACCTGCGCTCTGCGGTGCTGCCGGCCCGGAGGGTTCACCCCACACGGCTGTTCTGGAACAGTCACGACACGGGGGCACGGCCGACAGACCCGCGGCGACTTGTCGCCCCTGCCCTGCGCTTTGTTCCTGCCCTCCCAAACCTCGCCGAAGGCACCGCGCCACGAACACGCGGGTCTGTGCGCAGGGAGGCGCGGTCCGGGTGCCGCTGCCCCGCCAGACCCAAGATGGGAGCAGCACAAGCCCCGCCGACCTCCAGCCCGGCAGCAACGCTCCCAACGGGCAGCCCCTCCCGGGGGCACCTCCCGCCCGCCCCCGCCGCCCCCCCGGGCCGGGCCCTCGGGAGCCCCGCGTACCCCGGCCCGGCTGAGCCCCCGGGGCCGCTCGGCCCGCCCGCTCTGCCCGCCCGCCGGGGCCGGGACTGGGGCCGGGCCGGGTGGTGCTGACACGGACAATGCCCGCGGCCGCCCCAGCCCCGGCTCCCCCTGCCCGCGGCACCGGCCCCCGCCCCCCTGGTCGGGCCTCACCAGGGCCCACCGCGGCCGCGGGGCCGGTCCCCGCACTCACCGCCTGCGGGGCCGCTCCCGCCGCAGCTCCGGCCGCCGCCGCTCCGCCCCGAGCAGGTGCCTGGCGAGCAGCGGGGCGGGTCCCGCGGGCCGCGGCTGCTCCGCACGGGCGCGGCGCACAGAAAGGGCGGCCGCGGGGCGGGCGGCCCGGAAGGGGCGGGCCGGGCGGGGCCGGGAGGTGGCGGCTCCGGCACCGCCCCCCGACCGCCCCTCTCGGCCGGGGCCGCCCCCCGGGACCCTCGGGCCGGGATGTGCTGCTGGTGCTGCTGGTGCTCGGGGCGGGGAGCTCTGCTGCTTCCCGGCGCACTGAGCTCCGAGCAGCCACTCGGCTGGAACGCCCCGTGGAAAGCAGAGCCTCTCCCGTGACACCGAGGGCCAGCCGTGTCCTGGGGGACATCAGGCACAGCATCGCCAGCCGGTTGAGGGAAGGGACTGTCCAGCTCTGCTCTGACCTGGGGCGGCCTCACCTT
This sequence comes from Myiotriccus ornatus, assembly GCA_036023395.1. Lineage (NCBI taxonomy): Eukaryota > Metazoa > Chordata > Aves > Passeriformes > Tyrannidae > Myiotriccus > Myiotriccus ornatus. Next base: position 102,472,312 of record JAYRBT010000001.1, read on the forward strand.
GAATACTGTGGGCAGTTTTGGGCACCACGATATAAGAAAGATACTAAAGGGCAACAAAGATGGTGAAGGGTCTAGAGCGGAAACTGTCTGAGGAGTGGCTGAGGGCACTTGTCTGGTTCAGCCTGGAGGAGACCTCATCATGGTCTACAACTTCCTCACTAAGGGAAGAGGAGGGGCAGGCACTGATCTATTCTCTGTGGTGACAGTGACAGGACCTGAAGGAGTGGCCTGAATTTGTGTCAGGAAAGGTTTGAGTTGGATATTAGAAAAAGATTCTTCCCCCAGAGGGTGGTTGGGCACTGCAACAGGCTCCCCAGGGAAGTGATCACAGCATCAAGCCTGGCAGAGTTCAAGGAGAATTTGGCCAATGCTCTCAGGCTGTGACTCTTGGGTATTGTCCTGTGCAGGGATAAGGGTTGGACTCTGTGATCCTTGTAGGTCCCTTCCAGTTCAGAATATTCTGTGTTTCTGTGACACTTCCCACCGTGCCTCTAGCACAGGCAGTGGCTGCTCTCTCTTGCATGGGGCTGGGGGTGGCCGGAGCAGGGCAGGCCCAAAGTGCTGGTGTTTGCCAGGGACATACCATGGTCCTGGTCCTTTTGCTGGTCTTGGCTGTGCCATAGTGGGTCAGGCAGGAAAGGCTGGACCAAAACGCAAAGCTGAATGGGCTCAACTCCACAGCAGAACCCATCCGAGGTGAGGCGACCATGGCCCCCTTGTCCCAGGCTGATGCTGTGAGGGTCGTGAGATGTAGGTGGTGCTCACCAAGGCTCTTAGCAAGTTCCTGGAGTTCCTGTCAGAGCATGCACTGTAGGATGGCACCACTCTCCTTCCCTGGGAGATCGGATTCATTCCCTCGATCGCCAGTCCTGATAGCCAGCAGGCCCGACAGGTTTGGCGTGAGTTTTTCCTTCAGGAGCTGTAAACAGCAGGGTCACACACTGACACATACTGAAGTCCTTTCAAAACAGAACATCTTTTCATGGCAGAAAAACACCCAGAAATAGATTTAAAGATCACGCAAACTGATGCTGTCTAGATTACATTGGCATGCAAGGCTGTTGGTCAAGGATCGTGAATACTACTTTGGTGCATTGTCAGATCAGCTCATTAATATAAAATTTGATTCAGCTCAGATGCAGGCACACACTTTTGGTTTAGCCCAAGCGCAGAACTGATGTTGGTTTTGCATTTTTACAGTAGCTGCAGGAAGATGAGTGATACTTGATACCGTATAATTACAGGGCACAGGCAGGTGATATCTGATCTGGTGTAAAGTTAGCCTGTCAACATTTTTTTTTTTAAACAAATTAATTTAAGCCCAAAAAAGAGGCAGAGTTAGCACTCTGTTTTACACAGCCTTGACATTTTTGATCCAGCTCAGAGCCACAGTGCGACATTTACTCTGTCATCAAACCATGGCCTAACAGGGTGAAGTTATATCCTGCTCAGTTCTTTGTGGACTAGCTCAAACACAAGGAACCCCACACAATTTCTGTATAAAATAATTTCCTGCGTTCTCCAAAACACTTTGAAATTCTCATAGTAAAAACATATAGAAGTATAGGATTATTTTTAAATTTAGTTGTAGTGTTTTCGCAATTAAAAGAGACTGCAAAAGACTTACTCAACTGCAGGGCATAGACATACAGTGTCGAGCTGCACTAAATAACACTTGTTTCCTCTTTGCCATGTTGGCATTTCTGTTATTAGACACTTGGGATGAGAACTGGGCTCAGTGAGCTTTAGACAGAGACAGTGAGATTGAAGCAGACAGATGCTGTTAATCTGCACTTTCCCAAAGAAACCTGGTCCAGCCTGGGGCAGCTAAGCCACATAATGTGCAGTACCAGTTTGGCACAGCTCTCACAATACTTGGGATAATCACTGTATAGGCAGCCACGCTTTCATTCTCAAGATTCATAAAATCAAACTAACAATAAAAAAAGTTTGGTTTTATTCCCTACTTCAGCTGGAGTAGTGATTTGCCTGATCTCTGCACATAGAGGGTCTACCGCTGCCCTGAAACTTGAAGCAAAAACTGGTCCAAAGCACGAAGTACAGCCAGCCAGCCTCCATATAATAAGGATAAATATGGATAGGATAAATAAGAATAAACTTCTACATTACAAAAATGAAATGATCGAATTTCATTATTGACCTCTTTAGTTGAAGGTGCCTCAGATGGTCTTGATCCAACATACATTTATTCTGATGGATAGCAGGATGGATACTATCCTGATGGATATTAAGCACACAAGGATCACAGTGGTTTGGACCATGTAGTCTAAGAAAACAAAAACTTAAGCACACTTTACAAGTTAAATTAATATTCAAATCAGTGCCTGTTAGTAGCTCCACAGCATCATTATTCCCCATCTCCAAATTGTGAAGGCTATTCTATTGCACAAGACTTGGCAATTACTGCTTATTAAGACTAATTATTTTAATCTATTTCCATGTTTTATTTCTAATTAAGTGTCATTAGAATAGAGAATCACTTTCATATTCCTTTAATGTTTAATTTAGTAAACATTCCCTTTGGAAAGAGCATGGCTGTGGTTAGCATGCTAAATACTTGGAAATGATGAATGGAAGTTACCTAAAATTCAAAGGCAGGAACTAGCCCTCGACAGCAGACAGATCCTGTGTATCTGTTCTTTCAAGGAGGCATTTCATTTTCCACATAAAGTGTTACTGTTGGCACTGAACTTTGCTGAACTGTATTATGCTAATCTAAAAAAAAAAAAAAAAAAAGTGGAAATAAAACATTTCTTTGATCGCTGGCAAGGTCAGGCACAGCAGCAGGCAGAGCAAGGGAGCCCGAGCTGTGCTGGGGAGCACTGCCTGGGCTTTCCTGCACTGCCAGGGCTGGCCACCACAGCAGCTGCTGCTCAACACCTGCTCTCCACCGAGGTGCACCAGATAAATTAAATTAAAAGCTCTTTGTAAGGAGTGGGTGAGCTTGGTTATCATACACAATTTGTTTTGTTGTCTGCAGACAGAGCCCGTAGATGGTGACACTTAAAAGGGAAGAAGCACGTTGGAGCAGTGAGAGAGGAGGGTCTGATGGAGTCAAAACCCTCAGGGACACGATCCACCATCAAGAACTGCAGTTCAAGGGTAATCATGGTTTTACCAATCAACCACTCATAATATCTAATATCTAAATCTAATATCATAATATCTAATATCATAATATCTAATATCTAAAGGGCAATGTCTCTTTTGTACTTCACTGCCTTGTTATGCCTCATGATAAGGTTTGCATGGCTTCATTAACTTGAAACTCTGCTTTTGGAGGAGTTTCACTTTTATGCTTTCTTCTTCTGCCCCTCACCCACCACTACCCCTTAGTGCAATCAGGCATTTTTTTATTAAAATACTTTCACCAAACCACAAAGTGTCTCCCCTGTCTTGAAATGAGAGCAAGCTGCCTAATTCTTTGCAGACACCCTACTCATTTGCTTCTTCTAATGATAATAATAAAAAAATATTTCTGTTGTTCAGTGGAGCAAAATTAGCTAAACCTCCAAGTCCCCAGCAAAGGAGCATCAGCTCTTATTTTACAGAAAATGAGATATTAGTGTTTAGGTCAACTCCTGAAGTCACTTGTCAAAGTAACTTCAAATCTGTAATACCTTATCCAGACAAGGCAAGAATTTGTTACAGAATAGAGCAAAAAACCCAAATTCAGTTTTAAGAACTTAAACAGCTTTCTGGGGAAATGGGATATTTTTTCAGTCTAGGCTCAAATGACTCTCTTCTTAACTGAGGAAATAAGTCCTACATTATTTAGTCTTGAAACGTAAGGAAAGCTGAAAAGTAATTGTTTAATTAAAACCCAAAGGAATGTGAGAGGATGACTGATTGCATGACTTGGCTCTGATAGTATCACCAACTTACTCTTCAAAGAAAGCCTCTATCAGGCCTGGGTTCTCATGACATAAGGATGCCCAAGTATTTTATTTATAAGGTTATCATGGCTTTCTTGTAACAAAATGTGAAAATGTGCTGTTGCTGGGAGGCGTAAGGCCCGTGTAAACTTGGTAGGATTTTGGCAAAATACCAGTGAAAACAATCTCAGTGTATGAATTAACACCAATGTGTGACATAAATACGCTAACAGTTACTCTGAAAAGGGATGTGTGAGCATGTTAATACGGTGTTAGAGATATTGTCCTGATCCTGCTTACTGTGCTGCTCACATACTGAATTTGGTGGGAGAGGCTGTTATTTCTAGAAAGAAAAAAAAAAAGGAGGAAATGCTGACAGAGTAATTTCCCTGATTCTGAACATCTCTCACACCAATTAATTTTTTTCTCCAGTTACACAATTTTAGATTCTTGGGTCCATTCCTGTACCATGTCAATCACCTACAATTGCAATTGACTTCAACTTATTCCTTTTAGGCACAGCAAGATCTAAGAGATAATGCAAAGCTGCTGGTTTGAGCTCTTTATGTAACTATTTTAAAAACTTATTCTTAGAGCAAGGACTTCATAGAACACGCAGCACGTTGCTTACCTTTTTTACCTTCTATTCATTGGATCTCTCCTGCCTCATAGTTGTTTTTTCTCTGGAAATAATTAAGGCTTGATTTCAGCAGGGATATGCATCTATTTTTGCAAAGCTCCCAAGTGAACCCAAGTGAGCACGCTACCTTCCAGAGCATTTATTTTGATCCTGAAAATTGCAGGCCTCCAGTGATCATCAAACCCACTAGTTTACCACCTCATTACTACCTCAGCCCTGAATCGTTAGAAATGCTATAAAACTTACACAAGTTGGAGAACAAACAAGGCAGCTGGGAACAAAACAAGCATCTAAAATGATTCCAGTGGTCAGAAAACCATTTTCTTATACTTTATGTAATTATTTTAAAACCTTAAACATCCTCTCTCTTAGTGTTTCTGCCTGCAGTTTTAAGGGCTTTTACACTTCACACGTTGCTTTAACAGACATGTTAAATTGGCTGACAGTGAACAGCATCAAGTACTCTTCAGCTGTAGGAGATCATGATGGGCTAAAAAACTGGGGAAGATATGAACTTTGTGCCTCTCTGTGTTCTGGACTGCTATTACTGCCACTAACAGCAGTAACAAAAATGCATCTGAATATTTTAATTTTTCTGTTATTTTTAAGTCTATGTATTCTGGACAGATTGAATGAATTTAAAACCTGTTTTTCTTACAGTGAAGAAGAAAATCCAGAGAACATTGCATTCAGTCCTCACATACATTGTATTTTCCAGATTTCAGCATAGTTGGCCCAGCAGTGATACACTTTTCAGAGTTTAATATTGATACTGAAAACCAACATTCTCAAAAGTCAGGTAACGGCCATTTAGGTATATTTGTGCACACACCTACACAGAGGCAGCTCAGGTGAACCACCACTCTCTGCACTGTTTTTGGAGGCAACCAACAGCTTGAACAACACTGCCCCGAAATGAAAGCAAACTAAGAGACTTCTTCAGTTTCTACCTTGTTCTTGAATAGGAAGGGACAGGGGAGGAGTAAGGAAGAAGTCCCACAGGTCACTAAAGCAGGAGAAGGAGCAGCTAATCCCTGCTGATTCATTTGTGCTGCTCACAGGAGTAACGAGATCCAGGATACAGACCAGGCTTGGAGCAAACAAGATGCAAACCTCACAGAGTAACTAGTCTTCAGCTCTTGAATATTGAACTATTTACATTTTAATACAGGGGATGGGCCACAGTTCAAACCTTTATGGGACCTCCAGGCTGCAGTGCAGCACTGAAGCCCAGAGGTATCCTGGGACCCCAGGCTTCTCTGACCTGCGAAGATCCCCACCCTGGCAGCCAGAGTAGCAGTCTCTGCTATTTCTGTGGCTTTCTCCACAGAATTTGAGCAATTACAAGAGAGAGGATGATTCCCCCCCTTTTAGCGCTCCATCACTAGATGAAAATGCAGCCTAGGGAGACAGAGGTCAGCTCAGGGCCTTTGCTGGGGCCCAAGGCAAGCTTTGGGTGTCATTTCCCAGGGCAACAGCATGGAAAGTGCTGAACCTAATCAGAGAGCTACTGTAATGCCCAATTACCATGCAGGTATTATTTATTTATGTATTAGAAACTTACTAATAGCTACGTAAAAACAAATCTGCAAAAGGAAAGTAGCAGTGTCTGATTCTCCTCTGTGTGTACAACTTGGGTTTTCAGATCACTTTACTATAAAAGTGAACTAACAAAAATAATCCGTTCAACCATTTATAGAAAAGCTACTCAAGGATCAACATCCAACTCTTTTTCTTACTACTCACAGCTTGATTCTCAAGTGCTTTACAGGAGAAAAGATCTACCAAGTACTTGTGTGAGTCACCAGCGATCCTCCACCGCAGTTTCAAGACCACTGACTAATTAAAAGTAAAGCTCATTGCACAATCTTGAATCACAGCAGCAGTATGGTACTGGTATGAAGAGGTCGTATCACCAAAAGCAAAAAGCAGCAATTTAACCCCTCAGCTAACAGTACTTGCTCCAGATATTCAACCAGATTATAAAGTCACATTTGAAAGCAAATATAAATGTGAATATGCAATGTTTCTCTTCACAAATACTCACTTATCTTGCTTCCTTCAATCTAGTAAATAACTGAGGGAACAAATAAAATGAATGATTCAAGAGTCAATACAAATAAGACGAACTGTCACCATGGAAACTATTAATATACTTCATAATAGAGGTAGATCCTTTCATTTTCAATTTTGACAGAAGTTATTATTTAAACAAAAAATATTTTAAAATTTCTCCCCAGCATTTCACTAGAAAACTAACAGCAGCTCCAGGCCTGGCCTTTTTCTAAGCAGCAGTGTGTGCATGTAGCTTGAAAAGAAATTTAGCATTTATATCACAAGTACCCTTACAGAACAGCTCTTAGATACTAACCAGAACAGTGTCTAATGGACACAGCTCCCAGGTTTTCTTCTCCTTATTTTCTTTGCCCGAGGGCAGAGGCTGGGGCTGCAAAATGGCCTGTATACTGTCACTAGCACCCTGGATGCCACGATTTGGAAGCCCTCACCTTGAGGCTCTTCTGCCACCAGCCTCCATTTCCTCAGTGTATTGGCAAGACCTCAGGACGAAAATGAGTACGTGGCAATGGGAACAAGGGTGAAATATTTTGAGGTTCTGACAACCACTCCTTCATTCATTATTCCACTCTCCTTCAGAAAACATCTCAGAACAAATATATGTGTTTTTAAATGAGTCATATTTTGCTGGGAATAAAAAGCACTAAGAAACAACTCAGATTCATAAATGAAAATGTATTTCACCTTTATACATGCTATACAGGTCATGCAAATACAGAAATCTACAGGTTATACAATGACACCATAATAAAATATAATACGACATTTTTCAAACACAATGTATTACAGCAAAACAAACTGTTTCTGTTTGTTTATTATTTAGGAAATAAATGAAGGACTAATTTGGAAGACACAGTACCATGCTACAGCTTACTGCACAGTCCAAAGAAAGTATTTCTTTGAAGAACACTAACATAAATAAAGCTGGGTTGTAGGTATGATTTCTTTATGCATTGCACATAATATCACTGGTTACTTTCCCGTTGCTGACTTTAAAGAACACAAGAACAGTGCTACAACTGAGCTCAGTCTATACTGTGAACATCCTTACATGTGGAAACAAACCCCAAAAACAAACAAACAAAAAACCAACAAAACCAAATATACAAAAAACCCCACCCCCTCAAGTTTTCACTTCTTTTGTGTTAGTGTCCAAAGAGAGTTGTATTTAAAATTCATTCTTATAAGAAACAGAACAAAAATGTCCTTAAAGCAGCACCTGATCTAGCATAAAGGTTCACCAACAGAAATAAAGTTAACGTTGTATGGCACATGATGTCCAGACCTCGTACACCCTGATGTGAACTGTTCCATACAGAATGTTAAGGACAACCCAGTTCCCCACATGTGTCTTGGCCTTTGTGTTTCTGCTGCAACATTCACATATTGTTTCACTGCTCACTAAATCTCATTTTGTTGAGACTATAGAAGACAAAATACTTCTCTGTGTGATCAAAAGCCTGCTGGTATCAATCAAGTGCCTGCATCTTCAAAAGTTAACACATTATCTCACCCTCCTGACCATCACTTGGATCTACTACAGCTATACTACATATATATTAAGGGATTACACCAGGCATTTTGCCTACTTTGCTTACAGGTGTTACACAAACATGTTTTTAAACACACAGTTGATAGTTGCTCCCAGACTAATTAATATTAACCAGTAAGTGCCACTAGTGACTAAAAGTGTCAATGTAACCATAACGGGATAGTTCCCACACTCCACAGTCAATAAGAAGGCTCTTTTGATTCCAGCAGTTACATGTTTTTCAAGCCCCTTCAGTTATAGTTTTGAATTACACACCTCATAAAAGTTGCCAATAATTCCTTATTAGAGACAAAAAAAGATAGGCACAAAACTAAAGTACAGTATATTATTTTGTTTCAATGCACTGTGGGCAAACCCCATCATTATTTACAAGAAAAAGACGTCTAAATGGGTGTATGATAAAGTTTAGGGAAGAATTATTTCAAAATAAAATGCACAGGTAAAAATCACAGTGAAGTGTTGAGATGAATTTTAAATTAAAAGAAAAAGTTAAGTGCTTTATTAGCAGCTAAAGCTCAAATTCTAATGCACACTCCATCTTCCCTGAAACCATCAAGGCTCTAGATCATTGGTTTTTACCAAAAGCAGCCAGTTATTCAACATATTTATTTCCCTGGGAAGACAAGTTATATTCAGCTCTGATTATTTGGAATCCAGTGTTCAAGGAATGCAGAAAGCTTTTTCAAGTGACAAGCTCCTATTTTACTGCCAGTAGCATCACAGGGATATAAATCCTCCACAAATTGTTACCGCTGTCAATTAGAGAGACAAGAATATCAAGTCAGCCACACCAGTTAGATGACCTCAGTTTTGTAATTTAGAATATACTCTTTCAAGAAGACTGACTGTGGCACTGTATTTTGAAACTGTCACTGAAGCCTGCTGTGAATTTTTACTATGCTGGCTTTTTGGGATATGTGATTTCTACACTGTGCTGCAAGTATTTACAGCAGCTGAAAGGAGTAAGCAGCAACAATAACTACCATTTCCTAGACTGACCCCGCTTTTAACTGTTTTCTTCATGCAAACAGGCTCCAAAGATATATAGGAAAGGTATTGTATTAATGAAGGAAAAAAACAACCCTCCTCACTATATTCTGAATGCATAAAGGAAATGTTCCCATTTACCAGGTACTTGTGGTTGCTACGATACAGTCAGTTTGCATATGATGCCAATTTGCAAATAGGAAAGATTATGCTGAATTTAAAGATCTAGGAGACCAGCTTTCTTCCTCTCTCCACACTGCTGTGTACAACTGCTGAATGTTTCTGGGAAGCTAGTAAGTAATCACAGCAATTTATCGTATCTAAGATGTTTATCACAATACTGTACCTGTATCTGTTCTGCTGAAAAGCGAGGCTGTCAACAGATAGAATTAAGTGTATTTTCCTGTCCTGGACTGTTAAATCCCTCAATCAAGTTTTTGTTACAGTCATCTAGGCTAATGGTATCACTGGACGTCTTGGAGTAGGTAGCTTGTCCTGTGAAATCCAAGAGGTCTTCAAGAGCCTTGGCATTACTTGTCCCATTTTGGTCCAGAGAAACACCTGGCATAAGTTCATTCATGGGTGAATATTCAGGAATAGAGATAAGTTCTTCTTTTGAAACCGGGCTATATGAAAGATAAACGAAAGGAGGACACAGAATAAGACGTGGGTAACTTTTCATTAAGTAACACTCAAATTAAACTTCTGAGAGTTCAAAAACTTATTTTAAAGGCCAGCTGCAGCAAGACTCTACCTAGAATACATCCTAACCCAAAGAAAAAGTCATTGCTCTGTTCAGGATAGAAGGTCATACCTAATCTATATCCCTTAAGGATTAAGGTTTGTGGTAGTTGTGTGATGTGAGCACTCATCTCCTAAACCCACATTTTTGACCGTTTATCAGTCAGTCACTGTTTCAATCCCTGCACCATTCCCTTACCTAAATGTTTATTACACCTTTCAAATTACTGTCCTGACCCTGCAACATTTGCTTAAAGCACTCACATTTCACAACTTAAATAAAAAGTTACTTCTTAAGACCTTACGATATACTTCAGACATAGAAATCCCATCATTAAATTTAAGAAATGCTATAACCACCTGCTTTGCTGAGACTAGTAAGGCTAGTGCATTTTAGTTTGGAGAAGAGAAGGCAGAGGAAGGATTTCACAAAGATTTCTAAAACCACAACGAGGTGGGGGACGAGTTGAGGGCAAAACTATCATGGCATTAAATGCTGCAACACAAAGCCTAAGGGGTGCCCAATGCCACCAATAAGAAACTGATCAAAGAACATAATTTACAGATCAAAGAACATAATTTTCCCAGTGAGACTGTACTGCAGCACTTGTTCCAGGTCAGGTCCTAGACACAAACATTATCAACAGGTCAAAAAAACCACCAACTTGGATGTACTCATGGGCAACATGTCAACCAGTGGCTATTTAGAAGGCCAAGGCAGAGCTGCCCCATCTAATATCCATAATGCAACACTTCAGTGTGGGCTTGGATTGCACAAAATGGTGGGTTCAGGTGCTCTCCCTCACTAGTTTTTCTTACTGATACTCTCCAAGACCAAATAATCGGCTACATGGACTTCTGGTCTGTCCCAGCAGGGCATTTTCTATGTATTTATGCATAGTTACTGGAAATACTGAAACAGTATGAGAGGTTCAGCTGTTTTAGTGATTAAGGAAGAACTGTATAAAAATTCTACATTTAAAATTGTCTTAATAGCCTTAAATTAACATCCTATATATAAAAATATGTAAATAATAAAACTTAAAATCAAAAAATCCTTCTTTTCTGCATGTCCTTCTGAAAATCCAAGAGTATTTAAAAACAAAGTTATTTACTGATTTCCATACACTTCTACTTGTTAAGTACTTAAAATGCTCAATGCATTATTTTCTTTACTCTGTATAGAGGCAGAGAAGCTCATACATCAGAGCACACCACAGCAGACACCTGACTGCCATGCTGGGGGGTAGGTGAGAAGAAAGTAGTGAAGTATTAACAAGTGAAACAGAAAATTTTGTGTCTCATATGAATTCCACAATCCCTCTTGGTAGATTCAGTCTGTACCTCACATCCATGGACTGAACCTCATCTGTTGAATCTTCCATGCTGTTCGATTTCCCATCAACAGCTTCCAGCTGAATTAGTCCTGGAACTGACTTCAGTCCATTAGCAACTACATCTTGGGACGGGATTACAGAAGCAGCACTTTCTAAGCTTTTACTTTTCAGGCAGGTTGCCAATCCATTGATCTCTACAAAAGAAGGTTAGAAATTATTACAGTAGGAGCTTCTTTAAATAGTTTGAGGTTACAGATTGAGTAGAAAGGAAGACTGACAGTGCAGTAGGACTTAATTTAAATTTATGACTCATCATACTATACTGTCGTTCCTCTTTCCACTCCAAAACTGCTCTTTATGCTGCATCTTTTAAATTTGAGCAAACAGGAAGAGAATATCTTTTATGTCATGTACTAAAAGCCTTAGCCTGGGGAAGTAAACAAAATACAGATAAATGCCAGATATATATTTTATTTAATAATACTTTAAATACATATTTTTTTATAAAGTCAAATTAAATGTAAGATTTAGAGACATACTATAAAAAGCTTGCAGGCTTGGTTGTGTGCAAAAATTTTCTACCTACAAAATTTGAAGGTAGATTGCAGCAATCAAATTGACACATTAGAACTTTTCATTTACAAAAATGCTACCTCAGGTACTCAAATGGAAGAGAAACTTTCTTCTGCTTAAGTGGCAAAATTTCTAACATTTGTCACTGATGCAAATGTAGCTGTTCTTTTTGAGATGAAAGCAAAGAATTTATGAAAGTACACAATGTTCTGCCTCAGATCACAAAACTCTGAAGAGAACCAATTGTGAAAATAGGTCAGAAAATGGCAATTTTTACCTGGCTGGTTGATAACAAGTGCCTTTGGTTGCTTTTCCACATTCAGAGTTGATGGTATCTCCAGTTTTGGCTCTTCCTTCTGAAATCAAGTAATGACTCAAGCCTGTTAGAGGAAGGACTGTAACCTTCGTGGAACTGACTGGACTCGAAATCTCTGAGACTGCCCAGGGCCACAGGGCAGTCAAAGCAAGGCCATCAACAGCAAGACAGGATTCCCTCCCCACCCCATCTTTAATTAGGCATAGCATTTTTTTAAATTCAAAAAGAAAACATTCTCTGAAAGTAACTGAAGAAACAGTTTCCTTAGTAGATTAGAAGTGAAAACCTGACTGTCACTTCTTAGCTGGTAACAACTGCCTTGCTTTCAATCCTACACTCCTGACAGGCTTAACAAGGAGAGCTCAGTAACTAACTCACTGGCTGGTACAAAGCAGGAAAAGACACATCAACAGCAGCAAACAGTACAGATCCAGCATCCAGAAACAGGCTGTGGCCACTTTGCTGGGTAGTAAGGGGGGTTAACCTACAACACTTGCACAAAGCTGTGTCTCTGCAGCAGTGGCACAGCAATGGCTGTGACAAACCAAGAGTCGTTTTCAGTTCAAAATACGACAAATTTGGGTCTAGAGTGTACCCAAGTAACTTACTAACATGGCACTACTCTAGAATTCAATTTCCACATATGGAAAAGAAACCAAACCAAAACAAATCATGCAATCACATACGGCTTCATACCTTTATTTCTGGTGTTTCGCTCTTCCTTGTTCTCTTCATTATTTCATCTATTCTCTACAAATAAAAATAAATTTGGGGATGAGACAGCAGACAGAATATTTAACACAAGAGACAAAGAGAAGAAGAAAAAGACAAAAAGACATTTCTCTTTACTGTCACGGCCTCATCCCTGCCTGTCTTGGAAAATGGAGAACAAATAAGAAAAATAAAGAAAACAAAAGGTAGAAAACAACTTGGAGCTGGCTTTCACCTATTAGATCTCACAGAACATGACCTTTTCAGTAGAGGCACTTTAGAAACAGGCATTTTAATACCAAGGGTTTGCAGTTATGAGTTGTGTTCATTCCTGGAACAAGACATTAGTTTAAAGCCAACAGCAATTATTTTAATTTAGTTCTTCTTCCACCTATTTCCAAACAGTTCCTTTAAAAATAGTTAGCCTTTTTGGAATAGAAGAGTAAAATGAAGTATCTGAAGTTATTCTTGCTGTAAAGGTGCAAGGCATTATCCTAAAATACTTTTGTTTTCCTTCTTTGTTCATTAAAAAAGGAACCTATTTCAGCTGTAAGACACTTTGGTTTGGTATTATAATCTCCAACTGAAACATGCTGCCAGTGCAGTCGTAAACAGTTAGAAATGTATTGGAACAAAATATATGGATAGATGACCTTTTGTAACCAGACAGAGGTTCTGCAGCTGTTCTCTCTTTCCTGCCACAGAGCTGTAGACAAAGCTAATTTATGCAGCTCCAGCCATTTCCCAGTGCACTGGCCACAGTCCTGCTGCCTCTGCACAATGTAACCAGAGACAAGCCAGGTGGGAGAAAAGATGTTTGTTAATCACATGAACTTTCTCCATTAATGACACAGAACTTCTGTTGAGAAAATTTTAAAAAAAGTCATTCATGTTCCTCAGTAGTCTGTGATGTCCTGGGTTGGGTAGCAATTGACATTTGCCTTGACATGCCATTCCCTGTTTGTCTCAGGCATTTATTTAACTTTTCAGGTAGAGGCTGATTCTGTGTTTGCTCAGTGCAGAGTAGGCAGTCATTTGTCTTAGGCAATTCCACTGTGTTACAAATTTTGATGTCCACGTTCCCCTAACATGTCAGTAGCAAATACTAAGTTTGACATAACTAGTCATCTGTAATCCCTCCAGATTATTGTTAGTAGATACTATTGGGTACTTCCTGGATTATGCATTTAAACAAGAAATGAAATAATTATCTGGAGATGCAAATATCTACCTTCTTCCGTTCCAGTCTTTCTTGCTCAATTTGCTGCATGATTTGTTCCCTTTCAAGACGAAGTTGTTCAGCTGCCTCACGGGCTTTGATTTCTGCTTCTTCCCTCTAATCAAAATGTGTAAAATATGACAGGGCCATTATTTATTTCAGGTATATTACCAAATACTATGAAGTATTTATTTATATGTATATAAAGTTTCACATTTCTGCTTGAGATGGTACCTGTTTCTCAAGCTTGGCCTGGAGCTCTTTTTCTTGCTTTTCCTTTAGCATTTGTTCTTCCTCAGCTCTCCTCCTGGCTTCCTCTTCTGCCTTTTTTCTGGCTGCTTCTTCTTCACGTTTTCTTTCCTCCTCCTTCTTACGAGCTTCTTCTTCCAGACGAAGCCTTTCTTCTTCTGCCTTTCTTTTCTGTTCCTCTCTTTCAAGCCTGCAAAAAATGTAACTGTGTTTAAAAGGCTTCACCTTGCTTAGCATCAAACACACGTTTTCATGAAAGATGCCAAGATACAGCAAAGAGGTTGAACACATGCTCAGGATTCAGGCTGCTACCAAACTTTTACTCCGATCTTATTTTCAATGCCTAAAATATTTCACAGAAATTAAAATTTCCATTTAGAGTGTCAATAATAAAATTAAATTTCAAGAATAAAAACATCCCTCTTCCCCTGTACTTGACACCCAGAATGCTGGTATCTATAAGCCAGCAGGTTCTTTTATCCTTTGTTTCAGCTGAAGATAAACAAACTGGATGAGTAGCAGCAGAAGTCCACAAAACACAGTGGAACACTAGAAAGGGTGGGTCTAAACTCCACCTGTGCTGTTCCCTGGCCCACTAAGGGACATCATGCTCCTTTGTCACCACTGGCAAGAGCTGCTTTGCAAGTGATCATTCTTATCGTTCTGTCAGGGATTCAGAGCCAAAGTGGCAGGAGCTGGTGATTCCACTCCTACCCACCCCCCGCCATGTTTTTAGTAATTAAAAAGCAAAGTTGAATCTAGACATGCAGAGCTAGTGATTTACTATTACAGGTTTGAAGGAAGGGTTTGACACTTGCAACCAGCATCCCATGTGGAGAACAATCTAAAAGCTTGCTCAGAGAATAGGCCAGAACCAGAATTTTGCTGCTTAGACACAGCACCCTTCATTATGCCCACACTCCTAAAGCCCTCAGTGCCTACAGCAGAGTTGGCAGAAAGATGAACTTCAGGTTCATCTGTTGCACAATACCAGCCTTCCCATTTAATGCATATACTACTACTGCAAGACTTCTTCTATGTGATCTACTCATTTAAAGCTGCCTCAAATATTTTTTTTACAATGTAAAATACTTCAGGTATGTCCAGACTGCAGTGTGCAGTACACTGCAGTGTGGACATACCTGAAGTACTTGGATAAGTAATAGTTTTTTCAAGCTTCTGAAAGAGGCCAAATCATTATTTTCTAAACTTCGCTGGTTATAGAGACTGAAAAAGACATTAATGAAATATGATTCTGAGATTAAAGAAATTAACAGTTAAGCTCCCACTCGACTCTAAAACTACCACAGATTCAAGTATTTTCAATGATACAGGTTTAATTATTAGGTAATAACTTTCACAAAGCAATAGACACACCTTTCCCGTTCTTCTCTTTCCTGCCTCTCCTTTTCTTCTTGTTCTTTCTGCAGACGGGCCTGTCGTCTTTTTTCAGCTAAAATTTTTGAAGCTTCTTCTGCATCACTTGTTCCTGCCGTGATCTTCCCTAAGAGAAGAGGACCAAGGGTGGAAAGTTTAGCAGGGAACAAAGAGAGTGAGTGCTCAGCAACTTCAAACTCGCGCAGAAGCTGAAATGGGCCTGGTTCACACTGGAAGACGCCTTTTTAGAGCACCCCTCAGCATTTTCAGCAGATAGAATATGAAATTGGTAAGGGCATCCCTGAATTTCAGCATTTTCACATCCCTGTTAACAAGTGGTTTTGGTACATTAGTGAAAACTATACATTTACAGGTTCCAGTAAGTATCTTCACACTTCCTCATAAGCCTATGACAGAGCAGCTTCATGAAAAGAACAGCTCATCACTGTTTAAAAGTCTCAGGGACCCACGACATCTTGCAATATATTCTTGCAGTAAGACTCACCTTCGCTATTCTCAGTCTTCCCAGCAGAAGGCACGTGCTTCTCAGGAGCCACCTGGCCTGCCTCGTCAGGGCGCGCTCCTGGGGACTTCTGATGGCCGGCATTTTCTTTCTCCTTGTCTGCTTTCTTTTTAGGAGTTTCCTGGTTGAGATTAGAAGCGGCACGATGCTTCACAGGAGAAGCTGGATATTGTTTGGTGTTTTTAGGAGACTGTGGGTAAGTCTTTGCAACTGCCCTGATGAGGGAAAACAAAAATCAAAAGAAAAAGCCATGTGTTACACAGCTTGGAATTGAACTCCCGCTTCCCATACGTCATTGTTCTCTTGTGTTTCTGGCTACATAGCAGTACCAGCTGTTTTGCACAATACTGGATAGAATCACCTGGATGCAAGCAACCAGAACTTGAAATGCAGGGAATTGGCATGCAACTGCACAGGATCACAGAAAATTCTCATTTAAACAGACTAGTAACACTGTCTAGGTGAGAGATAGGAAATCAGGGATTACCTAAACTGATGATTTTAGTAATGACCATTTCATAACAATTCTGTCAACATTACTGCATTCTACAGTCCATCTCAACATTTAAAACAAAGCTATGGCTGCTTTCTGTCTGTAGAAATTATAATGAATACAGTGTGCTGCCTTCATCTAAGTACCACCTTGCCAAACATGGTCTTTTTTATACAGTATTGGATTTTCAAAACCAAGATTTTCAAAAGCAAGAAATACTACTATAAACAAAGGTAAATTTGAGTATCGCAGAAAGAGACAGAACTGACCAAACCATTGCACCATCAGCTTTGCTGTTTCAGTTAGTGCTTTAATCAGCACCAATGGAACAGACTCAAGACTCAAAACTCAGCTCTTGGAATTCACCCAGATGCACCTATGGAGATGGGGATGCAGCCCACTGACTGTTTGGCTGTTGGACACTTCAGGTGAAGTGATAACCTCACTTCTGAAGTCAGTTCAGGGAAGGTGGAAGGACAAAGATACCTGATATTCACTGAAAATAGGTGCACATAAAGAGAACAGATTACCAGGAAACATAAAACTACCACAAACACCATTCGTTATTTATGTAACGCCAGTAACTAGCACTTATAATGTTAAGAGAGGCTGTGATGTGTGACTGAATAGTATGAGAATAAAGAGATTACAATCTTAAAATAATGATTTATGTGAGTCCCATTAGAATAAATAATCCTACATTAAACCGAACATTACACATGTATTTTTAACCTTCTCTATGGAAATGCAATTATGATATAAATGTATTACCCTTTATCACTTTTTTAATCTAAACAATATAGAGTTTCATATACTATAACTTGTTTTCTGGACTATACACTCACTCTGGCAGACCACAAATATGAAAAACATGGACAATGGCTGAAAATTAATGGACTGGAGTGGCAAGTTTTATGTAGTAACTATAGTACTGTGTGGTCAGAGACTATTATAACTGGAACAGCATTTGCATTACAGAGCAGACAATAAAAATTAGAAGTCTTTCAACTCCCCCCACGAATTTATGAATTCAGTAGAAGAGCGGGTTCTCTTCCACCATATTATGCTGCATTTGTAAGAGGTTGAAACACTGGAATACAGGGAGCTCATTGAGAGCTGTCTGGTTTGTGGGGAGGAAGATACTCCAGAGCATTGCACCATCTGTACTTTCTTACTCCCACAGAAGAGCCATCACAGACTCCAAAAGCCCTCAGGCTGCAGGAACAATAGCACCCAACCAAATTTGAAGTTCAGCTCAGGTACCCTCTGCCTGCAGGCCCAGGAGCTCCGTGTCAGCTCAGGTCCTTGCCTGAGTTAAGCTGTCGGTAAGCCTGTTCTTCTTGGCTTCCTAACCTGCGGATCCTGACACGATGTCCTGGCTTGTCCTTGGACTTGCCTCAGAGTAAGGCCTTGGTTGGCTATCACTGGACTCTTGGCTGACCCTGGTCACCATCACCAGACCTACCCTGGGCACTTTTTGTCTGCTATGGGATGGGGTCCTGTGGGTGAGGTCCCCGTTCTTGTCTGCCCTACTGCCACCCACTACTCCTGCTGCTGCACGACAGAAACAGGCTTTGGGAGATGAGAACAGGCAAGTCTGTTTCCAGGTCTTGAGAAAAACAGCAATGGGAGAAGCCAGTGAGATTGGCTGGTGTTAACCAAGTCTGGGTTTAGCATTGTCTTTAGATTCCTTTTTAGGATACAGATGGATTTCCAAGCCCTTCTGAAGGCAAGAGCAGAGAATTTGAGGCCCCACCTACACGTGTACATCTCACACGTGCCTCATCATGACAGTCATTTCCAATTGCATTTCATAAAAATATAACTGGTAAATACAAAGTAAACAACATTTTTTCTTATGTTTTCCTGCAGCACAGAGGATGCTTCTTGCTAATTAGACACTTCTTCAAAGCACAGTCCCTTCTTGCTGTCTTTGGTTTACGTTTCCAACTTTACCACATGTTCCTTGCAATGCATTTTATTGAACCTGTTGTGACAGCAGGAGCAAAACAGGCTAATAACTAAAGCTGAGTCATTTTCAGTGTCAGCACAGAAGTAATTGTTCTCTAATAAAGACATGACAATCAAATTAAAGAGGTTGGTAGGAAGGAGTCTAGTCATGAGAGCTACATATCTTGCACTGCATAGGCATTAGAGCAGACTGGCCGTACAACTTACCTGTTGGACTAGAAACATGTTGAATGTACTCTTTAAGTAGTACATCTTTGAACTTTTAGACCGACAGTAATTTTTTGTTACAGCTTTTGGGCCGGAATAACAAGTATGGTTTTGCTTCCTCTAAAGCAAACAAAAGCAAGAAGCTTAATAAAAGACCGGTTACTGCAGTGCAAGGAGTGAAAAGATGAGAAAGAATTTTTATATAATTTACTGGATGCCAGTAGAAAGTAGTAAATCAACATTGTTTTCTCCCTTGTATTCAAAACATATAGTCAACTTAGCATCTTTAACATTCTTAGACACAGGCAAAATTGTTACTGGAAAAAACACTCCTTCTAAATAGTATTTAAATTATGCTGCTTTACACCAGAAAGGGCCAAACTTGATTGTGAAGACAGAAAAATGGGATTATTAAGATAAAAAAAGTATAAAAACTTGTATAAGAGTCTGCTTAGGTTTAAAGAACGTTTTGGTTTTGACATGAGAGAAAAGGAAAAGGATATAAGGGGACCACGTTAAGAGAGTGGGATCACAGAATTGTGCATGATGAGGATCAGAGAATTAAGATAAATCGCTAAAATCCAAGAAGTGGCAGCATGTTATCTGTCTGACAGTTCACTCACCTCAGTAACTAGATTTTACAGGGGAATACAGAAGTACCAGAAGCATCTTCCTCCCTCCAAGAAGATATTAGTTTTCTCACCTAACTGCCCTGTGTTGGTATGGGGGCAGCAGCATTTAAGAAGCAGACCCCTACAGGCACTGCTAGAACCTCTATCAGGTGTGAGGATCCACTGATCCATAAATTACAGTGGCTCTTATTTAATTATGAAAGGGATAGTCCATACTGCAGAAGAATGTCTCAGGAAGAGTAAAAGAAGGGTTCTATGCTTCCTTTTGCTAAGCAGAGAAAATAAAGTACATGTGGCACACGAATCAGAGGTCACATCCAATTCTGGCCATAAACAGCATGGGAGACAACAGCAAGCTTTCTTGAAAAGCCAGGTATAAGACAGGTCACTGGTTATGGCAGTTCAGAAAGCTGACTGTGAATCACAAATCTGCAGCATATTTTTTTCCTCTATTAATTCAACAAAAGCTCTGCTGAAACCACACTGAGGACTTGCATGTTCTCCAGCCTGCTTTCTGACACCACTCTGATCACAAGCTATTCCTGGGTTCTGACATTTTTCCTCTGCTATCTGTGATATTTATTCAAAAGCAGTTTTCTTTCACTCTTAGTTTTGATCTCTTCTAACAAGGGACAGATTTCTCTTTTACATTTCTTAAAAGAGTACAAACTCAGTGTAGCCCTGTAGAATAGGTATTTTGATAGCTGTGTTATTATAGATGTTTCAAAATCTTGAATTGGCTCATTATCCAGCCAATTGCTGAAAAAACCCTCAAAATAGTCTTGATCCAGCATTCTACCTATTGTTTTTATCTTTCTAATTCAAAACAAAGATCAAGAGTAGGGTATGTAGCACATATGAAATAAAATCTAAAAGTAGGTCACTGCAGGACTTATAGAAGCTACTTCTGTGGGGAATTCACCATGTGCAGACACCTTTCCAATAACTCATTTTTAGAAATTTCTACAAGTCTGGGTTTTTTTTTTGTCCCACTCCACGTTTATATTCCAACAGCATTCTGTAATTTGATTGAACATTCCGACACCAAGAGCTTGTCCCAGTGACTGCAGTGGGTTGTCACCCAAAGGAATCACCAAGTCAGGTGTTCAGTTAGTGAAATCATGAGCAAAGAACAATGACACAGTCTGGGATCTGGAAATGAAATATGAACCACCACCCACCAGCAGTGCTGAAGTCACTTTTCCCTTCCCCCTTGCCTCTTCCTCCTTCTCATATGAGGCAACGCTTTGGCAAAAGAATATGACACAGAGCCTTGTCAGAGCTTTCCATTTTTGTTCACTGGCTTGTACTACGGTTCATCTGAAGACACTTAAAGCTAAATCACTAAATCACACTTCCCTGATTCAGTCAGGTGCCATTGATTTCCAAGGGACTATTTACCCAAAGACATGTGAAGGACACAGGCTTTATTGCCTTCCCAATCTATAAGGGAGGACACTTACCTATTCTCTGAGGGATACTGCAAGAATAAACCCATTAATGTATAGATCTTTGAAGATGAAGCATTTAAAAAAAAAATTACCCAAACCCCTGGTATTATTGATCTTGTGAAAGATCTGAAGAAAAGGAGCACTTTACACAATCAGTATCCAAGAGTAATTGATAAAATTAGAGATAATGTCTCAATTATTCAAACTCTAATCCATTAACTTTCATCTTTGTCAACTGATCCACATTAGATTCAAAATAATAGTTTTAGATTTTTTTCTTGTGTGACATTTCATGATATATTTACTTTTCCACATAACTTCAAGTTTTGAATTCTTTCCCTGTTTTTAATTTTTGCTCAGCATATTTTTATTTTTTCCCCTTCTCTCCTTTTTTCACCCTTGCCTGTTCACTCATTTTGTCTTGGACACTGTGTTTTTGGACTGTCCCTTTTTGCTTTCTCACTAAAGTTTGCACATTCAAACATTATTATTTTATTTATGTGATTACTGCAACGCTGTTCTGCCATCATTCATTCTGTCTCTTTAGGCTGAAGTTTTATTGTCTTGTTTGATCTTGTTTCAACTACTTTACCATGATAAAAAGAGCTTTTTAATTAATAAATAATGAAGTAACATATAAAGAAGACAAGCAATTACCACTCAGAAACCAAGATGACAACTGTGAAGAACTAGAAACTAGAACAATACCAAGAAAACTTGAATTTCAAGTCATATACTTTTAAGAAGAGAAATGCATAGAGCTAATTGTCATCTAAATCACTGCCCATACTTGATTCTGTCCTCAACAGCTTTGAAGTGAAGGTGCTGTGCAGGATCAGTAACTACTAATGCTGTATAATATGTACTCTTATGTCTTCCACAGTATTTTTTTTTGGCCACATGGTGTGCTGGAAGAGAAAATATTAAACTTACAAAAGATCATTAGGTTTGCAAGGAGAAAGAGTATTTGTATACATATTTAGTCAGATTAAAAGTATACTTATATGGCAGATAATGATCTTGCTGATCAGTGGCTTTAAATATAGGCAGTAAGGCTTTTGGAACCTTCCTTCAGATTCACTGACAATTAACTGTGAAACTTGAGATGTATTAAAAAAAAGTATGTTATTATTATTAATAATAATAATATTAATATTTATATAATAATACGATGTGGTGATCAGGACACCTTTTTTATTTTAAAATTATGAGGGGAAGTTCTGTAAGTGCTGAAGTAGAACTGTCTTTCTGGAACCAGTAATACAGACGCATTTAAACTCTATTTGCTGTATCTCTCTAAGATCAAGGAGGGTGTTTTAATTGGGCTACATTAAGATTAAATGCTCACTAATACATTTCTAGCTGTGGTCAGAATCAGATTCTCTTGAGAAAGAGAAGGAGGGGGAAAAAAAAAGGATCACTATTGTGGCTCACAATCACAGAGAAACTCATCAGTAGGCTTCTTAATTCCTCCATGCAGCATCTGTTTCTTCCTCTAAAAATAGTATTCCTTAAATTCCTGTATTCCTTATAGGAGTGAAAACATTTTACTATAAAAAAGGTTCTCATAATCTGCGCATTTGGGAAAAAAATCTCCATCTTTGCCAGACCTTTTATGGAAATTAGTGTTACCAATTAAGACTGGGCACACTTTTTTCACATAGCTCTAAACATCTGTTTCACAAAAGCTTTTTCTTTTTACCCCTACACATCTCCATGGTGGTCTACACTGACCTTTTGGACGTCTGCCCATCAAGGAGCACTTGACTCTCAGCTATCCATTTCCCACCAATCATTTTGTTTAAGTACATGTGTCTCTTGGTATGTCTCATACTGGCTGAACGAACTGAGAGATGCTTTCTGAACAGGGAGCATCAGTACTTGTGGAATAATACATATTTTTATAGCTCAAACTTTTTTTCTGTACATTACAGAGAGTCACTAGACAATTATCTGCTCAAAACTGTAAAAAACCTGGCATTAACACTTCATATCAATCCATTTTTTACAGAATGTACGTAGTTCAAAATCTGACAATGTTATATATGATATCGAAAGTTTGAGAATTTGTAGCCTTATAATGTGAACCAAGAATTGCAGTGTCCCAGTTACATGCAAGGGGATGTCTAAACCAGAAAGAATGCCCAGAGTCAGATGGTTTCCTGTATGTTGTTTAGCACCACATTCACACACAAAATCATTCTCCTATACCCTCAGAGCTGAAACAGAAAAAGAACACCAGCTAGTGTTTGAGGCAGAAGAAATTTGTCAGAAAGGGGATCATCAATATTGACTTAAAATATGGCCTGCTGCAGATTAAAAAATGATAAACAAATAAGACAAAAAGATACAATTTTCAAGACAGAAGTGGGACCCATGAACAGGGCCTTAGGAGAAAAAAACAAGCCAATCAAACAGCCAAAAAAATCAGACAACTACCGTAGACCATGACTACTTTAGCACACTTCTACATTTGAGTCAGATCTTCTAAGAAACCTGAAGACCCATTTGCTCAGACCTGAGTTGCAAGCTGTGGTACACAGACTAGAGTTTTCAGCAAAAGATAATCAAGAAAAGCAACTCAATTGCCAATAAGCCTAGATGTGCTACAGGTCCACAGCTGCATGAAAAAAAAAAAGAACAAAAGGCAACAAAGTCACAGAGGTCTGCAAATGAGCAAAGGTTAAAACCAATGGTTTAGATGACACGTAGTTAAGTATATTTATGGCTCCAGATGGTCATGCCAACAATAGGAAATGCATATATTAAATGCTGGAATTTCTAGTTAGTATTCATGTTGTGTGCATTTCTTCACATTAGGCAGTTTCTTCAAAATCAAATAAAACAACAGCATACTTAAAAATAAATGTTAAATAAAATTTCACATGAATTACGAAATGCACTATAATCTCAAATGACTGAGAAAAGGTAGACAATTGTCTGTAGTGAGCACTAACACAATCTTACATATATTAGATTTGTTCATCTCCATCTCTCCCTCTTCCCATTTGTATATGTGTGTATGTATAAAATTAACTAGATTCTGTACAACACTTCAAAGGAAGTTCCTCACAAATCTATGTCTTATTTATAGGTAACAAGAAGTTCACAGCATATTAGTCCACTAATAAGAAAGGCATACTTAGGTGTTGCAGGTGATGCAGATCTTCTGGACATGGCAGCAGGAGAATCAGACCTTCTCAGAGGAGATCCCATACCAGATGAGGAACCAGGTGTTGTGGGTCGCTTCTCTTTCTTTATCTTCTCAGTCTAGAAGCACAGTTCATCTTAGTTTCCATAATTAGCATCAACAAATCAAAAATTTATTTGTTTTATTAACAAGATGTCATATAAAGTGATTTCTGTAACATACACTTGAAAGGTTTTTAAACAGCAGCTCACAACTGAGGTGCTATTAATAGTTTTTTGTTTTACACAGACATAACACACATCCACCTCGTCTTGCATAGACAAGGGATGGTGGCACTGGGTGGAGTCTTCAAAATCACACCTAAGACTGACACTACACAAATCTTTACTCCCAGCTTTGGTCCTTTCATTTGCAGTTAATTTAGATGGCATGAATTCCTGTATTAACTATTACAAGACACAAGACCTTATGTGAATTTTACAGTCCTCACATGGACCTTTTTTTAAAACATGCCTTAATCTGTGTAGACTCAGCAAAGAAAGAGTTAAGCAAGTGGTGTAAAACAGGCACTGTCAATACACTTGAGTTTCTGAAATACGTGAAGCTTGCTCATTAACCAGAAAGACTGGATACTCAGTGGGGAAATCTTATTTGTCATCCCCATTCCCAGAAGTTCGAAGTAAGTCCAAAAACATACACTTCAATGCCTCAGTTCCCTGAAAATAAAGGTGTTGCTGTTTCAAATAGCAGCACTCAACACGGATTCCCAGAAGGAGGAAGATATCAAAATGCTGCTTACGTGGAGCACAACAGCAACAGACATTGGCTAGGCTGTTTTTTACAGCAGGGCTAGCACTTTATTTGTATTCATGTAAAGGGAAAGGTAGCAAGCAGAAGCAGCATCACTTTACCCAGCAGTGAATCAAAACCATTTCAAACCCACCTGAGTAACTTCGGCTGCAGGCGCCCCTTTCATGGCACTGGAGGCGGAGGGTGAAGTCGCCTTCTTCCTGTCGGTGCTCCGAGTGGGAGAAGCCTTGTAGGGAGACTTAAGAGGACTAGCTGGTGCTACACGAGGACAGATATGGAATACTAAAGAGTTATAGTACAATAGCAAGAGCAAAAGGGAGCACAGACAGAGGAAGTAAGGGAGAGGAGAAAACAGCATACTTTTATGTTATAATGTTCAAAGGTAGTTTTAAAGGATTTTTTTAATAAGTGTTTCAACAGATTACATTATGTAACATGTTCAACATGGTCCCACGTTTATTCAAAATGTCTCAACTGAAAGTAACATTTTACAGGATTTTTTTAGAAATTATCTCTAAAATATTGCTCTCTTACATACTTTTTGAACTACCTATGTGATTATTTTTTCCTCAGAAAAATTCAACTTTGAATATGATAAAAAGAGTAATCAGATAATTCTAGCTGGGTGACTTCTGAACAAATACCGCAAAACAGGAAAGGTGACAGGAGCATAGGGAGTGTTTGGATTTTTTTTAAAGCTTAAACATGGCAATGGCACCTAAATACCTTACTTACATTTCAAAATAATACTTAATTTAAAAAAATTAACCAAAAACCCCCAAACCTAAACTAAATGCTGCTGTAGGTATTTCAGTTATTGTTATTTGTGGGACACATCAATTTGAGTGTGACACACGCATTACAGTTTACAGGGTAACTCTTTTTTTATTTGCAATATGAACAGGATTTTTTTTAAATGGTATATTTTACCGCTGGTTTTGTTCATATTGCCTTCTAAGATGAAACCTTCACATACACATAGAACAATCAACAGAGTATATCTTTTATTAATAAGACAGACATTAATTGCAACCAAATGATAGTGTGTTTCCAATCATAGTCAACTAAAGTCAAGAAGATATGACTTAGGAAAAACAGTATTATGTGCTAATGTAAAGAAACTCACATTTCCAATCTTTTTTTTTTTTTAATCAGAGGCAGTCTCATAAAATTTCTTATGAAGCCTTTTTGTATGCTTTAAAGTTTAACTAGTCCTTTGTATTCTTTGACACACTTTCCAGCAAGCTGGCATAAGGTCACTGAATATTGGGAAAAGTGTTCAGAAACTTAATGCCTGCTTAAGGTAAGTATTTTCACTTCAAGTGTTAAAAGAATTAATTATGTGTCCAGTAACAACTGTTTGCCTGAATATCTTAATTCGGAGTGACATTAATAATGTATTGCCCTGGAGTCTTAAATTGAGGCTCCTCATTTCTAAGCATACAGAAAACTCAGGAGCAGAGCAATTTTGACCCCAGTATAATGAGCTCTTGGAAAGGAAGAAGCCTCTCCCCTGTGCAGAAACCTACTTCTATGGTGAGAAGTATACGACAAATGGGAGATCTCACTCAACACTTTTGCTGGCAATTACTGACAAAACCATCAGCTACAGCCCCATCGCCTTGCGAGGAAATGACAAGAGGATGCTGATTCAAAAAGCTGTTCCCAAAATCAGCTCTTCTGTCTCAGCTGAGTGAGAAAGCAGTTTGCAGGCCAAATGGTATCCTTGTCAGACATGCCAGCGTGCTACTTTAAAGGTCCTGTGATGGAGAGTGAGATAAAGCTGGGAGTTTACCAACAAAACGAGTGGGGAAGGAAAAAAGTCATCCCTACCGATTTCTTTGATATCACATACAACATGGAAAACGTCACCTATAGGTGACCCTAGCAATTCACCTCAAAATCTTAAGCAGAATATACTGATCTAATTTTGACTTGGTTTTTGCTCCCTCTTCGCAGTAGCTGATCGCAGAGCAGTAAGCAAACTGGGAGTTTTCTCATGGCCCAAGTACTGTAGGACAACATCTTTGCTTCCAGTAGAGGCTGCTTTTAATGTAGAAACAAGAGAAGCAATTTTAGAGCCATTCAGTATCAATGTCCTTATGCACTGAACAAAGAAGCAATGCACAAGGGAAAGTAGGTTTACTCTGCAATTTTTTTAAAAATAGCTTTGTATTAAAAGCACTGATGCAAGACCTAAGTCTGCTTTAACCATGGTGTGTGAAAATATTCATAATAAAGATGGTCAGTCTTTATCACCTAAATTATTTAATCCTGGAAAAATGTTTCCTTTTGCAGACAGGCATTGGGGTGTGGTCTTTGGTGTGCTTTTTGGTTTGTTTATTTTATTAAAAGTAATACCAGCTGTTAAACTTTTGTTGTGTTTCAGCCAACACTGTGACCAGGTATAGCTTTGTAAGTAGAAACTATTCTGGAAGTCAGGCACTTGCCTAAGTATTATCAGGACTGGACACATTCGTTTTGTAGACATTTGCAAAATAATTGGTTTACCAGACTACCATTTACAGATAGGAATGGTAAATATCATCCCTTAAAGATCAATAACTTTTGGAACTGACACCTTCTTATCAGCATCTCTGTTTTTTTTCTCTAAGTATGTATCATTTTGTATGTGTATGTACACCTAAATATATATATAAACACACAGTCATGCAGTTAAAGGCAAAAAGGTATTTAACAGCTAAAAACGGGAACCCTCGTAAAAATAATTAAGGCTCAAATGGTGCACTGGGATTTTTGTTCTACATACTATTAGGGTATGACAGGGATGACATTAATAAATCAATCAAAGCCTCTGAGAGGTGTCACACCCTCATCTAAAAACCTACTTCTTACATGAAAATATTCAGCTTTTCCACTGGCTTCAGTTTTAATGATTTAGTTGGGTTTTTTTTTCCTAAAATAGACATTCAGGACAGGACAGACAAGATGATGCGCTTTTCTAAGATTTTAAATACGCTGCAATCAGGAACAACTTAGTTCGTCGTTGATTTTGTGCTACCACGTAAACTGTCATTTGGTTCATGGTACTCCATTTCTTTCAGCAACTACGCAGATGCAGCCACAAATACACCTGAATGGTTTCAAAGTAAGTCACATTTTACCTGGAGTATTGTACTGCTCAGAAAGCATTAATGTACTTCTGCTTCTGGCTAAAGATGACTGTGTGGGAGTCAGCAGTCGAGAAACAATAAAGTTTTCCATTGGACTAAGATGCATGCGGTGAGCTGAAGGATGGGAGCAAATAAAATACAATTTAAAATGCAAATAAATAAAACAATGTTAGGTAAAAATAACTGAAACAAAATGATGAAATGATTAAATGAAATGCCAAAAACTCTGGAAGTGTTTGAGATTTTAATATTTGAAGATAATTTTCATTCCCTCTGAAAAAGGCCTTCTAGTTTCTGCATCCTTTTAAATTATTTTCCCACCTGTACAATAAATATAGTAAGGTTAAGACTGTGTTGCATTTTGTTCTTACTCAGAGGCATGTTCCATTATGTAAAATGGTTGCTTTCATGACTCAGCTTGAAAAAGGTTTGTCTTCTTCCCCAGCAGAAGAGGTAAAACATTTGATGTAACAGCGCGGCTGTTCCCTAATGTGCCAACCAAACTGGGACTGCACTTAAAACCTGCCATCTCACTGCATTATGTAAGTCTTATTTATACAATATGCCTGCATTCCTTCCTACTCCATAAATGTAAGTGTCGACTATGTAAGACATATTTATAGATGTTCCTATTACACATATATACAGTCATCCATCATAATAACCTCAAAGGTACTGATGAGTTTTCATTAAGACATTCAGAAATTAAAATAACTGTACCTTCTCTTTTCATTCTAAAAACAAGCCTTCATAGTCAGTTACTTCAAAAAATACATTTTTTATCATTAGACTTTAAAGAGGGAAAAAAAGAAACACAAAACAAACCTAAAAAAGCCAGAGTTCACAGTGCGATAAACCCTTCAGTCCTCTTTTCAGTGTTTAGTAAACCCTAATCCTACAAGACGATCATCTTTTGCTAAGTCTCTCGTGGATCAGAATTTTGTAACAAATTAAAGGGCTCTACAACTCTGGTCACCAGATTGAAGTGTCCCAGGTGGCTCATCGGACGTACTCCTGCCCACAGTACACCCCATATCTACTGTCAAGCCACATATTTGGTTTGCCTGTTTTTCCTACTGGCCAGAAGGTCACAAGCAGTACAGTTATAGGAAACTGCTGCAGTCACAGCATGTACCTACAACCTTGTTTGTGGGACTATCAAAAACTGAAAAAGAATCAGAAGAAAATCCACAGCATTTGTTGCTGGACTGCGACCTCCAGCACGGCAGCACAGTCTACAGAACTACTTTAATGTATTAATTTAAAATGCCTGAAATGTTTGAGCTCTTTTGAGTAACATACATAAGCAAATCACACAACTATATGGACAAGAAGTGTTTTAAGCAGAAGGAGAGTTTAGGCTGGCAGGAGACCAGCAGGTTCACTTGCCTCTGTCGGGGGAATGTGTTATGGCCGCGGTGGAGGAGGAGAGGCGCTTACTGATTGGCGAGTCCATTTGCTTTGGCAGATTCATTGTAGAAGCTGAAAGTTTGTCACATGCTGCAGAGAAACGCATTGAAGATATTTGTATTCACGTCATGGTGTTGATAAACTCCCCAAATTAACCTTGCATTTGTACTCGTGGCCCTTGCCACTCACAGCACTGAATTAGGCAGGAGATAAGCTCTTTCTGAGCGCTGGAGGACCAGCATCCTGTGACACATGCTTTGGGATGCAACTTTTCTGCTTGTGAATTTAACACTCCAGTTTCACAACAGCCTTTTTTTTTGTACTGCCACTGGCACATAACTATATATCAGGTCTGAATGAGTGAAGCCATTGTGATACAAGATATTCAAATACCTGCACAAGCATAAAGTTACCCAAAACAAACTGCACACAGGATAACTCTGAACTCATCTTCATTCCCTCTCCCCTCTGCTTTCAGTCTGGAAGACCTGGGATAGACCTCAGGTATTATTCTAATAGGAAAATCAAATAACCAACATTTGTGTGCTTGCATGATGAGACCTCACTGTTTGGCTTTATCTTTTTGTGCTTGAGAAGATTTGAAAAAAAAAAAAAAAGACGCCGATTCTTGGTACATTTTTCTTGGGAAATACTGTTTGACAAAGTCTGTTTGAGCCCAACATCCATTTCCTACCTTGGCATTTATTCAACTGAATGAAAGAAAAATATTACTCAGGTATTACTACAATGTACTAGTACATGATGATCACCACTGTATGATACTCAGAAGCTAAAAGCACAGGTTCCTTGTGCCCTAAATTTGAATTTTATTTCTTTCAAAACAATATTTTCAGCAAGGGACATGTATGTGTAATTCTGCAGCTCCTAAGTTACTGTAGTCCCTACTACATCCATCAAATCATTGCCTCAGGGGGGTTTGCAAGATTTCCTTCCATCTACTACAGTAGACAATACCACATATGATGCTGGTATGCTGCAAAACATCAGTTGCACAGCCAAATATCTTTGCACATGAACAACAATTAGTATAAAAATCTGCATCTGTTTGCACAGAAATAAGAGTTCTGTGAGATCATGGACAGAACAACATTTATTGTACGTTCTGCAGGAGTAATAGCCAAGCCTAGCTCCTCCTTTGGGGGGGAGAGAAGGAACCTACTTCTCAAAAGCACAGGCTGTGTTTTGTTTTCAAAATGCCAAGTACATTTACAATCAAGATTAGAAATCCTATATGCAATACACTCGTAATTTTGGAGGACTCATGTACTTCACAGTCCTTTTATGGAAATAGTAATTAAAAAAACCCAAGTCACAAAAAAAAGATAACAGAATAAAACATAATTGATTACACAAAGTCAACTTCCTGACTTTGTTACAAATACCAGTTAAGGCAAAATTCATTTTTGGAGGCTGAAAACACAGCATGGCCGTGTAAATGTATTCCAAATTTACTTGTTCTTAAAATATTGTAGAAAAAGACCCTGGAGATGGAAAAAGAGGACTGTTTTGATGAAACACGGGCTTCAAAACACATTTTGTCTTACTGTGCAACTGAAATCTTTTTCAACAGCACCTGTGCCCATCCATTAGAACTGTCAAATATATGCCTAATTATACACACAAACACACACAGAGCACCCACAGAATTAACAAAGATGAGAATCTGAGTGGTAGAAATCTACAGTTACTGAGAAAACCATGAAATGCCTCTACTGTGCTGGAATGTGAGGCATGCACTGCTCCACCATGGCAAAATTAAAAGGAAATTAAAAAGACATTGGTCTACAACGCTAAGGGTAATGCTGTAGAGTGCCAGACTGAAATTATAAGAAAACACTGGTTAGGATGGATTACAGTGATTAGAACAGTTATAAACAAGACACGATGGTACTGTGATTCTCTGAAATACCATTGAAGGAATCAGCAGGAGCAGCAGAGGTCACAGGGTCTGGAGGAAGGGTGTTGGCAGCTAAACCTAGAACAGGGGGTGGGGTATTTTCTGATTCACCTACACAGCAGAGAAATCAGAGCAAAAAGAGGTGAAAGAAATTACTGAATAAGTTGGGGGAGCTGGAATTAAGCATAAACTGCACCACAAAGAAAAACTGCTTTCTCAAAGTATAAAGGACTTCTTTTATTATTACATATATTTAATTTCTGGTTTTTTTTAATGGCATACCATTAAAACTATGATGTGAAACAGTTTGCCTTTTTAAAGTTAAGTGTATTTACACACTGTTTTAAAAGACTACTTGTCATATTTCTTCATCACCTAAACATGGATATTTTCCCCTATAACAGTTTATTCAAACCTGACAAATTTAAATAAGTTGCATGATTTAAAAGAGAAAACATGCATCTTTTTGAAATATAAAAGCAGCACATGATTGATTATGTAATAAAAAGAACTTGCTCTGAAGCCAAAGCAAAAATAGCAGTAACAGAATGTATATGGGGGGGAAAAAACAAACTATTTTAAACTGCACATGCTGCATAGTCATCTAGAAATTCCCAGTAGGTTTTTAAAAGTACCAAACAAAAACAGATCATCTTTTTGCAAGGCTTAGACAGCACTCAGTCCTTTGATGAATACTGAATTTGCTAACTGTGTGCGTGGGAAGACAATGTGGAGGAAGATAATAAGGGAGACTGTGCATCAATTTTAATTTTAGCATTTAGCATCCTCCAAACAGGTTCTGGTTACTCTATTAAAATGATCTGCATTCCTAAAGTTAGGAGGAACCTTTCTGCTCAGAAGGTATTAGAGAGAGGAAGCCTGCCAAGCAATTCCAAAGTACTTATTCACGCCCCAAGGCAGAAGCCCATACAGTACCACCCTAACTATAAAACCATCATACTTACTATCTCCACAATCTCATGCATTTTGCACTTCCAGATCTGCAATGCAGGCAGCCTGTTTCACTTACCATCTCTCCCTCCTGAGCCTGCAGCCAGTGCTCCTCCCCACGACCATCGCTTCTGCTTCTGTTCCAGCTGCTGGCTGCGTTCAAGGGACCGACGCATCATGGCTTCTAAACGTTCCTGGTTGAATTGGTACAAAACCAGAGACCAAATCTCCATCAGTTCTTTGGGGGCTTTTTTCTCCACCCCGCCTCCTGAAACCATGCTAAAAATACACAGTCCCCCTGTTGCTCCACGCAAGATGATTACAGGAGCTTGTTCGCAGTAAAAGAAAAAGAAGTGAATAAAGAAGGTATCAGCATTCTACCTACCTCCAGATATGTGTGTCCTTTGTCTGCAAGCCACGGAGGTCACTACAGAGGCCTAAGTAAATAACACAGGTTGCATCACTGCCTAGCATCTGCTCCTGCTGGTGAGGCTGCTGCTGTGCTCTGGACTTAATTTGTATAAGAATAATGCTCGACAAGCATTAACTCCTTCTTGTCTATGCAGACATCAGGATTTTTTCCCATCCCTTTCTGAGCACAGTTAAATTGCTGCAATGCCAGTGGCTCCACCTAGTCACTCAGATAAATGATCACTTCAAACCCAAAGTAGGTTACTTTGCAGGATGCTCTATTTATATATTTATTTTCACGAAAACTCCCTCCTTTCTTCCGCTATGTTCCTTACAGTCTATGCAGTTAAGAGCTTCTGATTTTTTTTCCTCTGTGTATTTTTTTAATGCATGCCTAGATCATGCTGTTCCAAGATTTACTTGTTTCCCCCCTCTATCCCTATGTTCTTCTCCATGGCTTGCTAAGGTAGGATTTTTAGCTGTGAGAGAATAAATATATTTCGTTCCCTCCCCAAATCCTGTTCTACCTTTAACTTACAGCTAAGTGTGGTCACCTTATTCCCTCTCCACCACCTCCTGACTCACTGAAAGACCTCCACTGAGTTTCATTCCCACCTCCTCCCTCTGCTAGTTTCTCAGTGATTTATTGTTGTGGCAATGATCTCTGCACCTTTTCTTTTCCTCCCTTCAAGCTGATATAATGTGGTTCTTCCCCACCCACCATTCCATCATCTAATAGCCTCTTTTCTTCCTCCTCCCAGTACCTCATTCCCATCTGGCAACCTCCTCACCCTCACAGCCCCACCCCTCCCATGAAAGATAAGTCTACTCTTGCTGCCTCCAACTTTTGCCCCAATGGATTTTAGACCTTTGATCCTATTACTATTTTTGGTGCTACTACTTATTACCTTTGCTGTGTCCTTCCGGTCTAATGTAAAATTCCTACTCTCATCCACTTCAAACTGGATCCTGGAGGCTTCTGTGATTACATCATAACTCTTCCGATTTTTATCAGCCCCCTGCTCTGTCTCCAGTATCTTTTGGCAGCTCAAATCAATTGCATGCAAAACCTCTCATACATCTCTTGGACAGACTACTTTCTCTAACTGATTCATGCCTTTGGACTGGCTTTCCTATTGCCTTTTTCTGAGAGATTTTACCACAAAATTTCAGTCTTTGTTCAAGCATGTCTCCTTCAGCCTCTGCACTGATGTTGAGCCTGTAGTCTCTGATCAAGTACCTTCAGCACATCAGACCCTAACAACAGGCACCTCCAGAAACCTCCATGACAGAACTTTTATACATGTACCTGTAACCTTTGTGTTACCCTTCTGGGGTTCTTGGCCTTGTACAATGCCAGATGTCCTCTCATCTTCTGATTCTCTGCGATATACTTTTGCCTCTTCCACATCTTCGAAGAATCTCTTCTACTACAACTTGCAGTAATTTATTTCTGACCTCTTTTTTCCACCTCATCCACCCCTACTACCAGTTATCCATCAATATCAACAGCAAGCCACTACCTTTAATCTTTAAGCTCTCTTCCCTTAACCTCATTACAGATCACTTCTGCTATAAAGAATGCCAATATATTACCCTCCATACAAAGAGTGAGAAAAGAAAATTCTTGCATGCTCTTTCCATCATTCTCAGCTCTCTCGTCCCTGTTACCTTTTGGCCAGGTGCCCCACTCTGCTGTTACAATTTTTGCTGCTGTCTCCAGGAAGGCGATTTTTCAATCATGTGTTTTGAGCTCACGGTCTATCAGGTAACCTCATTCAAAGACCACTGAAAGCAGGCAGCTGCTTCCCCGCCCTCCCTTCCCCCTTTCCTCCCCCCTTCTGTCTCGTCAGTGCCATCAGTGTCCAGGCAGGCATGAAAATGCGGGCTCTGCCTCCTTCCTTCCCCTTCTTCTCCCTACGGAGCTATTGCACGAATCATCAGGAGGCAGCACAAAGCCCAAACGCAGCCTCTTCTGCTACAGCGCAGAAAACCCCACAGTTCTGAGTACCCTACTCACTTCTTGTCCCTACTTGGGGTGTGAAAAGAAAACAATCTTCCAGCCTCTGGAATTCGAAGTCACTCCCCTCTGTTCGCTACAGTCTTCCTTTCTTCTCTTACTGCTTGGTGATGCCATTTTCACATTTAAAACCTGTGTTGCTGCCTTTGCATTTCAAGCTCACACTTTTTACTTTTAACTTCCCGCCTCTCTAATTTAATTCTGTTTGAGTCCCTTTTCTGCCCTTACTCTTTGCAAACCTCACCTATTTCATCACCAGTTCTTTTTTGCAGTCTGCTTCTTTTCACTATTTTCTTCTACTGTGCATCTTGCCCCAACCTACCCTTCTACCCACACTCTTTACACCAAGGAAAATCACCCTCCCATTTATTTCTCATTAAAGCATACTCTTATGCAGAACCTTTCTTTCTTCCCGTTTCTAATTAATATTGTTCGACATTAATCAGAAGAGATAAGATGAAAGCAGTCAAGTTTCAATTATCTGGCTAATTTATGTTTGTTTGTTGTTTTGTTTAGGGTTTTTTAATGATGTTTGTAGCAAGAACCAGCAATATTCTTAAGTTTGCAAACCACAGAATACACTCATACCACCTACTAAGAAAGTGTTTTAAGAATAAAATGCACAGTGAAATAGATTAAAGAAATTAAATGATTCTTCATACATATTTGACAGTCCATGCTACCTACAATCTGAGATTGAAATCTTCAGCTACACGATGTGGAAAGGACCACTGAATTTCATTTGCAAAGAGCCTTTCATTAAAGCACCATAGAACATAATTATTAAACCTCATGCAGATATAGCTTAGATAAAGAACAATATGAGGGCCATTTTTCACAAAGAAAGGGCAGTTATTAAAAAAACACTTTAAGTTGGCACAAAATTAAAAAGCCAAAGAAAACAATAAGACACAAGGAAGCACAGCATAAACACCTCATACATTAATAATTTGTTCTGTGACGAAAATTAAACCACAAGACAAAGCATTCCTTCACCAGTAAACAATATGGAAAACCCTTCCAGTCTATGTTATAGATGAAATATCTTCTTAAAAAGATATTAAACTGCCAATGTGATCCTCATTTGGGAACTCTTAACAGCTACAGATAGAGGAAACAATGTCTGCACTCAAGATACAGTTGAGTTCCCACAAAAAACCTATAATGCACAAGAATTGCATGTAGGTTAAATTAAGAATTAATAAAACCATAAAAGAGAGCCATCTACTGCTAGTATCTAAAAAATATATGATACTTTCAAAATTCAGTTATTCATCCAGGTTTTCCTCAGCCTGAGGAACAGAATAAACATTTCTACTGTCCAAAGTAAAAACAAACAAACAAAAAACCCACAAACAAAATCCAGTTGTGAGAAAACAAGTAATTTGACTAAGTACTTTCCTTTTCTCTGTGCAAAATATAACACAGATGTTACAACAAGGAAAAAATTCATTTTAAAAGTATTATGACTTAAAATAATCTGTGCAAACAATTCTAAACCCATCTCCTTTTACCTACAATATAAATATCTAAAAGAGCCCAAAACCACCACTTCCTCTTCTTTTTACATACAGCACTGTATGCAAGTAAATCACTGTTTCCTGATATTATCAGTCAGCTTCATCTTTTGAGTGGCTCTTCCCTACAGCAATGAAAGAGCTCTGTTATTTTCTATTTAAATAAGGCATTAAAAAGCAATACAGTATTCTTAAATTTAACTACCATTCTGAATAAAATTAATTTCTACTCTCAACCAATTGCAGTTGTGGGTGTGTGTCAGGGTGTGGGCATCAAACAACGGCACAGGACAGAGGAAGGCTCTGCATTAAGATACAAAGGGAGCTGCCACAGCAGGGAACAGCAGGGGGAGGGCAAAGGATGGTCAGTAATGAGGACTAAATATTTCTCCTCATGTCCACTACAGAGCACAGTGAGAGACTGCTTGCATTGCAATCTCAAACAGTTTGCAGCAGAATTTTAATATTTCTCATGCAACTGAATCCCACTTAGGTTATGAACTGCCAAAATCTGTTTGGAAAGCAATTATTATTTCATATATTATAATTTAAAAAGTAATTAAATTTGATTGTATATACTTCAGTAAGTAATTAAAGCTATAACATCTTGAGAGTGTCTCTCTTGTGTCTGTCTGTACTCTCTTGTGTCTAAGTGCATACCTTTTACAAATGTAAGAAATAGTGCACATGCACGTAAACAATCTCTCCAATGATGCAGGATATTCTTTTCCATTTAACAGCTGTTATATCAATCTTTCAAGCCAAGTGCTGGCTTAGATTTGATGCTGTCTACAGGTTAATCTAAACATTAGTATACCGGTAGGCTCAGTACTAATTTTTCAGTTTCCTTTTAAACAAAATCTGATGGTTTTATTAAAAACAAATCTTCGACTAGATGGATGTTGTTGCTCTTCTTCGCACGAGCATCCTTGACATGGCCTGTACAAGTGATGTTCATATTGTCTTACGGAATCCAAGATCAGCAGAGCACGGCTCCTGTGGAGACTTCCCAATAACCCATGTACAGCTGGACACCTATTTGCAAGGTATTTTCCAAGTCACATGGAATTTCAAGGCAGGG
The DNA here is from genome assembly GCA_036023395.1 of Myiotriccus ornatus. Lineage (NCBI taxonomy): Eukaryota > Metazoa > Chordata > Aves > Passeriformes > Tyrannidae > Myiotriccus > Myiotriccus ornatus. The sequence goes on from JAYRBT010000001.1 coordinate 102,509,666, forward strand.
AACTGAAAAACTTTTATCCAGTCCCAGTTAAAAGAAACTCTTCAATCACTTCTGCTGAACAGCACGTTTCTTTCCTCAAGGCTCAGGGACTGCTTTTACTAAAGGAAGTGGGCAACTTTAAAAGTAATACAGAGGGAAGGACAGTGGTACTGAAGACCTCTACAGATAAGAAAGGTGCAGTCAGTGTCAGTGGGGCAAACACATATTTTCATATATATTTATTCAGGTCCTGTCTGAAGAATTGGACACGCTTTCACTGTGCTCTGCAATAAGGTCCGGCTGCCCCAGAGGTGAACTCTGAGAGAACACCTCCATTCCTACCAACATAGACATTAAACCCACCATATCTTATCCGGCATTGTAGAGCGCAAAAAGTAAGCAAAATAAATCAAATTTTAGCCACTTCCTCTAAGAAGTCCTTTGCAAGCAAAACAGCCAAGCAGAGGATGCTCTGACATTAAAGTCAACAAGTCCCCACCAATTTCCTCTCAAAGTCTTCCAGATGCAACAATAATATTTTGTAGAGAGAGATTTATATAATCTGTTCCTATCACAAATATGCACTACCTTCTGCTGCGTTAAAAAGCAAGGAAAAATAACTTCAGGAAAATATAAAGGACAACCAATAAGGCAAAGAACAAGGAAGAAAATCTCTCTACTTGTCATTTCAGACACCTGATGAGCAGGTAAAATGGGTACTCCAGTCCCCAGTCAGTGTAAACCAGAGTTAAAATGAGAAACACTGAGGACATGCTGCATTACACTGGCTCACTGGCCAGGGCACACACATCTCCCACCCCAGGTGTGGGAAATACAACTTCAAAGCTCTTCCAGTAAAGAAGATCTTTAAATGGCCAGAATGACTCACAAGCACCAAGTAACTGGCAATGTCCAGGGAGCTGCAACTTCATCATTATCCTTACTCAGACCCTCACTGTTACGATGCATGTGGGGTTTGAGGGATTCAGTAGAAGCAGAGGAAGAATTTGGCAGATCCTTTAGTAGAATTCAAGTGGAATTTGAGAAATGAGGGACAAGAAACCACAAAGGGAAGCCAGAAGGTGATGTCTCATATTCCCAGTTTCCTTCTTCTCTCACTCTTCCCTGTTCTACAGATTATTAGCCTATGTACCCTCTCCTCCTTCAGAGGCTCCTGGATTTTTCCTCCCACCAGGTTCAATCCATCCCCAAATAAGCAAGCATTCTCTCCAGCCCTCCTGCCCCTCTCACCTTCCTCACCCTGGGGGAAGAGGGAGGGAAGAAAGAAAAGGTAAAGAAGCCAGAGCTGGGCCTGTCTTAACTCCCAAAGAAAGGCTTTGGACAGTTTAAGCACAAAGGACCAGCCCAGTGAGAGAAGCGGTACTTGTATTATGACCAAACTCTTGGAAGCAGCCTTTCTCTCGCCATTAGAGAAGTTTCCCATCACACGTACAGTGTCCTGGGGAGCTGAAACAGGTTTGCTGATGCTTGGGGGAAACATCACTCTCTGCTCAGCCTCCTATATCCATCTCTGGGAAAGTGCAGGAGGCCACTGCAGGAGATGGAGTCCCCACTGAACAGATCCCTTGGCTCTGACCTGCCACAGCCTCTCTTGTGCCCAACAACCCTGCTCTCGTTTCTCCAGCAAAGGCAAACCGTGCAGGCAGGGAAAGCAGTTGCTCACTCTTCCTACACCTCCCCAACTCCCTCTGCTGCAAATTTTGAGGACAGGGGTTTGAAAGTTACTGCACTTGCCCCTTTCCCTCACAACCCTCAGAGGGAATCGATTTTGCTTAGCTGCAAAAGGTTACTGCAGCGGGAAACGCTGGGGAAGGAGCACATCAGGTCAATAATGTTACCACAGGAGAGAGGCCTCCTACCCCCCTTTGTTTCTGTTTTTTGCCATTCTTCTTAAAAGAATTTGAAACAAACCACATGACAAAATATTTTAAAATGAATTCTCAGCCATTACACAGAAGCCACAATCAGTGTGTTTAAGTTGAAAGAGGAATGACAGGATATAATCTTCTCTTCAAGTTAATGTGAAAAATCTAACAAAAAAATTCAATGAACAGCAGTATGTTATTCTGATTCCATGCAGAAGTGTTTTAACTGTTTTGCAAAGTTATTGTGATCAAAAGATGGTGGGGACAGAAAAAAGGAGGAACTGCAGATTTCTAGAGCTTTTTTTATCTAGGAACTAGGGAAATATCTTCTCTTGGCCTTTTTTTTTTTTTCAAACCACTGCCCCCTTTTCCAAAAATCATTAATTCTTTATCAGTTGCAGTAGCTGCGTTACTGTTTTCTATATAATGTCATGCAGAAATATACACACACACACTGCATTCAGAGATCTGTATCAGAAATTGGACTCACTAGAGCAAAAAAAGAACCTTAAACAATCTCAGCAGGGAGTGTAGAAGAGAGGAAGGGTAGGAAGATGCTTAAAATATATGTGATTAATTCTGTTCTGTGAGAGAATTTTAAACCAGCCTAGATTCTTTACTGCTTTAAGTAAGAATTTCTGAGTTTCTGTCACCAAGGAAAAACGAAACAACACATTTTCATAAACATGATTTCTGTTTCATAACAATAAACAGAACAGTAAGAAAAATCTTTCCTGTTTTGGAAACACTCATCTTTAAAAACTACTTTCTGGAAAGCTGGTGCTTTATCATTTGACAACCAGAGTCCCAGATACATTAGCAATAGTAGATAACAACTCTGTGAGATCAGACAGAAATCAAGTAAAAAAAAAAATGCTTTGGAAAGTGTTTCTGATGTACAAGCAGCAGAGGACTCCTAATAGCTGTGCTGATGTGGTTTGCAGTTCCCGAAGTAATACCCACATGTCTGCAGTCCTGCCCCCCCCCAAATCGTTTAGTGCATGTCCATATTCAGCTATGGTTAATGCTACCACACAGAACTGCCCTGCTGCACATCTCCCAGTGGGCCTCACCTCCTCCTCTTTAAGCTTTTGTCTCCGTTTTTCTTCAACAGCTGCTCTCTTCTGCTCCTCCCTCTGCCTCTGTTCCTCCAGTCTTCTCCACCGCTCCTCCATTTGCTTCTCATACTGAAGTTTTGCTCTTCTCTCCTTCTCCAGTATCTGCTGTTCCCTGGCGGCTTATGCAGAGAAAAAGGTGCGTTTCACTTCATGCAAATTTTCTTCTGCTTTAAAATTATTTGACAACACGACACAACAGTGTAAAAGAACAAATACAAGCACACAGGGTCTTAGTACACTAAGATTAAAAACATAGTGCACAGAAGTGCTGAAATGACTAGTAAATCTAAGTGATTTGCTTAATAAACAAATAAGGAAGCCCTTGTACACAAGGTGACAGTTTGTGCCCCTTAACTATGTAAAAACAGTGTACAGAACATTTTAAACCCACTTTTTTGCTTATGCTTCAAATCTCTCTGTGGCTTAAAGCCAAATTATTTTTTCAGACATAACAAATGTTCCCAATAAGCTTTGAAGTGAATCAGTTACGTAGGTTGAAGCAAAAGCCCTTGGAATTTCCTTAAAACTGCTTCTTGTTACGGAGCTGCCTTCAAAATGAATACATGAAAACAACATATGCTAAGTTTTCTATGAAGTTTTGAAAATACACCATTCAGCTCATAATTTGGTACTCCATCTTTACCCACTTCTGCCTCTTCTCATTTAAAAATTTACTTCTGTTATTGACGGTTTGCCCAGTTGTTTATTCCAACTGGAGCAATAACCTTCTTGAGACATCATCTTGATAAAGAAATTCAGACTGCAACATTACATATAGGACTGTTGCTTCAGGTTTATGTAGGAGAACAAGTAGCAGAAGTTGATATGGCAAATCATGAGGAAAAATTCACTTTTCTCATGCAAGTGTATTCCATAAGAAGGCAGGAAAGAGGAGCTCAGGAAGCATGCCTACATACACACAAGCCTGTACTGTCACATACCGTAACACATACAGCCCATACCAAAGAAGGAATATTCTTACAGTTGCCAGGCTAAGAACTTGAAAGTTAGGGAAAGTCAGAATGAATGCTGTTTATACAAGAGCTAGTTTTTCATCACGCTCACCTATTCAGCCTCACACTGCTCCTTCAGTTCCTGTTTCCTTATACAGCACATTTTCACTCTTCTAACTCTCTCTCAGTATCTCCCCATCAATCCTAGGCTCTTGCCCAGCCATCTGAACTCCCTCTTCTAAGATCAGCCTTCTTCTGTCAGCTCCTGCCCTCAGATTCTTCAACTACAACTGTGACCTTCAGTCCGTTTTGGCCCCACTACCTCTTCAAGCACTTGGGTGAAAGTCAGAGTCTTTCCAACACCCAAATCCTTTGCCAACAGTTTTATTTCTTCCCCTTGAATATAGATTCCTCCTAGAATACTTCTTCTTCAAACTCAGCCTGATTTGCAGAATACCTTCCAGCTTATTCTTGCTAGAAATATAGTTGATGTTGTCTTCTTTTTTTGCCTTATGAAAATCCACTCTTCCTCCCCACCCAGGACAGGGCAGTACGGGATGGGGAGGGTGGTCAGTGCTGCAGGTGAGCCTGCACTGAAGGTGTGAAGAGTCAGACTGGCCAACAGAAAAAGAGTTAACTCAGAGACAGTGGAAAACAAGTGACCACTCATTAATTATTCACAACTGCTAGCCAAATCAGGTAGAGCAGGTGAAAAAAAGCATGCTGGAGTTCATGAAAACCAAAAATAAAGTGCCCAGAGATAGTGCTACGATTACCTTCTGAGTCAGTAGGTGAAATCAGGGACTGATTCTGAACAGAGAAGCAAACCATTCTGTCATCATGAACATATATACAATTCTTGTTCCTTAATTTAGGGATACTAAACCACTGATTAACAAGTTTCAGCTTTGTGGAAAAGGTTATTCTATATTGCTGCGAAGTACCTACTGACTGCTTAAAGTTCTGACCTCCTGGGGAACATGCTGCTTTCTTCTGAACTTCTAAAAGAAATTTGCCACAAACCATGACCAAAATCCAGAGCTCCCCATTACAGAAATGGTCTTAACCCTAAAAAACTGTATTTCCAGAAGGTGCATATGATGTCTGGGAAAAAACTGCAGTCAACACCTTCCAAATTCCCTGGGCCAACCATTCCCAAATTCTCCAGGTTTCAGTTTCCCTCTCATCTCTTCTGCTTTTTAATCCAAGTCCATTCCAATCTACTCATCATGTCACTTTCTCAAAAACCAGCAAGAAAGGGATAATCTAGAGGACAGAAGAGATAGCCCAGACTGGGCATACTCAGAAGAGAAGTAAGCTACAGCTCAGGCTGGTTCATGCCCCAGATAGACAGAGCCTCAGGGGACACTAAGTACTAAACTGCAGCAGATTTTCATTGGAACTACCAAAAAGAATCTTGCTGATCAAGCCCATGGTACTAAAAAATGTCAAGTCATGGTCTCAAGCCTCACATTTTGTCAAGAAATGGTCAGCAATTTGTTTATTTAATACAAGAAAAACAGTATTTTCCTATGATTCTTTTCACAGGTGTCCATATTGTTTTAGTTGACATTTCCTCAAAATATATGCCTAGCTTAAATTTTACAAAAATCATAAAACACTGACAATTCCTTCTGATAGGTATTGTCAGGTAACCTCTAGGAACAGTGCTCCTAGCCTTTCTTGTCAGTACAATAAGGAAAAGTGAAGTTCATTGTTCAACATTTTTTTAATTTTTATATATATATATGTACATATAGACCACAGAAAGTCCAAATCAATGTCTCAGAGTTGATTTTATTCATGCATATATATATTAACTGTGTATACACCCCCCCTTATATATATTTTTCTATTTTACACACGCACACATATATATATATTTTACAATTCCCTCGACATTTCCCTAGTTCTATTAATAGATTAAAAATACCTTATTATTTAAAAAAATTTTCTGAAACCAATGCTTATGCTGTTCAGGAACTGAATAATATTTTTTCTCGTCCTCTTGAAATATTAACCATGTAAAAACTTATGGAAAAGTATCTGCTTTAACAACTCTGTGATATCTTTCAGTATGACTAAAACTTAACAGGGTAAAATTGAGGCTGCTTTGCCAAATCATCCTACATATTATCCTGAGTATTATCCAAAGCTTATTCGGTATTCTTACAAATCAGAATCCTAGCAGTCAGTAGCTTGAACATAAACCTATATTCAAAAGCACATAAATCAAAGAAGAATATCAACTCATAACAATAGAATATTAATACTTGAATAGAAAATACAGAAAGACAAAATTTTTTTAATTGGATTCAAAAGAAGTGATAAAGACTAGGAATAGATTGAACCACAATGTTTAAAATTCACAACAGGAAAAATGTTGGTAGTTACTTAACCCTATTAACACATATACATAAATAATACATACACCTCCTGCCAACTTACCAAGGTATTTCTCCCTTTCTTCTCTTCTTTCCTTTGCCAGTCTTTGTCTTTCATCAGTTTTTAAAAATCCATCAATGGCTAAAGACAGAGAGAAGGAAAAATATAAGTTAGTTAAACTAAAGAAACATCCAAAAGAAATATAAAAAAGCCACCAAAAATAATTACTACTGCATTTAATAACTCCAATAACAAAAACAATTTTGCACTTGTATGCCTGCAGGTTAACAAGCTAAGATTTGGATACATCCTGAGCACAGTCTCCTACCTACTGCTGAACTCCAAGTATAGTTCCTCAGTGTAAATGCCTGACTCCTCAGAGCAAACAAGCATGCTGTTAGTGCTTATTTCAAAATGTAAAACTTTCTTGGGAAAAACCATAAGGATGCAATTAATATTTATTTGGTTTTGTTAATGAGCTCATTTTAATTTTTTTTTTTGGCTAAAAAGAAAAACAGTAGCTCAGAAAAGCAGTAAGCAGCCATGGGGAGTCCCAGCCTTCATCTTTATGGCTTACCACAGCCCCACAGTCTCCTTGCTCAGTGGCACCAGCTCATTTCAACAACCACCAATTATCCCTGGATGAGGCTACACAGGAAGAAGCCCTCCTGCCCTCTTTTCCAGGCAGGAGGCACTTTATTTTCTTCTCCAGTTGGTGTCTATAAGTAGGTTACTTTGCGAGGAGGTTGCCTAAGGATGTTATGTACCTGGATCCAGACACCCCAGTTCCTTACACAGCGTGAGCAACTGAGAAGCCCAGTTTAAGCAGGCAGGAAGGCAGAGTGTGACACACAAGGTGCCTCAGGGTCACCTGCCTGCGTGCCCTGGAACAAGCAGCCAGCCAGATCTTAGATGGACCTTCTGCAATACTATGGGTAAGGCCACCAACTAGTGCCTTGACAGACCATCTAAAGGATGGTATCCTTTTAAAACAGCTGATGGGGCCTCCAGTGCCCTCCTTTCTCTGTTTTCAGGATCTCCTGGGGTCCGGGCAGTGCAAACAGACATGGTGTCCCACAGCACCTTTACATCCTTTGCAGTCATTATCTGGGCTCCCTGCTGAGTTACTGAATTATAATTAAGACTCCCTTCCCTTTTGCTCTGAGAACCGCAGTTACTAATTTTATCATATAAATATGAGTGGAAAAGTTACACAGACTGTAACCCCAAGTCGCTTCCTCAAAAGTCACACTTGCAGGCTCCTTCCCAAAGGCAGCCTGTCTGTGGGAGCAAGGATCTTGCATAGGAAATACCTTTTGAAAAATGCACCATTCTGCAGGAAGTGAAAGGCAGCCTTGGTGGTCCCTAATGACTGGTTAGACACACAGGTCTCAGCTGTCCCCCATTACAATAACAGCTTGCTTTTTCCCCAAGCAGCATCTCTAACCCTCCCAGCACACACAGACGGCGACTACCTGACGGCAGCCAGCCCCCTGGAAAATTGTGATTACAGCTCCCACCTGGTTAATTACAACTAAATTTGTGGGTCAAATACATAGTTATTTATTACCAAAGACTCATCTTACTTCCATACTTGTCCGCTTGCTTATTCCCTTGGCTGCCATTCATTGCCACATTTGACAAGGAAGGAGAGAAGAGGTGGCGGCTCAGGAAAACAACCATGGCAAAAGTTTGTAACTACTTTGAAGGGGCCTGGCAAAAAGGAGCTAAGAAGGTGAATCCTGTTGTCAGCCGAGTTACATTACAGCTCCAATAGAAAGGTTTTCAGAGATCTGAAAGTCAAACCATCATGAAACCTACAACTCAGGCTAGAAGCAGCAGAGGGAAGTGAAATCAAGACTGGACAAAGAGTCCAATGACAGAAGACTGAGCTTGGGAACCAGCACAGGGTGGAGAAAGGGAAAGAGACAAGTGGAGGCACAAGTTAAGGTCTTCTGGGGCAAAGGATGTCAGATGGAAAGCATGGAATCCAGGATGGGGATAAAGTGGAGGGATAGGAGAAGAACAGCAGGACAGTTCATGTTCATGGACTATGGTAACAAAATCCTGCACTGATTCCCATCACTCTCCTGCTTACAGCAACTATCTCTGAAACCCATCCGCAAAAATACATCCCATTATGTCTGTCAATAAAATTACAGGTAACTCATCTCTACTTTGACTGCTTCATGGGCACATCTAGCAGAAATGGATCTAAAAATCTTGCTCACAACTGCCATAGCTATCTGAAGTAGAGGCACAATTTTTCAGATTGTCTTTCTCAAGCATTTGGACGTCTCCACCCTGCTGGGACAATATTAAAAGATGATCAAGGCTGTAAAGTCAGATACTCAAGAAATGAGGATGCATCTGAGTTGAAACAGTCTGTACAATCCTTATTTTGCCTGGTCTTACACATATATTATACATTTTTCTCTGTCAGGTCCATTTGCTTATTTATTCAGTGCTTAAGAGGTGAGCCAAGGTCAAAGTTATTAGTTTTCTTGCTTCATTTCTTTCTGAAACTGAAAAGTACACAGAACTATATCTGAAGTCTGTCTTGGAGAACAGCACTCCAGACTTGGCTATGTCACAAGTGAAACTACAAATATATGGAATTACTGCTCATTATATATGCAATACACCAACATGCAAAAAATGGAGGAAAACAGTAGGCAATCTAGTAAGTACAGGCATCAAACACATATGCATGTGGCAAGAATAGCATTAAAATAGCACAGGCATCCTCAATACTGGCATTTCTTAACTCAAGCACTTGACTTTGTGAATTAGCATGCCTGCCAAAAAAAATCAGAAATTTGCTTGCCTTCAGAAAGTAAATATAGCTTTGAAGGACAGAATAACTATTCCCCAGGTAATAGCTTGTACCTTGGGATGACTTTCCAAGGCCAAAATTAGCGTATTTACTACACATCTTCATATAATATACATTATGAACACAGTGGGCACAGCAGTTGCCTGTGGCGAGAAGTTTCATTAATGACAGGAATTCAAATTCTGTTTGACAAAACAGGCTGCAGGCAGCAAGCTGGCACAGGTAGCTCTACCCTGGGAATAACGTTAAGGACATCCCCGTCCCTAACAGGGAACTGCCAGCAGAGGGCAGGACAAGATCTGAATGAACAAAGCGCCACAGCAAAAAAACTCTCACTGTGCCAGGTGACCTCAGGGTAACAGTCTGTATACGCAGCTTTATCCTGAGCCATCCTCATGTTTACAGCTAAGCCCCTGATCCCTCAGTTAGACGAGCATGTAACAGCTAACAACATGCTTAAGAGCCAGGAAATAAATGCAGCCTGGTTGTGCTTTCTGCCAAACAGAGTAATGAATACAAGGAGACACCGGCAGAAAATTCTGTTATAAACTTTTATTCCTAGACTCGCAGAAGAATAAGGAAACTGCTCAAATAGTAACATCAAAGATTTTACTCTAAGGAAGCACGCACACAAATTGCTGGTACTTGTTAATAAATCTCCCAGCCTTCCCTAAAAGTCCCCTTTCCAAAAAGTCACTCTCAATTGAAGGCACGCTTCTAACCACAGGGCTAATTCCTTGAGACTGGGTCTCATTTTTTGATTGAGGGGGGCCAGCTGTTCCTCTGGGACTGTGACACAATGAGCATTTCCAAAGGAAAAGACCATAACGTAAACCCAGTTAAATGTCAGCAGCAATCCTGCAGCAGTAATATCCCAGCTAATGCTGCAGAATTCCTTCAATACTTTAATATTACTTTGAAATAAATATTCACAGAAGTAAAAAACAACGTGTTAATCACTCCTTCAACCCTTTTTCATGGGCAAGGTAAACCTATTCAGACTGATGAAACAGTGCCAGAACAGGTCCACACACACTCTGCTCTGCTCCACATACCGCTTGTGTAAACCTCTTGGTGGTTGCTCAAGACAAAGGAAGGTTGTCCTGCCCTGATGAGACACAAGGTAATGTGTCTTTTGAAATCCATATCCTGTTTCTGGTGAGAAAACAAGTTCTTGAGCAGAACAATCAAGCTACTGGGAGCTGAGACTACATTTCAGAAGGACCAACCAGTTGCTTGGACACCCTGTGTCCTGAAATTCACACCCAAGTAATCGTCAGCAGGTAAGTTCTCCGTTCTTTTTTTTTTTTTTTCCTACTTTGTTGTTAAACCCACACACCTTTCTGTCCTCTATAATATCCCACGGTATTTGGTTTCACAGTGTATACATGGCAGATACAGAAGCCCATATTAGCCAACATCCCAAAACAGGAGGGAAGTCAACTGGGGATCCGACCCCAGCTCTGCCTAAGTGTTCAACACACCGAGACCTTTGTCAATTCTACGTGATCATGTTCAACACATTTAGACCTTTGTCTATTCCACATGACATTGTCCAACACTTCCAGACCTTTGACACAGTTATGTATCATCTACACTGATGTTGCTGTGTTGAAATTCCCAGTTTGGATGCAGTCCTGCCAATGGGTGGCCTTGCCCGAGACACCACTGCACGTACACCCACCATTCTGCTGGCAAACTGTTGTTTCAAATAATGTAAACTTAATCTATAAAATCAAGGTTTTGCTCCCTAAAACCTTAATTTCTCTCCCTTGGGACTGTTCTTCGAGAAAATAATGAAGCCTTTTCCACGTGCCACTGCTTCCCTCTGGGTATTACTGAATGAAGAATGTTCAAGTTTTCAGTTACTGACTATACTTTGAGGAGAAAAGAAGTTGTAGAACTGCATGTGACTGTACGTGGATGCCACTTTCTGCTGGCAAAAGGCCCTTTTGCTGAATTTGAATTATGGTACATAGCTGAAAGGCTTTCAGGTAGAGGAAACACACAACACAAGGGCTTTGCAGGTATGTTCAGTAAGATTAAGTGGATTGTTGTCTTTTTTGATAATTGTTGTCTTCCTTACATTTTCTTTAATTAAAAATCTTAATACGAAGAATCAGAATTTTTCCAGGTTCAGCTGCTTAATTTTATTTTTATGTTAGCCAGGCTGGATTTCAAATACAACCAGAAAATTAAAAGGGACATTTTCTATTATGTCTAATGAAAACACCAGGAGGGCTATCTGCTGTTATAAAGATGTTAAGTAGATGAAGTCATTAAAGGCAAACAGTTGCCAAACACAGTGACATTTCAGACACCCCAGGCTAATTGTCTGAGCGGTGGCCTGGCAGATAGAGCAGAGAAGCTGTCAGGGGCTGCACACTCTGGTTAAGCAACTAGGACACCTGCCTTATGTTCCTGCTCCCCAGCCTGGATTTTCAAACTATTCATTTGAATCAAGAACTTCAGCTGTAAAATATACTTATACAAAGATTACAGTGGCAAAATACATCCTACTGTTATGTTTATTTAAGATTAAATTGTTCCAAAATGCTGGCCAAATAGCCTTGAAATGATGTATGTAACGGGTCATTTGGTGATTGCATATATTAACAGAAATATCTTAATTACTGCATGGGGAACAAAAACTGGCTAAAAAATAAAAGGCATATTTTCTCAGTTCTGCATGAGCCCACAGACACCTAATCAGCTCCATGGGATTGTGTACTTTACGTCCAAACAGTGCGTGCAGCCATAACAGTGCCCCACAGAGATTCCAGTACCAGGCAGACACCGCAGATGCGTCTCAAGAGCACTCGGAGGACTGAGAGGATACATCAGCAGAATGTTTTTCCTTATGAAAACACTAAACAAATAATAACAACAGATTAATTATGTAGTTTACTGAACAGGTCCCTACCAGACAGTGCACCACCCCAAGCACATACAAAGCAGCAGCACCGTGTCAACGTGTGTTCTACACTGATGTTTTATTTATGTGCTTCTGTAATCTCAGGCAGAAAGGAATTTGGAGGCGTAACCAACATGGTGGTGGTTTCTCCCAGATTTAACACACATGAACATTTATTGCTGTATTTTTCAAACACCACTAGACCCCAGACCAATTTGGAATCTGTAGGTAGGACCTTCCCTTCTAGTCTGTCCAGCAACTTTCTGCTTCCTGGAACAGATTAAAAAAAGAAACAAATATACTGCTTTTAACTCACAATTAGTGTTTTGAAACTACTAGTGTTTGCCAAGGAGTAATTGGTGGCACTAGCTAGAAATTTTGTACTAAAACAACAAGCAAAGCCCCAAACCCCAAAGCTATTACAAATTAAACAATTTTTTTTCCATGACTGAACTCTTCTTCTTTCATTCACTCACTGCATATCTCCTGAATTAGCAGTAGGCCCAACATGTATTTATGATTTCTGCATTGACTAACTTGCACAGACTAGTTTCACTGACTAGTTTGTTAAAACAGAAAATATGGAAATACCTTGTTCGGATCAAGAAGCCCCTGCACGCCCCACCCAAGTTTGGAAAAAAAAACAAAAACAAAAAAACAACCAACCAAACAAAAAAGTCCTATCACTCACATACTATCATAATAAATGTAAAACACACTTGTTGGAAGGAGAGCAGCCATAAATACCGTAAATACTGCTTGCCTGGTTCACTTCACTGTGACTTTTGCAAGAAAAACCTAACTGCAGAACAGTAACCCTCAAGTCACACTTATTTTGTTCAAATTATCTAAGTGAAACATTCTAGGATCATATACATTTGTTTCTCTATTGCAGTGAATTCAACCTGAACAACCTCATTTTAGGAATATATAAATCAAAATTAAATACATTCCATTTATTTGCTAACAATTTTTGCTATTCAAATGAACTAGAAGTTTTGCATCTATAGTGTAGTGTAGCACACTTCAATTTCTTATTAGAAGTGTTTTTGGACTTACAATACATGTTTATGCATCAGTATCTGCTGATGTTACATATTTATTATTAGGTACCAAGTTCCAGAGCTCAGTGAAAAACTAGCATTTCACTGAGGAATTCAGGTATTTTTAGCATCAGCAGACCAGATGGGAACTGTAAGTATCCATTTCTCCCACCTCCTGCTAGCTTGTAATCCCCAAATGCACATTAAAATGCACTTCCTATCTGAGCTAATTGGCTTTGCTGGTGTATGGCACTGAACAGTGACCTTATGCTGTGGTGGTTCTACAATTGTCACTCCTGTGCTGCACTATCAAACGGCAGCTGAAGTGCAGTAACACAGCAGAAGTGGAGGGAGAGCACTGAGCTGCTTTTCCATATCCAGGTAGCAGGAGCTTCGGTGGAAGCCTTGCACAGCCCTCAGGCGGGTGAGGAGCTGCCCTGCAGCTGAGCTGCACCACAGCCCTCAGTTTACTGCGCGCTGTGTCCCTGCTGACAGCGGTGATCGCTCCTTCAAACCTTCTCAGCAACACCCTGTGCTGTAATTGAAAACCAAGCGGTGCAGGAGCCAGAGTTGCAAATACTACCCGAAGAGAACAGGGAGCTTCCCGGCTGTGAGCACTCAGGTCAGCAGGAGCTCGCTGGGCTGAGCTCCTGTCTTCATCCTCAAGAGCTCCTCAGTGTCACTGGCCGTGGGACACGAGCTGACCTTCCCCTCAGCAGTGGGTGGCTGTGCTGACTCCACCACAGGCCAGACACCCCCAAAACCACACACACCAGCAGCCATGAACCTTCGTTTCTCACTAGGCCCTGTCCTCCACCATTACTGAAGATTCAGAGAAAGCTTTAGGATGTTTCTGTTCTTTGTAGTGAGCAAAGTGCATATAGAGCATTTAACAAAGAAAAATCTATTTGCAATTTTCCATTCATATATATATCTCTCTACCAAAAAAAAAAAAAAAAAAAGTGTTGATGCCTTACTAACAAGGCACACACCTATCAAGGACTAACCTAAATAACCTCCACTTTGCCTCTACCAGGTGCATTGCTGAGAGAGTGTATTATTCCACATAGAAGTAGCTACCAAATGCAGAAAGCACATTTTCCCTGTGATTTGGCAAAAGCTTCCAAAGAAAAAGATGCAAAGATGATTAATCCACAGCAGACATGATCAAGTGAACTTCATCCTTTGTGGACTTGATTATGACTAGGAGGGACAGTTAAAATGTTGCTTTTGCGGTGCTTCACACTAATTATATTTCCCACGTATTTATTTCAGGGAGAACATCCACTGATTAACAAAAAAATCAAAAGAACTTATTCTAGGAACATGCACAGTAAGTCCTCATGGGAAGGAAAAGCTTTAGCAAAAAATTTTTTGTCTTTAACTTTTTTCTTTGCATTTTAGTAGATGTACTACACCAACATACTTCATATTTTAACACTGTGCATAGACACAGTTTTAACTATGTTTCTCGTTGCTTTATCAAAGTGTACTCCATACAGCTACTGTTTTTGCATCCCCCAGTCTTGGCCCTTAGATATAATTCTTAATAAGTCATATAATTTAGTAATGGAGTCCAAGTACTTGCCCCTTTAAATCCAGAACATGAACTCTTCCCTCTGACCTTTATGCAGTCACTTCACCTCATCTGAGAATCTAATCATTCTAAGTCTTCCACCAAGAGCCTAACACGTCCTTGTTGGAGCTTCTGCCCAGTTTTCTACCTGTCTGTCAGCTGTGAGCTTCTGACTCTCAAGGAAGCTTTCAGTGGATGCAAGTCCACCTGCAAGACACTGCTGAGATGAAGCAGTACTGGCAGCCTCACTGCCCCAGACAAAGAGAACAAAAATATTACATTTGCACATATCCTTTTGTATGCATTGTATCTCTGTATGATCATTTTTAATGACTGTTCTTGATCCAACTATTTAATATTGGCCACTATGCACAGAATTAATTGTCTCTGTTAGAAACCAAACCAACCCCCCCAAAGGACAAGGTTACTCCAAATGCAAGAACCTCATTCAACTCTTACCCTTGAACTACATTAAAAGGTCTGAATTACTGAGAGCTCCCAGATGTCTAGGAAATACTCCAAAGTGGAGACTGTCTTAACATTGACTTGAGCAACCTCATTTATGCATGGGGCTAGTCCAGCCTGTTGACAGAGTCCAAGATGATGAGAGAACAGTAAGACACAACCACAGCTGTAACTGAGACATGTCCCACACCCCCCTTCCCTGCCCCATTTTCTTAGAAACAATGTTTGCATTTTATGGATACAGAAGGCCTTGGATATACAAGGCTAGTACTTGGAAGATTATTTTTCAAGGGCAAGAAAAAGTATGGAGATGAACTGATATACAAATAAGGCTGATCATTTCTGCATCCCTGGAAAGAGTTATGCGAACCCATGTTCTTAAGTGGAATTTATTTAGATTTTCAGTATTTTTAAAAGTGTTAAAAAGATTAAGTCTGCCTTTTTACCACTGCAAAAGATAAATCTTTGTTTAATCCGTAATTTCTCAGAGGATTATTCACTGAGTTCACACTAAAAATTGTATTAGCCATTTATGCAAATTCAGAACACAAGTCACATTACATATGCAGGTTCTTAACTTGCAGAATAATTAAGATATTTTACCAAACCACAACTTTTCTACACAAGAGAGATAAGTGGATTATGCATCAACTGATTTTTCAAGTCTCAAAAAGAGGAAGTTTTTTGTTTTTTTTCAGGGTAAGAATTTGGAGGTCTTACAAAGATTCACAAAAACCTATAAAACTGAAGGACAAAACAGAAGTGACTAAGCTGTATGCAAAGTTCTTAAATAATATGCAAAGATGAAAACGTACACTGAACCCAGGATTTGCAGCACACTTAGGTCAACACAAAGAGGCCAATTAAAACATACTGGGTCACTAAGCTTTGCAGTGAGCAGCTCTTAGCACAGAGATCAGATCCTGTATTCAGTATTTTCTGTCAAAGTTCATCTAAACTTCGGCTGTGATGTGTGGCAAAACTGTGCAGGATAAAGGGAGACTCCAGTTTGCACTGATGTCTCCTACCCTCTTCTGTGACCTTCACGGCCCAAAGAGAAAGAAGTCGAGAGATGTATTTAATATTACAGCCAACAATGTGCAGTTTTCACTGCCGTGACAAGTTTGCCTCTCCTGCCCCAGCTCACGAGAAGTCCCATCCAGCAGCAGGCACTGCAGGTGTGAAAAATTGAGGAACTGATTTTATTCCAAGCAAATTAAAATAAACAGAGGGTACTAACAAAAGAACTATTTTTGTATATTTACTAACTTATAGGCCTACCGCGGAAGCTGTAAGGTGAAAGTCCTGTCTGGACCTACCACCAGGGAATCTTTTGCGGCTGGGAACAGGGAACA
>JAYRBT010000001.1:102526275-102582106 GCA_036023395.1 Myiotriccus ornatus
AAAAATGTATTCCTCTCTGCCATGTGGATACACAAAGAGAGACCTCCATGCCTTGCAACATGGGGATGATGCAAGACACCCCCGTACAAGCCCAGGAGAGATATGTTTCAACCAGCCAAAAAGTAACGCTCACTTCCAAAGCAGAGAAATTACCTTTTAAGGCAACAAACGGACAATAAAATGAATATTTAACAGCTGATATCAAAGGGTGCAAAAGCGCGCGATTTTCAAACAGCCGTGTGCTCTTTGTATGATCCAAAAGTGCACCCAGCGCTGAAATGGTTACCTAAGCACTGCGATAAAAATTTCTTGCTATATTTCTTTATAACAGCAGGCACCAGGGACTCAACTGGTACTCCCTTGGCACAATCACTACTGTAGAGTCGTCACACACAGGCTCTTGCACAGACACGTGCACCCCACAGGCACTTGTGTGTTCTTTTCACTGTTACCTGAATTCACTTCAGAGAACAGAGACACTGGCCCAAGACACTCTTTTTCAAGAAAACACAAAAACGTACAGAATTACATTTCCTGGAGTATTTCTGTTGATCCTTTTACCATCTGGAGAAGACTGACTTGATTTCAGAACAAAGTCCAACACTGGCATGTAAATGTTAGACTTAGTAATTCAACATCAGTGTCCAGATGCTTTCTGGACACAAAAGAAGTAACAGAAATTAATTTTAGATGTTTTAACAAAAAAAAAAAATGTGGTTTATATTTGTCTATAATTACAAACGTCTACTAAAAGGTTTGTATGGTTCTCCCATGACAGCATAAGAAAAGTTATTTGTTTGGTTCAAAAGAAAATTTTTTAGTCCTTCTGCCTCTGTATACTCTTGCACATAATTTTGTAGCACTTTGAATAGCAAATTTCTGTTTTCATGTAAGGGCAGAGCTGGAAATGTGGTTCACAGAATTTCATGTTCCTGGTAATTCAAATTCTTTAAACAAGTGACTTGGAAAAAACCTCTGGGCACTGAAAAGCCTCCTTTCTTACAGGGCTGTGCCTCGACACCAGATTCTCTACTGAAATGTTCTCAGAAGTCAGGGCATTCATAATCATCTCCCTGCTGAGAGTGGTGAATTTTGGGGCATGTAATATGGGGAGAGCTTTTAGTGCATTCTGTGGTATCACCTGTTTTTACCATCTTCGTAGGAACACCCTTTAGACTGTCACTGAGGGTGACTGATGGCTTCAACAGCTAATTACTGGTGAGAAGAAAGAAGGGTGGACAGACAGAAAAGTGTGACCTCTACAACCTTTTTTTTAAGAAATACAGACAACTGAGTTATTGAAATTGTAGCCAGACACTTAAAACCTGTATCAAAGTCCTTAATCATTTTCATGCCTTGAGAAAATACAGCATATTCAGTGTATGATGCTCTACATCAATTAAGGTTTTCTATCTTCAAGGCCCCAGCTACTCACAACAGGATGGCCTTGGGTAAAAAGAAAACTCAGCTCAAGAAAATCTATCAAAATTATGGAGGTTTCTAAAAACAACAAACACAGAAATCTGCATGTTATGGTTTTTAATAACTTAATAATTCAGAGAAAAATCACTATCTTCTTCTGCACATTTTCTGAATAACTCACCTAGAATAAAGGCATAGATTAGCTAAAAAACACACATTTAAACACACAATTTAAATGTTTTAGGAAAAAAACATATGGTGTTAAGCTGTACTGATGTTCTGCTGTAGTAATTAACTGCCCGACATTTAAACTGAGAGGCTTAAAGAAACACTGAGGCAACATCTGAGTACTTTAAAAGAAGCTTAATCCAGTGTCATGACATTAAACTGCCAAGATAAATTGACCAACAATACTGGAAGAATAATTTTCAACGATAATTTCTTTTGGGTTACCTTTAAAAAGCAGAATGGTAAATCAAGTGCTTGAAGTTTATCCAAAAAATCACTGTTTAGCTAAAAAAGTGGATGGTAACAGATGAGTTTGAACAAATTATTTGCATGGAACATACCAAGCTCTAAAAGGAAGCAAGGACAATTATCTGCACAAGTGAGCAGCAGCATAAATGCACTGAGGTTGATGACTGCTGAATGACTGCTGAATTCCCACTCACAACTCCCTCCTGTGGGTGATGCCACACTGAACACACCAACTCTAATCACACAGCCAGACTCTTAGGCACAGACATTTATTTAGTGCTATGACACAGTCTAGTAACACGTGGTGTGGATGAATACATGGGGATAAAAAGCAAGCTCTTCTATAGAGATAAATGCATGATGAATGCGAGAAGCCAAAGGTCGTACTTGCTTGTCAGGCAATGTTTTGTTCTAATTAATTTTGAAAACACTCGAATAATGATTCTGCAGTTAAATTATCTACTTGCAATACAATGTAATTATACATTTTGGAAGATAGAGGCCAGTTAGTTTAATTCCCTCTAATGTGCATTTAGACTTTGTAAGCCTACAATTAGCCTGTACATGGGTTTGTTGGCATTTTCTATTTAAAATTTACTTTTTCATTTTCCTTTGTTTATTTGTTCCTCCCTCTCCCCCTTTTCTGATGTATTGCAATTGTGGTTTTAATAAAACAATTACTGGCAGAAAATGTAACCTGACTGATACTGCAAATAAAACAAACGTAGCTTTATTTGGCACCAAAATGTAGGAATTTGTTTTTAAAAGCTTATAATTTAACATCCACTTTGCACCAAAACAGATAGCAAAATATTCCTAGTTTAATTCTTGTAACAACTTGTGTCATCTTTCCTTGCCCCAGTGTCAACATTAAATCCCAAGCTATGTTCTTTCCTACTTGATACTTTTCATGTCCCAGAACCCGTAAGACAGGAAGATCTATATGGTACTTCAGTTCTTGAGAGCTGCACCATTAAAACTTTCTGTACAGTTATTCTGTGACTGAGTATCTATTTACAATTTATTCCTTACCTTTGTCCTTCCTATCTCACTGTGGTTTTTACTGAGACAGTGAGACTGTCCACCTCTCAGGCTTCCAGAACTGGCATCGCAGCTACGGAGTAGAGATACATACAGAACCTTCCTCATATGAAGAACATCTTCAATTATCTAAAATAATTCCTATTCTGGATCCTACAAAACTAAAGATACCTTTATTTAAAAATTATCTTCTCAGCTACACCACTGGCATAAAGTGGTGCAACTGTGCAATACAATTAGAGAAATACCATTCAATTATCAATGGATGAACTTTATCTGCCAGCAATGTACCAATTTTATCAAAGTCAGATTGTTTTTTCATCACTTTTTCTTTTGTTTGCAATACAGTTACTTAGGATTTACCACATATATAATCATGTCCTGTTGCTATCTTCTACCTCAAAAGTGACCGGGCTGTAGCAGATGGGTTTCATATGACTGACTGAAATGATCTCCCATGAATGATACAATATAAAGTAGTTACAAATCATAAATGGTTGCTAAAGGTATTAAACATTACTTGGAAAACCCTTAATTAGGAATTTATCTAGTTTACAAACTGCACAGACAGTGGAAACAGAAAGGGTTAATCCAAAGGAATTTGCAAGCAACACAAAACTGGAACACACTAAGACGTCAGCAGTCCCCACAAAAGCCAAGGTCCAAGCACCCTGATCATCCACATAGTAACAGGTCTAGTGGACACCATGAGAGTTTGGCGTCAACACTGAAATTACCTTTGCATTCCATTTCAGCTGTCAACTCATTTATTAAGAAAGGTTTTACACAGAACAGGTGAAGACACCTCTGGCATAGAGGAGTGATCCACATGGATGGATCCCAACTGAGGTTGCAGGCTGGTGCACCTCAGGGCTGGGCTCTAGGCTATGTTCCAGGTAGAATCTCCATCTCCAGCCCAACTCCTGCTCTTCCCAGTTGGGATCCCTGGACCCAACTGATCACCCTACTAGCATGGGACTGTCAATTAAGCTGAAATTTAAACTGAAATTACCACTGCCAGTGGAGCCTCCTCCCAGCACCCTGCTGTGCTGCACAATTTCCAACACACAGAACTCGGAACTGTTCCTTTGATGATTCTCCCATGTAAAACAAAGTGCTCAACTCCACATCTCTGTAACCCACAGCCCAGGAGCTACTTCACTGTACACAGAGGGCACAGGCTGCACTGAACAGCCCTGTAAAGGCAGAGGACCAATGACCACCGTCTTTATCTCAGGCTCCTTTTTATTTCTAATCCCTTTTACTGCAACAGAAACCTGCATGCTCTTTTCCACTTCTGGCTTTCAGGAATCACTAACTGACATAAAACAGGATGGTTTTTCACCACATAAAACAAAAATTCAAAATAACCCCGGTAATAGGGTGATATCCTATTAGCCCCATCCACTGGATAGCAACTGAGTAAAACAACAGCTACGTCAACAGCAAACACTGTACCAGGTTTCTGATATTTTTAAACATAAATGTCTCCTCAAGTTCAATTGTTATGTGAATTAGTGATTTTACTTCCTTTTTTTTTTTTTTTAACAGAAGCTTGTAAGAGGTTTCTTTTGACAGAAAATTAAAACCTTTAAAACTCGTATTACTATGTTCTTCAATTTCTATCTTAATAAACCACACATGCCCACTACCCCAGCCTATGATCATGCTGGACCAAATACTTTATACATAAAAAATGTTCATAAATAAACAATTCTGTTAACACACAGAAAATGCTGCTGGTGCAGGAGTAACCAGAAGCCAGCAAACCATCCATTTGCTCACTGCACAGGGGCCACCAGCTGCCAACGGATGGGAAGGAAAAGCTGTTCTACTCCTTAATGCACATCCCAGGAAACCTGCAGGGGTTCCTGCATAATGAGTGGGAAGTGATCAGATAAACACCATTTCAGGGTAAAGAAATGTTAGACCTACACAGCAATGTTTTGGGTTCCCCCTGCCCACTCCTTTTTGGTCATGCTGCTCATCAACCTTTCCCCAGACTAAAGGTTAGAATTTCAACGACAGTCACCACGTTTTGAGTGCTCAGATAGAACTATTTTTATTTGTCACCTTAAAAAGCAAGACTTAGGATGAAGGGTGTCTTGAACACACATTTGCTGAAGGGCAGATTCCTACCCTATGTAATCCATCACAGCAGTTCAGCTAAAAGATCAGGGCTACTTGCCTAATAAAACCTGCAGCTCCAGAAGTCCAAGGTGATGTGTCTATCAAAGCCCAGCTAAAGGCCCACATAAAAAAAAACCTCTCATAACCAAACCAAGACAACCCCACACAAACACACAACACAGCCACAACAAGTTCTGAAACTGATAAAGGTGGACCCAGGAGGAAATCTGAAAAGTTTCAGTTTGAAAATAGGAAGCATTCAAGGTGAAAATTAAATCAGCCTGCCTTGCAAACAACTCTCATTATTAATCTCATACTGATCTAGCCAGATGGAAGACAACATCCTGCACAGTGCAGCTGAGAAAAACAACAGCAGGGAAAGAAAATCATTCTTCTTTTCATTGTAATACCACAGCCAGCACTAACAGTTGTTTTTAGAAAACACTCTGCAGGGTTTATTTTAAATAAAAAGTCAAGTACGGGTTCTTGTTAGACTTGCCCGTAACAGCCACTGCAGCAGACAAGCCACAATGATTTCCTTCTCTGTGTTGAAGAGGAGCTTGAAAGGATGCTTTTGACAACCACTTAAGCAGACATCAGGATAATCTCAAAGAAAACGCCTATACACTATTTGAAGAGATCATATATGTTTCCCTCCTCTCAGAAACAAAGTGTATTAATAGAGGCTGTTCAGTTGCACTCAAAATTACTTCAGACAAAGACACCTCCAGCTGGTGATATCAGCAACTGAGCCCCTTTCCTCTCACTGAAAGTGGATGGAGGCTTTTCTAAGCACTTTCCATCTTTTAATCCTGCTAAACATTAATATATCAATTACTGTGATTTATCCAAAGGTAACTTCTACAGATGAATCAGCGAGTAGCACCCTGTAAATATTTTCATTCTAGACAAAAATATATATACTTTATATAGTGAGCACATAATTAATTCAAGATTACTTTCCTTGATGGCAAAGAGTTCAGTTGGAAGTGTTTTCTGTTATATGAAGAGCCAAAGACTGGAGTAGCTCTTCGATTTATTTGTCTCAGCCGTTTTAGAGTAAACAGTAAGATTTAGAAAAAGATTTTATTTATGTGTGTGTAGATAGATATATTCCTTCCATGTACATTTATATGGTCGATGGAAAGGACAGAAACTGAACAACAAAACCCATGAAAACTGGAAGAGTTTGCTATAAGCAGAGTGATAAATAGTAGTGCTGTGTGAGCATTTATCTTTTCAAACACCTCTTGTGTTTGTTTATTCATTGGAAATCTCATGGCAGGCTTATCTAACCTTGAAAATTGGTGAGCATCCTAGCTTGGAAACAGTATTAACGGCAGGAAAGTTATCTGAAATATCAACAGAAAAACCACTGCCACAACCTCCACGTGCAAGGCAGACCAGGAATGACCTCCCTCCAAACCTCCTTCCCCAGGACAGCAAGTGCCTCAGCAGCTCTCCCCCACAAGACCAGGATTTGCCCAAATGGGCATCACTGGCCATGTTATAGCCACGTTAAGAATTTTGATGGGTGAAGAGCAATACACACATTAAGCTTCAGTGGTGTCAGTCAGTGTTTATTTTTAGACTTTACTTTTAGACTCTGTCTAGCAAACAGAACCAGTTGTATTTATACACACCTGAGAAATAAACAGGAATATGTGTACAGTGGTGCTGAGACAGCTCTGTGTGATTAGGATCATGACCCGTTTCCACTTTTGTGGAATTTGGTCATACAGAGTACCAATATGCTGATTTCTGCTGTTTCTCCTCATTCTATGCAGTTTCCCTCACTCTTACAATTCAAAAGAGAACAAGAAATAGACAAAGGTGTCTTCTCCCTACCCCTCCCCTTCTTTTAATTCAAGTTACACGAAAACTGCCTTCAGGCCCTGCCTATGCCTGTATGTCCCCTTTCTGGCATGCCCCATACCATCCCACTTCTCAGCACAAACCTGTGTGAGCTCTTTTCTCTGCTCAAAACCTTACACCTCAAATAAAAAGCCTTCTGCCACATCCAACACACTGTACCTGCAGCCCTGCAGCTTTCGGAACAAATGCCCTGCACCCCACCATCACGTACATCTCCTCTCAGGGATTGCAAACTGCCCCAGGAAGCTCCCAAGGAATTGCAGGAGCTCACCTGACATCCTTGGCAAGGCAAGTGCCACCTGCACTCTGCTGTCAGAGGTGGCTGCCACGCTCCAGAGCACCCGCTGCAAACAAACCCACGCACGCCTGCTGTTTTGGGGAGCTTGAAGAAGCCCTCAGCCAGAAAACAGGCATATTTTTACAGGACCATGAAATCTCTCCCTCACTCCCAGTCACTCCACTCACAGGGGAAGGAGGTTTGGAACTTCCACAGGCTTTGCCAGCTGCAACAGCCCCCACATCCCAGCCTGCCAGCCATGAGCCAGGAGCTCCTGACCCAGAGCGGCTCCAGGCCACACAGAGAAACCATACATGGGTTTTTCTTACAAAAATCACACATCACGTCTTACTCCAAAACTTTGGCTTTTGTACAGCAAATATGTGATTTGCTTGTTGCTTTCTAAAGTTTGTCCTGTGAAGGTGAGGGCAGGGTTGTAAGTTCATACAACCACAGCACAGACCAGGTTGGAAAGGACCTTGAAAGATCACCTGGTCCAACCTTTCACAAGAGACAGAGCCCAGATAAGATTATCTAGCACCTTGTCCAACCCCATCCTGAAAAGCTCCAACAACAGGACCTCCACCATGTCCTTGGGGAGGTTGTTCCAATGATTACACCTCTCACTGTAAAAAATTTCTTTTATCAAGATAAAACCTCTCCTGGGATGACCTGGACCTGCTGCCTTGTGCCTTTGTCATTTGGCTATTTGTAAAGACAGAACTTCCATCCTCTTTGTAGCCACTCTTTAAGTACCAGAATATGGTGAAGAGGTCCTCCTGAGCCTTCTTTTCTCCAGGTTAAATGCCTGGCTTCCAAAAGGAAGAACAGGAAAATAAAACCCAGTAGCTTGAGCTACCACTGCATGCCCCAAAGACCCCATTCTTCCCAGTGGGGCAGAGGAAAGAGGTGAGCTAAGGGCCAGGCTGCAGTGTGGATGAAAGGGGCAGAAACAAGAGGTGGATGCTCTTCTGCTCCTAAACTGCCAGGCACAGACCTGCAGCAGGGTCTTGGAGTATTGTAAGCAAAAGAGCAGCCTAGCCAAGAGCATCAAAATGATCTGAGGTAATTGTGTGAATTATAAGTCCAAAATGTCTCATAATTTTGCACGGTTGTAACACACCAGAAAAACACACTGGTCTTTTTTCCATCATTATTAAGGCAGGACAAACTCAAAATCACAGTAGAAAAAAGCATTCATTTCCTTACAGTAGCTGACTAGACTAGTATTTTTGTCAATAATTTTGTCCAATATACCTTACAGTAAGAGTTTCTCCAATGTCCAGTAGAAGAAAAGAGAGAATCAATGCAAATGAATTTTATATTATTAAAATACATATATATTATTTCAAAGCTTATCTCTTATTGAACTAGGTGAACTAGGTGCTATCTGACAAGAATCTTAAATATGTTTTGTACTCTGACTGGAAAAAGAGGTCTACTTTTCTTTTTGAGCCAAGTTAGTCCAGAAATACTTGATGCAAAAATGGCAGTTCCTAATCGGTATCCAGATGTCAACATACAGCTTTAAGTATAATAATAAAATATTCAATAAAAAATAGCCTAAATTTAGAGATGAGACACAAATCCTCTACTGAAAACCTGTTCCTCTTACTGTAATTTTTAAAATTACTCAGTTTTCCACTAGTTTTCCTCTGATTTCTTCCGAACTACACAGCTCTCTCCCGCATCATTTGTCTCCTCTATATCTCTGTATTCTTCTCCATCATTCGAATTTCACTGTGTGATTATTCAGCTACAAAATTAAAATCCAAACTGATCTTAATCATATAGAGCGTTTAGAAACGATCTGGTGAATTTTATGCCCCAAAATTCTAGATGACATGATTTCCTATATAAATAGCATACAGCAATATTTCAAGATCACACTTCCATAAAATCTACTAAAATATATGTATGCTTCTATTTTTAAGTTTTCAACTCCTATCTTAATCAAACTGTACATAGGAGGATACTCGAAAGTTGGTATGGCAAGTTGATTACTCTGCAATAAATAGTTTTCTTGTAACTATAATCATATCAGAATAGCTTTAACTATCTCTGCACCATCAAATGAAATAGTTTGGCAAAAGGGAACGTGGCAATCAGAACAAGTGAAATTTAACTTCAAGTGTTTTCTGCAAGCCTTGCCTTACACTGTAGTTGTATATAAGCAATAATATTTGACTGCTTAAGGGTCAAGAAATATGTAATCCTGTAGTTTAAAAAATTTGAAAGCAATGTCAGTACATCAGAACTACCTTAAAACAAAGACCGAATGTTAGTTTCTACAAAGTACTTCTGATTAGTTCTTAAAACTTAAACACACCCCCCAACATGAAATAGAAGTTATCTGAATAAGTATTCGGCATTTGTGAATATCTTTGCAATGACCTGACAACATCGGTATGTTTTTATCTAAAAGGACTCAAGGATTCACAGACGATGTACTGGGCATCCTTTCTGTTATGACTACAGTTGGCTTATCTTGGGGCACTACCCAGAATTCTGTTTCTATGTTTTCTATGAAACACAGAAAGAGAACAAATGAAAAATCTGTCATCTGCACCTAAGGGCAAGAACTATAAACTTGACTTCAAATGGATCTGCCCAAGTTTGCTCATCGCCTCCTTGGACAGAAAAATTCTCAGCTTATTTCTACTTACAGAATCAGCAAGTCCAACATGTATTTCTTTTAATAAAAAAAACACTGATAACAATTTCTAGTACAGATAGAAAATATTCCATCGTTCAGAAATACTTGGACAATAACAAATCAGTATGTTTACAGCTAAGAAATACTGGAAAATCAACTCACTGTCTCATCCTTGGCTAAAGCTGTTTTCATTTGACAGTCTCTGAACTCTCTTTAAGTAACATTTCTTCCCTTTTCCACTCCACCTATACTAGTCTGCAAAGACATTTAATTCTGCAAAGCTACCATTTCTGAACCCTCAGTCAAATCTCTCTGCTTTAAAGTTGTAAAGCCTTATTTGCCACCTTCTTTGTTCTAAGCAACAGCATCTTGTCACGCTACACAAAAAAAACAACCATAATTTCTATTTCATACACCACTTTCCAGTGTACGTATTTGGGTACCACAACAACTTCAATGAAATGCTCAGAAACTGAGGGTGACAGGCTCGCCTGGGTACAAAAGCTTTGCAAAGATTTAAAAATCTTCCCACTGATAAATGGGAGCAGGAGGGGAATGGCTCCAGGTCCTCCCAGGAAGCCTGCGGGCACTGCAGGCTCTTGTCACTTGTGAGAACTGAGGAAGCAGAACAATTTAGGAAGCTTATTACTGGTTCAGCGAGCAAAAGGAGGTAACACACGTAGCAGTCCCAACTTACAAGCCAATTAAAAGCTTCACATTATTGCACCACCTCACTGAAGGCAAAATAAAGGAACACAGTCAACTTCACAGATCTACTCCCTCTCTATAAATAAGATCGGAGCCAAACTTTAAAAAAAAAAAAAAGAGGGCAACAAAAAAACCCCACACCAAAAAACCCCACCCACAATAAAAGAGTTCTTACAGTCACTAGTCCTGCAGCCATAATTTCAACACAAAAGGATGCCCTGAGCATCTGTACACAAAACATACACTGTTTTTACTTGGTAAATATTGTGATTACCCTTATGTAGCTAATTTGGAATAAGCCTGCACACAGTCCTTTAAAAACAAAATTGCATCTTTGCTAAAGGAATGTTTTCATAGCACTGTGCAGTCAATCTCTGAATAAATTCCTTTTTCCATTGTGGAGTCCTGGGCTCTCATCTACTTTAGGTAATTATAGCAGAGGAGATCATTTGGATGCTATTGCTTCCATGCTACAGTAGCTTCAAATTCAGTAACAAAAATAACATACTCGAGGCATTACTTTCCTAGGGCAATAGGGCAATCAAAACCAGGCACATTTAAGTAGTGATAATCAGTATAGCTACATATCTGGTTAGAACCACGGCGGAGCAAGAAAGTAACTGTATTGCTCTCGTTTCATGAAGATCCAAGCCAGGGGAGAGGAACTGGGCCAGTTCCAGCAAGCTGAGCAAATGGTATTTTTGATAACTGCCTTCTGGTGCTCAGAATCTAATTTCCGTACAAAAATACCCAATTTTTTGCAAGTGGAATAATCTTCATAAATTTAGATATATGCCTCAGTCAACAGGCTCAAGGAACTGTGGATCACACCTATTTACTTCACAGATGTGGGATACTGATTTGGGCAGCAGGAGCTTGTCTCAGACTTCATAGTTATTAAAATCTATTAGAAGGTTTATCAAATTATGCAATTAAAAACAAAACAAAAAACCCACCGTGAAGTGTCCTCCAGTTCTTCCATTATTCATTAAATCAGAAATAAGCAGCTGAACATAAGGCATTCAAGCTGTTATGAAATTCATTTATTTGTAAGTGACAAATGAAGCTCATTCTCAGTATAACAGTTTTTCCTGGGGAGTCAATTTATTTAAAAGAAATTAAGACATTACTGTACAAAGACATAATTATAGGATTTTGTAAGTAGTTGCAACCTGAAGTATCACAGCTGGGCTTTTAAACTTGTATAGCAAAAAAGACCTATTAATCATTATATTTGCTCCGGGAGTGAGAGTTGCCTGTAGTATCCATACCTTTATCCTGCATGGAATGGATCCATACAGTTAGATCCCCCCAACGAGTCAGGAAGGCTCCGTGCAGGTGCAGAAATCCATTAGTGGCCACATGCAAGGAATGTCACAAAGAGGACTGGCTGGCTGCCTGTGTCAGCCAGAAATCCCTCTCCAGTGTGCTGTGCTGCAAGACTGCTCGGTACCCGAGAGGCAAAGAACAGAACAAGACATCGCAATCCCTACAGACCATGAATCTAACCCCCGTATGATTTAGTATTTCAACACCAAGATGATGAGTATTTTATAGATAACCCACGGAGATTACTCACCCAGCAAGCCTTTCACACACTCAAGTGTGGTGTTTGAAAATACTAGGTTTTTTTCTAATTACTTTTGAAAGCTTAGCAAGAAAATTTTCATCCTACTCACTGTACCAAAATAGCTTGAAGTAGAAATATTTGGCCTCGGGAAAAGAATTACTAAATCGTGTGTAGGTACACGCAATCCAGGAACTCCAGAGTACACCTCACCAAAACAGCTCAAACCTACAAGCATTTGGGGATTTCTATTTTACGTTTTCACACAGGCACAGCAGATCACTCACCCTCTCTGCCTGCCCTGGGAAGGTGACTGTGCACTGACTTGGCAAGGCAGGGACGTGTGGGAGGGCGACCCTGTACAGCCCTAGTGGAAGGAAAGTGCAGGAATGCTTTGAAGGCAGAACACCCCAGCAGCACACCCAGCCCCACAGCACTTCTGCATCACCACCTCTCCCATGCCATGACCAGCAAATCCAATAGAGGGGTTTGGCAGGTTACAGCTGGTGCAGGCAGCTGTCTGACACGTGAGCAGGGTGACATCAGAGCTCTTCAAAGCTAAGAGGCAGGTGCTGACCTGCCTAAATTACACCTGATTTAGGACTTTGTTTAATGCTTGAATTTATTTAATTAATTATACATTTAAATACAATACTATGCCTGAGTATGACAACTAGCTCCTTTCAAACTATCCATCCAAATGTATGAATCATAGAATCATTAAGGTTGGAAAAGACCTTCAAGATCATCGAGTACAACCTTTGACTGAACACCACCATGTCAACTAAACCACAGCAGTAAGTGCCACATCCAGTCATTTCTTCAACACTTTCAGGAATGGGGACTCCACCACTTCCCTGGGCAGCCCATTTAAATGCTTGACAACCCTTTCAGTGAAGAAATTCTTCCTGATGTCCAACCCGAACCTCCCCTAATTCAGACTGAAGCAATTTCCTCTTGTCCTGTCACTAGTTGCCTGGAAGAAGAGTTGACACCCCCTAACTTAGCCCCTGGCTACACCCTCCTTTCAGGTAGTTGTAGAGAGCGATCAGGTCACTCCTGAGCCTCCTTTTCTTCAGGCTAAACAACTACAGCTTCCTCAGCCTCTCCTTTGATGGCTTGCTCTCTAGACCCTTCACCAGCTTCGTTACCCCTCTCTGCACACACTCCAACACCTCAATGTCTTGCTTAACGTGAGGGGCAAAGAACTGGACAGCCATACTTGAGGCGCGGCCTCACCAGTGCTGAGTACAGGGGACAGTCACTTCTTTAGTCTTCGCTTAAGAATATCATTGAGCAAATCAAATTTAAGGGCACAGAGGGCTCTACAAAGAAAGGAGGAAGAGCTTTTCTTTTGGGCTACTGAGATCCATTTTATTTTACTTGTTTATCTTATTTGTAATGATAATGCTAGTGTTGTTTGAGAACACTGAGGATCACAATAATAAAGCATGCAGCAGCATCCTCCATCATCTGCACACAAAAACCCAGACCAAGCTAAATATTTTGGCATGTGGAACGTAGAGAAGAAAGAGCATCACTTTGAAAGTCTCCAGAGGCAAAAAAAGCTTTTAAAAAGAAAAACAGAAGAAAATAGTGTATGTGGGAAGACAAAGTTAAGGTATTATGAGGATTTAATGACATGCTCTTAAAATGCTAGCTCTTATTCTCTGCAGTTATTCAAGCCCTAGTTCAGAATACTTTAAAAAGCAAGTCAATCTTTTAGAGTAATCCAGTGAAAATTCCCTTAATGTGCACATCCCAGAGGTCTAGAGGGATTCAGAGCACTGTGCCCCTTCTCAAGGGTCAAAACTTCAGCTCTTTGATATTGCTGTACTTTTGTGTGTTGTTAACAGCAATTCTTCGATAGATCAAAAAAGAAAAGCTTGAGAAATAGTCAACATCATCACGAAATGAGCCAGACTTAGAGCAGACTGTAGAGCTCTAGGCTAAGGTTAGTCAAAACAGGTATAATAGACAAGTTCAAGGAACCAGGGCTAGGCAGAAGTCAAATAGGATACACGACCAGGAGGGTGCAAAGTGCTGTTGCCTGGAATGTGGGAAAGCAGGGAGGGGATCCCTCTTTCTCCCTGCCTTGCCTGAACAGGTACTCACAAAACAAGCAAAAATGCAGTCAGGGATGTCAGCATTTTAGACTTTTGCCCAATTGATGTAGGAATTAGAAGCTAACTTCTGTACCCTGCAGGGATATCTGGAGAAAAAACAAGACGTCCACCTAACAGACACGTAAAAATGAGATTTCACCATGATATTCCTTCATCCAACAGTTCAAAATATAAAGAGAGCAAGAAGAATTGCAGCACAGCAGAGTAATGCTCTTGATTTGAACTTCAAAGCAACAGAGCCAAGCACGGAAGTGACATGCATAGATTGCTTTCCTTTGCAGAGACCAGTTCTGGACAACTAGGACATGCTAAAACAGCACAGAGAGGAGATAAAGATGTGGACATTTTGATGATGATGAAAAACAAGCAAATACAACACTGTGATGACATTCCTGAACATAATAACTAAGAGAAAGAGGAAGAAAAAGCACATTAGGCCATGTATGCAAATTTACATGCAGAAAACAGATGCAAGGCAGGCAAATCAGGAATGGAAAATGAAAATATTTGGTGTTAAGTTTTCAATACAGTAACTCCACTTACCTTGGAACTTGATTAAGAACTGTAAACAGTTTACAGTAAAACCTATGATATTTCAAATCCATCAGAAACACCATTTGCCTTATTTGATTTAAAAAGTGAACACAGCAAGAATAAACAGTCTTCTAAAGCAAAAAGAGGTGCCAAGAACTCTGACTGCAGATGTTTTAAGATAGACTACTAATAAGAATACCATCATCATCTTCAAAAATCAAAATTTTTTCTAGCTTCTGGAAAAAAGAAAGTTGTTCATATTCCTATCTCGATTAAAACCGCCCTAGTATTTTAAAGAACAACTTAAGAAGCCCCTTTGAACATAAACCAATAAGGAACAAATTATTTTGCTATGGAGGATTACATTCATATCTGATTATAAAAAATTGAAAATACTGAATAAGAAAAAAGAGAAAAAAGTGTCTATATAATTAAATTTTAATTCTCAAAATTACTCCAAGTTTTAACAGATAATTGAAAATCTCTGCAAATCTACCCTGTGCTTACATACTTATGACACTTAATCTGTACAAGAAAATAAAGCACAAAATACAGAGTAGACTTGTAGATTTTAGAACCGAGAGTAGGTTTGAGAAAGCTTTGCTTGTTGTATAGGTTCTGCAGAAAGTTACCTTTCAAATAGATTTGGGACTTCATGGTGCAAATACTGGCTAAAGGCATTTATAATGGGCAACCTTTCCACATGTGCCAAATTCTCTATAGAGATCAAGTTTTTTAAATTATTTGAAATTATGATAAGTAATTCTAACACAACCAATAGAGTTTCTCTCTAAAAATAAATTATCTGTCATATTTAGGAAATAGTTCTATTACAAATCCCTAAATATTGGCTTTAAAAAAGGTTCCATTCACACATATTGTGTGGCAAAACCTCTACAGAGAACCAACCTCAGCACGATCACTGACAACACTCAGAACAAAAAGACTGTTCACAGTCACAGGCAGCAGGAACTCTGTGAGGACACGTGCAGGGATCCCAGCCAAACCCACCCTCACAAGCTTTGGGACTTCCTGCAGGGAAGGCTGTCTGTCACCCCCTCGTTTGATATACTGTGCAGGTCCACCCTCCACAAACTGGCCCTCCTACAAGCCCACCCTCCCCAGGGTTACAGGGTAATTCAAAACACCTCATTGTTTATACTTGTCTCCCATAGGCATTACTCCCTAACACACATCTGTACCAAGGGGCACTGAATTTTATCTGCCATTTACTGCTCAGTCAATCCCTTGGTACTAATTTGTCTAACAAACTTTAGGGACTATTCTTTATATGACCATTCTTAAATCAACAAAAAACCCAGTCAGAGTATTCACGCATTTTTTCACATCAATCATGAATTTGCCAGATCATAAAGAGCTTTCAAGACTTTTAGTGCCTCTGATGAAGGTTCCTACAAACATCTCTTAGAAAAATGAAGAATGGTCCTTCTGGATCACTCCACCTTGCCTATTTGCTGATCTCTTGTCAGAAGTCCAACTGGTTTATAAAATACATTCCCTTACAGAAAGCACATAGGCTTTTCCCAGTGTATCATATTTTTCCTACTCAGTTTGATGAGTTTGATTTGAAAACTTTGTTTTGTCACTCTTCAGTTCTCTAGAGTTCTTAAACTTTTGTATTAAGGCTAATTTGCTCTGGCATCAAATATAATTTAAGCAACAGATTAAGGTATATTACATTTTAAGATAGATTTGGACAAGAGACACCCTTAAGCTCCTTCACACAGAATACTAAAGCAAGTAACTGAGCTTCAGTGATACAGCCTTATGTTTCGTGACTGTTCACACATGGACCATTTAGCAACCTACCACAAAGTCTGGCAGGGTCTGTGTGAAGGGTGACATGTTCACTGTTCTTTTTATGCCTTTGCCAGTTTGCTCCTCAAAAATATTTGTCTTATAATTTTACTATTTAACTTCCCAGAGATTATGCTCTCTGCCATGTTCTCATTTGGATATATTCCCCCCTTGTCCCTTTATTTCTGATATCCTCCTTTCTTTTGCTGTTTAACCATATTTTAGGGGTTCAAAGAAAGTACTATTTTGATACAATTTTTTTTCCTATGGGAGAGAAAAATATTTCTTTTCCATTGTAGAAAAAACTGCAAAAAGTCATTAATATTTGCCTCAGATTTGCACTGTGCATCAGAAGCACAGAAAAAAATGCAGTCCCTGTCCCATGGTGATTATAGTTATAACAGTAAAAATGATATAAAGTAGCTCTGGCAGGAAAACTGGTCAAAAATTAAATACTATCTGTATTTAACAAACTATGCAGAAAAGAGGTTTTGTTTTCTAGAGCTCTGGAGTATCAGTAACAGCTTCATCTGCAAAGCAGGGGGTTACACAGCCTGCTCAGTCTGTGGCCTTCTATTTATATCTGGAAAGTAAACTTTCATTCACCAGTAAGGACATAATAAGCAATGAAAACATGTACTCAATATCAAGGTCCAAAAAACAGAATTATAACAGTATGTTAAATCTTAGTCTTCATGGCTACTCTCAATTTAGCAATAAAAATACTCTACATGGATCAACAATTTGTATAATCAAAACAAAACAACTTAAAAGCCTGAAGCTCGATGACTTTTAGTATTGTTTTTTAATATTTTCAAACCAAGTCCCAAATGCTTTGATGAATGACAGACTTCACAGGAATCCATATATATGGGTTTATCTTACACAGACCTTTCTAAAACAGGGACAGGCAGTTCTCATAACATCTATCCCACATTTCCAATTACTATATTGCAAAAAGCTGAAGCACCACAGACTGTATTTGCTTAAGTAGCATGTGTTGTAACCAGAGTGGCCAAAGGTTACAGTGATGTACAGTATATATGGAATAGTAACTCTATGATTAAAAGAAGCTTTCAGAGCCAGAGAAGCAACAGCATGCCAAAAATATTTTCATGACATATCAACATATGTATAATTGCGACAGAACAACCTATGAAGCTTGCCTGCTTTCTTAAATGAGGAAGAGATTTAAATGAAGTGATTACCAGCAATCAACTCAGTGGTATCAAACCAACAGCCTCCTGGCCATCTGCTGCCCATCATACAAGTCACCCAGATCACAAACAGCTTTCCCTTGCCTAGATGGGGTATTTCAAGTCACACACCAGGAAGGCCATCAGTGTACTCAGGAAGACAGCAACCTGAAACAAGGTGCTGCTGATGGAAAAGTTCCCACTGACTTCATCTTTGTAAGTCAGTGAAAGGTTTCTGATAAAGGCCAAGGCTGAGCAGTGGCTCTGTGAACTGCTAGCTCACAGCAACACACTCCTACAGAGGAGAAAATGTCAGAGCAGACTAGCACTTAACCTTTGCAACATGAATGACAAATCCA
The DNA here is from genome assembly GCA_036023395.1 of Myiotriccus ornatus. Classification (NCBI taxonomy): domain Eukaryota; kingdom Metazoa; phylum Chordata; class Aves; order Passeriformes; family Tyrannidae; genus Myiotriccus; species Myiotriccus ornatus. The sequence goes on from JAYRBT010000001.1 coordinate 102,544,462, forward strand.
GGGTGTACACAGCACTCAGCTCCCTGCCCATGGGCACGCTGCCAGTAGGTTCAACAGAGCACAGGAGGGGCCATAACCAGCCCTCCTGGACCTCTCAAGCACCCCTGAAAGCCTGACCAGTGAGGAGTAAAGCAACTGCTCACAGCTGTCAGGGTATCATGAAGGGTGGATGGTGGCTCACAGATTGTCTTCTCAGTTACAGAGCCCTACACTAGAACAGCTACAGCACCTCCAGTGCAGCAGGGAGGGTGAGATCCATCCTAACTTCAGCAGCCCAAGTAAATAGACACTCACCTCTGAGAACCAGGAGCTCAGCTTCCCTCTCGCTCACTTTATGGAGAGCAGGGGGTACTTCTCAGACGTGTCACCTCCTCCTGAGGGAGGAATTTAGAAGTGCCTATTCCACTCCACTCAAAGGGAGCCCAAGACAATCAGGGTAGACAGATGTCAGACGAATTCCTGCAGAGAACCTAATTGTGCACAGTAATGCAATTTGGGCACTCTCCTGCCAGGGAGGCATTAGGGCATGTGCAGGGAATGGGAGGATTTTCTACAGGTATTTTCAAATTACCACCTGTCTTCATTCGGCTTCTTATTAACAGCTGAAAAATGACATTGCACATGCAAAGGAGGCAGTTTTTCCTTAAACTTTTTTTGGGAGGGAGGGGAATCTCAAAACTCTACATTTTTATTGATGACAAAGGAAGAACATTAGGCAGCAAAATCGTGATCCCTTCAGGGAAGGGACATTTAATGATGAATTTTCAGCTAAGGATCAAAGGCTTATGAAAGAACACACTAAGATAAGGGTTTCTAACAGATTAAACTATCTAAAGCTCATATTTTTAAATTCCATTATATACTATTATATCCTGCATCATCAGCCTTTGGGTTCCTGAACGAAGGCAGAGAAACAGACCTTGAGGGAATGAAAGGACAGAACATCAAGACTGAGAAGAACTGAACACACACCAGCTAAAGCATCTTAGTGAAGAAACTGAAATATTAGGGCCTTAACTTCGTAATTATCTCCTTGGTCTGCTAAAGAGATGAAACATAGCCTCAAAACCTATTCCATCAGAACTGAACCATGTAAAAAGCAGAATGCCTAAAATAGATGAAGAGAAACCAGTTGCTGATGTTACGCTTATAAATCTGCACTCGACAATATCTTCTTTGCCTGTGACAAACCCGTGTAAGTGCTCACTAGCAGCTACTGTTTAGCAGAGTCTATTTTAAACAAATGAATACAGTAACAGCACCAGCTTTCCAATACACACTTCCAGGTTCAGCCCTGCTCAAGCTGAATGCTCAGAGCAGCATGAAATAGATGGCGCTCATGCACTGCTAACCCCAGAGATAGGAAAGAAACCCCGGAGAGTTCAGAGTTCTCGTAGTTTAATGAAAGCACAGCAAGAGCAACGCTTGCAAAAGGTCACCAGGAAACAACAGCAGTGCAGTAATGCTACCATAAAATGCTTGATCTTTATTTAATCTTAATCCCGTTACTCTTTTTCCCCATCATGACAATAAATCCCACTGAACCAAAGGGATTCGGTATGCAGAAGAATTCTATGGAAAGTACAAATAAATACAGGGCACTTCAAAAGAGTTCTTTTACGTGTATATATATATATATATATATTTACAAAAACTGCAAAAGATAAATCTGTTACCAGAGGATGAAAAATAAACTGTAAGAAAAAAAAGCAATAATCTTACTGAACTGTATTTTTCTTTCCATTTACATGCAGGATTAAAGATTTTTAAGTCAATGCATCTAGTAGATGTTCCGGTATACCTCCTCATATATTGATTTTCTTTTCCAAGATCATTTAACAGGAGCAGGATGCTCCTTTTAAAAGATTCTTTTATAAAAGCAGAGATTTGACTTAAGAAAAGAAGTCAATATGCAAACTCCTTATGTTTCCACATTTATAAACATAATAGGATAATATAAATATATAACAGGACCACAATGAAAATTTATGAGTTGCTCTCTAATATAATGACATTTCTTCAAAGAATGTATATGGACCCTGTTAATTGTTTAATTAATCTGTGTCATTCTTTATTAATCATGGGTTTGCTTAATTTTAGCCTAAGTGTCTAGAACAGAAAATCCCCCTCTGTAAAAGAAATATTAACATTTGATGAGTAACTCATTAGGAATGGCAGAAACAGCTGGAGAAAAACCAATTTAATCAGAGGAAGAGAATTCCCAAACTCTGCACTTTTCAGAGGTAAGCATGCCCATGTCCAGGTACTTCTAAGATGATTTTCTCCACTCTACATACTCACCTGCACACTGTCTTCATATTAACTAAACAGCAGCAGGTAAGATCTATTAAAAACAAAAGAAATTGGCAAAACTATAGTTGCAAATGGATCTTATACCAGGTCTTTTGTCACTTTCAGATGTTATAAACAGGAAACAACCCTCACCTCACTATCTTCTCATTTTACACTCGCCATAAATAAATCAGAAGGTATTGCTCAAAAACAGCTTCCTCAAGACTTTTCCCGTGCAAAATGTACTTATTCATAACAGAAATTCAATCCCCCTGACTCAGGAGACAAACTTCTGAGGCAAGAAAAAAATTGCACTAATCTCCCCAAATGAACAACCTATGCCTATCTTACTCAATACATTGTATCAGCCTTCTAAAAGCATCATAGAAATATTAATACCAACAGCAAAGGCTGATTTGGCAACAGTTGAGGAAATGAGTGAGAACAGAGGCAGAAATGACGCAGACGTGTGATTAACATTTTAGAAATTCAGAGTATAGTTCCATGCTTCACCCATGGTACCACAGTATTTTAATTACACACCCCTATATTATTAATCCTGTTGCAAGAAGCACATTAGATAATGCACTACAATGTGTTAGCAGATTTAAGGCTTATTTATTCCTCCGTATTTTTTCAGAGATTTGACACTAAAATGATGAGCTTCATTCCTGCTTTTAGGTCTCTAAAAACAAAACAACACACCCATCTGCTTTCCAATGTCTTGTCCCCCTTCTCCAACTCCCCCCCCCCCTTTTTTTTTAAATTCAAGTGACTGAAGAGTTCTATACCCTCCTAGGAGATAACTCACATCAATCAGCAAATGTATCTTCCTTGCAAAACTCAAACCTCACTAAGTAAACTAAGCAAGAAGGGAAACATCAGAACAAATGTCATGAGTTAGTGACTTCAACTAATAAAGATTTTTTAGAGTAGAGTCCTCAAGCTGGGAGAAAAAAAATCAATGCATCATGAGAAGCCTTAAGGAAAACAATACCAATTACTCATTACTGGTAACATATACATAACTGCAGTCATGTCTCGGCTGACAAAAGAACATATTTCACATAAATAAGCAAACCCTTTTCTGTAGTTTAGCCACAACAAGATATCAGTGTGAGCTTCCCACCATTTCCCCCTCACTGACACTTCTCTCCAGAGAAGAGGCACAGAAAAATCACTGAATACTTTGTCGGAACTCACCACGTGTATCAGAAGCAGAGACTTTGTTTTCAGAAGAACCTAGAAGCTTCTACCAAAAAAATGAAGAACTAATGGATTCCTTCCTTACCCCTGACAGCAGGGCTGTCAATGCTGTGCATGCTCCCTCAGCTGTGGTTCACATCAGCCATCATTTAAGACTTAAGCTACAGCAGTGTTAACAACTGGCAGAAAAAGCAGATTCCTAATATTTTTCATTATGTATTTCAAATACACAGGGTTTTGAAACTAAAAGCTTTCCATGATTGCAACAAGTTGAGGATAACCCCATGCTGCCTCACAGCTGCTTGTACTGTCTCACTCTCAAGACATGTGGATACCCAGTGAACAGCTTTGACCTGTAGACACCCCCCACCTCCTCACCTCCCTGAAATCAAGCCCAAGATTTGCCTTTGTTGTGGTTACAGTTTTTCCCCTTATCACCTTCCCTAAGCATTCAGAACCACCTTCAGGTTTAGGTTCCTTCTACAGCTTCTCAAAAACATTGTACAGTTCCATACCTATTTCTTCCAACTCTTTCTAAAATAAAGTGGACTGCTCCTGCCAACATACACCTCCCTGTAGTTTACCCTCTGCCTGCTCATACATGAAGATCCAGTTAAAAAATCTCCTCTCCCGACACACATTTGCTACTACTCTCATTCTGTCAGTCAAATGAAACTACACCTTTCATCTGGCTATATTTATAAAGATGAGAGACGAAGTTGTAAGGGAAATCTCTGCCTTTCTCAATAGTTTACTGTTCCAAAGTTTAACTTTCCATCTCCTACACATCTGTGCTGTACCCAAAAAAAAGCAAAAAACCTCACTCCTCCTGTCTGCAATTTGCTCTGCCAGCCATTCTAAAAATCACACACCCTCATGCTACGAGCAAAGTGTTAAAAGAGCTGCTACTTCTCTACACTTGGCAGGCAATCTGTGCAGGAGATTAAAATATATACTATTTTCAAAGGCAAAAAAATTAAGGTTATTTTACATAACACTCAAAACAGGACCTTATTCCTCCCCTCGCCTTATTGACACTGCACTGAACTCTTCGTCAAGCTGAATAAAACAAGGCTAAACATCAAGAACAGTTTTATAATGATTTTGAAAGCTCTTAAAAATTGGAAATTAAGCAGTTGTAGTTGGCTTCATAAATTCCCTTCCCTTCAAATTTGCTGAAAAAAACCCTGCCCTTGGGCATGCAAGACAGTGGGTTGCAGTTATGGCTCTCAATGAGAAACACAGCTCAGCTAAGTAAGAGAAAACGTGTTTTTTCAGATAACTGCTGCATATCCCTAACTGCCTTAGTAACTTATTTCCTGAAACATTGAAGAACAGCATGTATCAGAACAGATCTGATATTTGCTGATGCTCCAGGTGGCAGCAGGATCTCTTCGACTCTCTCCTAACCCTGGAATCCTCCATAAAAATCTTGCAGAAAAACAGCAAAGCTGCTGTTCCTTTGGTGATACAATACACTTGACACTGTTAAACTTCTTTCTACTGAAGAAATGCTAGAAGCCTACAACAGCAGAGTCTCCACGTGCAGAGTCCAAGCAAAAGGAGTCAGAGCAACACCCTTGCCTGCTGCAGTTTAGCTCCAGATGTGCCTCCAGTCTGGTGCCATAAATCCCGCCACACTGAGAATGAAAAATCCAAGCTTGCTAACTGTGTTGTAGATGACATTTTTACTTCTTCCAGAAAGCCAGCAAGCTTCCATCTGACATTTTTCCTTGACAAAGGGAGCTCTCAAACAAGGAAAGCGGAGACTGCATCCCATTTTTCATGGAAGCTAGCCTGTACTGCCATTTATCTTCACTACACTGCGCAAGCAAGTGAAAACCCTAGAGGACAAAATCAACAGCAGTACATGAAACAAGAGCCTTGCCTGCCTAGTTAAACACATTTAGTACATTTAGAAATTGATAAATATTTAGCAATTACTGCAAGAGAGTGCATTCAAAACTTTGCTAGCTGCAACATTTACAAGAAATCTGAAAACTGCATACAATGATGATACACATGAGCGAATCTCTCTTGGTTTAGTTACTTTTAAAAATCAGGGAAGTATGCATCCTGGACCAAAACATACTGACATGAAAGATACATCAAAGAGGCTTTGTTTGGGTTGGGGTTTATTTCTTTCTCTTTTGACATCAGTTTTAATTTCCTTTGCTAACCTGGAATTCCACCATTACAACTTTAGTCAGTAAACTGACTCACCAAGGTTGCTTCATTAGGGGACAGTGAAAAAAGAACTGCACTAGTTTGGGATGTGAGCACAAGAAAACCCAAAACTCATCAATGAGTTCCACACTTTGTTTTAAACCCCAAGAGATTTCTCTCAGCTTCACCTAGTCAGCTCATGAAATGAAACAGCAATATTCACCCTGCAAATCCAGGAACCATACTAGAATACTCTTCAAAGTAAATCAGACATCTGAACTTTTATTCCCTCCCTCTTGACTAGTGCTTGTCTAGGACCCACCCCGAACTGAACAGAACCACCCTGAGCAGCGGCTGCCGCACTGCAGCACACCTGTAACAGAGTAAAAGATCACAGGTGCTGTGTCCCAGTGTTGGCTCAACATCCTGGGTGTCTGTAACAGGAACCAGCGGCTGCCTCAAGAGCCCCAAGGCTTACGCATCCACTTCTCCTGTTGTTTTCACCTCTCCACTTCCCCATGTCATGAACCCAGTTGCTCCTTCTTCAGATCGATGGGCAAGGAACCTTGCTTGTTTGGACTATAATTGGCTGGTCTAATAAAAAGAGGTTATCTGTCCACAAACCTTGCCTCACTGGTAAGATACGTTCATCAGATGTAGGATTCTTAGCAGCAGGCAGCTGACTGTGGAGCTCTTTGCCAGGACTGATTAGACACAGGCTAACTGTGGTCAGAGCAAAGTTCAGGACACACCTGTACAAGGAAAGGCTTTTGTTTGATAGTGGCAACAAAGTAGTTCTGCTGAACACAGAGCCCCGTGTCACCCTGCACCAGGCTGAAAGTCGGCACTCACACAGGAATCCTACACTCTTCCAGAATTTTGTTTCACACAAAGATACAAATCAAAAGATACAGAGTCAGGGCTTGAAAAACCTGACTACTCGCAGCAAGTGAAAAGAAGAGAGAGATGAGTAGGTTGAGTTGGCTTAAATAGCAGATGCCAGTAAATATTTTGGAAGGGGAGAAGAGGAATCAGAGATGCAGCAAAAGCCACATCCCACCCTGTGCATGCAAGAAGTAAGTCTGGCAGAAGGAAGAGCAGGTCTAAGCACACACAAGAAGGCTGGCCTTCTCTACCTCAGTGAGAAGGATTAATGCTACGGGAAAAAAAGAAAAACAAATTTTTTTTTCAAGTAGATTAGCATCCAAACTTCTTACCCAAGAACATGAACGGGATTTGAAATTAAGTTCTCCCAAACAAGCAAGCAAACATACTGCTTCTGTGCATAGGCAAGAGGATCACCTAACCATAAGAAACAAATATGTTTGGTTTTGCTTTTAGTACCTTTTTTTTGATGCACTGAACATTTCTGAACCAAAAGGAGAAAGTCAGCTATCACCAGAAGATTAAGAGGTTCTTGTGCCTGATGAAACACTTGAAGACTCAGGGGCAGATTACTCCAGTGTAACATGCTTGAAACCAGGAGCCAAATCCTGTACCACCTTATCAAAGGAGTGCTAGTTGGTGTAAACTGAAAGGTTTTTCCTCTACAAACCCAACACCATCAGTCCTTACAGGTAAAGTACATCACAAGAAATTCCCAGCACCCTTGACTGTATACTCAGTTACTGTCACTCAAGCTCTACCTACAAATAAATATGTATATTTATTTATTTATTGCACTGTTCCCTAATCACAGCACTTAGCATCTGCCAGACAATGCTGAAACTACCTTTTTTACTGAATGACAGACAAGAGGAACAAATTTGGGTTATTCTGGCAAGGCATGAAGTAATGGACTAGATTACGCAGCTAGAAACAGACAGGGGTGGCTGAATGCATTCAAATCTAGTTGGAATAAAAGGTTTTAGCTGCTGAATAGTTTTTCCATATTCCTTCAAGAGTTTTCCTTCTTGGGACTTCTCACTTGTAGAGTTTTATGAAGGACTGCATTATATAATCAGCCTGAAACACTGCTCCTCAAAAGAGATCCAACAGTTCTTGGCCATTGGGATTGAAGGTCAGAATAGAAAAATTACACCTTCCAAGTGCTACCTTGGAATGTGGACGTTTTGACCAGAATTTCTTGGAATGTGTGCATCACCAGGAAATATCTGGATTCATTTCAGTGCAAAATAGGCATTACAAAACCACCTTGAACACTGTTGTTCCTCTGCTTTCCTGAGTTTACAACTTAAGAAAGTATATCCCACTGCAAGACCGATAGCTGCTGTGAAGACTAGAAAAACATTCCTCAGCCTATTTGGTTTTTGTTACCTTTGATTTTCAGAGAGCTCTTTGATATGGTGATTCTCTATTACTGAACTGTAATGCCTGAAGCAGAGGTTAAATAACATGGAATGTATTTTCTTTTCCTTTCCACCTTCTTCCTCTTCAAGGTCTCCTTGCCTCCCCTGCAGCTGCCACAAGAAAAATTCTGGAGCTCCTTTAGCCCTCTGGGCTCCCACTGCAGGAGGCAGGTGGGCTGGGGAGAGGTCGATTCATGCTGGAGCCCATCTGATGGGCCCAGTCTCCTCCTTGGCATCATGTTTTTCTCTCCCTCCACTCCCAAGGCTAAATGGAGAGGGGTGAGCTCTGCTGGAACACCAAATGCAAGAATTAATTACTGTATTGAGTGTAATTATAAAGCTGGAGCAAGGACCAGGCTAGAACATGGGAATATGTATATAAGGAAGACATATCCAACTCTTCTGGATACATCTCTAACTCCTGTAATTGTAATCTGTGGGACTCTAGGAAGCATATTGTATGCTTGCTGTGACCTTACACCCAACCCTTGTGCTTTTTTCTGGCCACCGGGGAAGACAGCAGTGAAGGAGATACTGTTTCTCTCTCGCTTTGGTGTCCATCCTTATTCCTTTGTAGACAAGGGAACGAAGAAAACGACATTAGAGAGAAAAATAAAAAGCCAACTTATAAAATCTCAAGAGTTAATCAAGAGTTAACCTAGTAGGATGTCAGTTCATCAATAGCACAGATGCACCATTATCAGCAAGTAGGCGCCAGAATATCTATGTAGTGCAGGGGTTTTCAGCAACAGAGAATTCAGTGGTCTTCCAGGAGCATCACTGTGCTATTTTAAACACCTTTTCAGCTGCTACATGGCCTGTAAGCTTGTCACTATGCTTTAGGGAGCATTCATTACGAGGAACCTTGGCTGCATGAAGACTTCCCTTACAGTATTCAGTTTGTATCCAGCATTTCAAACAGACCAGGCATGACAAATTGGATTTGAAAGTGGATGTGCTTGTACTGTGTAACATGACTTTCAGTTCCATTCACACACGACTTGGACAACTTCATCACATATTATATATATTTAAATTCAAAGATAGGCCACTTATTCTTTTTATGACATCTTCTGGTAGCATGAGAATTAAAGGAAGGTTGGATACAGGCAGTGACTATAAGAACTGAGATTACAAAAACCTCAGAGGCACAAGAAAAAAAGCCCAACCCAAACCAGGGACAAACATACTGCAAGGGAGATGCAAAATTGCCCTTAGATCACAAAAATTATTATGAAAACCAAACTCTTCCCATTATCTGTAAATGCCTCAGTCTGTGCAGGTATTTCTGTTTCAAATTTTCTTTCAGTTCTGTAACTTGGTAACTCCATAGAAATTCAACCTTTCTTCATAATAATTTCTCTAAACAATTTCTCCCTGTGAACTACTCAAAGGTTTTCATTCAGTGCCATAACCTGGCCCCAGTGAGCCATGAAACACATCCTGGCCCACAACCCTGCAATCCAGCATTCAGATCCAGAACCTCATCAAAAACTCATTTGTGCCAAAGGAAGGTCACCCGTTCATTTCACTGCACCATTAAACCACTTCCTCTGACTACTGAAAACTGTCATGTTTACTTATAACCACAGCACTTAGAGCTACTAAACCCAGGAAACATAATGGAAATACTTACATCTATTAATAGGCCATTAAGCATCTGGGAAAAAAGATGCCCTGTGGGTGACACGTGGTACTAAAAGTCAAGAAACTAAGCATAAAAGTGAAGCCGTATTCTCTCTTCGGGAGAGGGAAAGGAGAACTAGCTCATCCATCATTTATTTTGGAAGCCATAATTGGTTCACTGTTTATCAACATTTTAAGAGGCCCAACAGCACATTCCAGTCCTCTCCCTGAGGTCTCTTTCCCCTGACACAGAGCTGGTCTGCACACACACACAGATGTCACATTCAACACAAACAAGGGAATGCAAATACCTGGCAGGAGGCAGGCAAGTCACCAGCCACAGAAGGAAAGCACTTCCCATTAGTTGATACCACCCTCCCCAGGAAAGAGAAACTAAATCCCTTTACTTAAAATATGTAAAATCACAATAATGATTACAAACATTGCAATATTGTCCTACTTTCCCCTTTGGGACAAAAGGAAAGGCCCTTCTTGGGTGACTTGCCATGCAGTGAACTTAACAGCATGAAAAAATATTTTGGTTTCACATGACTGGATTTTTTTCAAAATGAAGTTTATTTTACTCACAATATCATTGCATATTAGAAGTTTATTCCAACTCAACAATCACAGCTAGTTTATTCAGACTGAAGTATTCTTCCAGCTATCACCTGATCGGTTGTTTAAGTGAAAAGGCAGCAGTGCTCTCCCCGGTAGAGCAGGGTAGGATCCCTTCAGCACTCCTGCCGGAGTTACAAACCCAGGCATGCCACAGCACCTTAGGAACATTTGTATCTTTCTCTTTTGATCAAAGCCACATGAAGAACTTCGGTATTCCCCCACACCCACAAGCAAAATTAACTGCAAACTATAAATATTTGAATGAACATTTTGCTGAAATAGAGAAGAGCCCTGCTAGCTTCTGCTTGGCACGAGACAAGTAATTTGGTAATTCATGTGGACTGAAACAAGCAAGGCATACTTCCAGATCTTACCTAAGTGAAACAAAACCACAATAGTCCTCCAGCATCTGGCATCAAAACAGACAAAACAATCAGATTTACAAGTGTTAGTGCTGTTTTTGAAGATTTTTTGAGATGCTTTTATAGTGGCATCCACAAATTGATACACAATGTCATATATTTTTATCCAACACAGCTTTTTCCATTCCATCAAAACCTCTGGTAGAACTGATAAATTCTAGAGCCACGTTTTATTTATTAAAATCACTACTAGGAAAAAGGAATATCTAAGAGAAACTATTCAACAAAGAATAGTTGAGTAGACTTAGGAGGCTTCCTATACTTTCTTCTTCTAAAATGGTTGGATGCACAATACACCAGTGACGGTGGTAAGGTTATGGGGCATAAAATCCATTTTTCTTTTTGTGCCGGCATATGTATTAAAATGCACATGAGGCCAAGAGGCAGCCAGCTCTGGCATGAAGTACCAACTCAGAAGCCACCCCAGACTAAAATGCTCATCTTATCAAACTAAGTTAATACATATTCAGCGGACTGGTCCTCTTGGAAGGCAAATGCAAGCACACAGGAACAACTTCACAAAACAACAGACTGACAACAGTCAATCCCGTATTACTGAAGGGGTTGACTTCAAACGCTTTGAAAATTTCACCTATCTCTGTATTCAAAATACAGAAAAAGGAGAGTTTCCAGATTTCTCATAAAAGGAAAAAAAGGATTTGAATGTTCAAGACTGTGCCAAACATGTATTTACTCTTGCAGTGAAAACCAGAAAGTTCAGAAAGTTAAATACTATATAATGCACAGGAAACAATCTCTTCTGTTTAATTGTTACAAGACATTCAGTTCAACACTATGTTTTTCCAATTGGTCCAATCAAAAAGCACGTTTATGTAACACTAGAACACAAAAAGCTGCATTTTCCATATTGTAAAGGAATGAATTTAACAAACGTGAAACATTAACAAGAGAAGTTTGCTACTGGCATCTTTATGCCAAGAAAAATAACATGAAAACATGGCAATAAACAAACTTCAGCACAGTGAGAAAAACAGTTTTAAGCAAAATTACTTCTAAGCAAACAGCTACAACGCAACCATGCAAACCAGGAATACTGCACAACATCAGGAATACCTCTACTATTCATCACTGCTTTGGGCATTCTCTCTGCAAAGCTGCTAAGAAAGCAAACAGGAGTCTACTTGCTACGTAGCTGAAGTTTATGCAAAGATCACAGAACTGCTTTATCAATCTCAGCAAAATAGACATTTGTCTGCAGCACCTCAATACCACAAGAATAATCAGTTTCCTTTTGATCAAAGGAAAACAGACACAAACACATGAAAGCAGTAGCAGAAACCTTCAGATATTTGAGTGCAAAAGAGAAACTGATGTCCCAGAATTTACGACAAAACATTTCCACACAGTTTGATCTGGCATTTGGCAGGCGAAGATGGTATGCACAAATAATACATTAAATGAAAAGAAGCACAATACTTCACAAGACTTCAGATCACAAAGGACATAAATAATAAATAGTTAAGGGAAAGTGTAACTACTGTGGGAAATGCATTGAAGAGTAACAGGAAGAAAATAAAACCTAAGATGTGACCAACAGGCATTTTAATGTATTTGTTCATTACAACTGCAGAAAGCCTGAAATGTAAAAGCATTTTGTATGTACATACACAGAGCATCTAAGACACTCAAAACCAGAGGAAATTCCATATGAAACATTTTGATTAGTATTTAACTGCCACAAGAAGTACTTTACTAAGATTCTTACAACAGTCAGACCTGCTGAGCTGGGTGCTAGTGGTTTAGGACCTTGACAGTTGAAGAAGAAAAACAAAACTGTATTATTTGACTGACAGACACAAAGTCTGTCAGATGTGTTACAGTCCTTCAAATAGCATGACAATAATCTTGAGGTTTGTGATTTTTTCCCATTTTAATGGTTAGATAGATTTCCACTTTGTGTAACCCACTTAGCTCTTATCTTTACACAGTGACACCTCATCATCATTAATCACTGTGGAGATAAAACACAGTGAAAGGTATTTCTAAATATACTATCTAAAGTCAGTCCAGGATAATGCTATGCTATAAAGCACCTCTGTGACCACCTAAGACTTCAAGTGATTTTTTTCACAGGGCAAGCTGCTTGAACACAAGTATATTGGGAAAACTAACACATATCATGGTCCTACATGCACTAATTCCAGCCATAGAAAATACACAGGTAATTTATCAAGTTGTAATGGCAATACCAAACACCAGTCAATTACAGAAAAATAACTCAGAAGCTATCTAAGATGTCCTAAGCCATGCAGATTAGAAAAAGCTCCATTGCAGTACTGAAAGAAATTTGCTTTTGATTACTCCAGTAACCTTGGCTGGTTATATAATAACAGCATTACTACTCCTTCCCCTATTTAAGCACATTATCCAGATTTTCCCTCTCTGTCAGCAGGAGATATCCACAAGAAAGTTAAATCTGAGTGTGTAATACAAGTGCATTTAATGTACTTACTGACCCACATCACTGTACCACAGTACACTGAGAGTTGAGTCAAACCTGTCACACACACCCCCCACCTGAAATGCAACTGCATCAAATGGGACCCAGAAGATACACAGACCTCACAAAACCTCAAGTTACCAGGCTGAGAATAACTGTGACAGCCAACTAAAGAAGGAAGATGGAAACTGGGAGGAGACAACTGGACTCGGTTGTAACTCAGTACAGTCAGCATTCCCAAAATTTGCATTAGCTTCCTGATCAGCTTTATCTCCCTCCAACCTGTGCAGTCCAGTTATCTATAAAAATTCCATAAAACGTTACTTTAAAAAACCAAAACAGCACTGTATAAACGGATATAAAACTTTAACTGAGAATAGCATCTGCTTGACAGCTTGAAGCAGTCACAAGTGAAGGGCTGAAAGCTCCAGCACCCTATCAGAGTAGATGCAAAAAACAAATTTCATGAGGAAAGGTCAAGACAACTAAAACAGAGAAGAGCCAAACAAGCTACTCAACATTACTGACACTGGGACCTCCTGGCAGAGGTGAAACACACAAAAAGGAAATAAGATTTTTTTATTCTAACCACCTAAATAGTCCAGAATTAAACAGAATTAAAAGCCTTGCTCTGAAAATTCCATAGCCTTAAAATGCATTTGTAAGCGAATGACAGATACATATAAGATTTTAAAAGCATTTCCCCTGTCAGTTTTGCTCCACATACACTAAAAGACTGATAACCAAGAAAGTTATAATTGTTCTTTATTTATTCGTGAGATTAAAAAAAGCCTTACTACATAAATCTTCATACAATATCATCATGCAGGATATAAAGTTTCATTTACATTAAATATGTATATGCTTCTTCAATTAGCATGTCTAGAAATAATTACCTAAATATTAAAAAAAAAAAAAAGCTTTCCTGATGCCCTTACACTGCTGCTGATACTTCCATTTGCTTTGGTGGCTGGTGTATGTGACACTACACAACAGTGTCTTATAAACACCAAAGTTTTTAGATGCTTCACTTTCCTTTCACATGTGCATTTCAACTGACATACCTTTTATTTCTGCAATCCTGTAATTCAAAAGCAAGATGTTTTTCTTCACTGCAGTTAAACGAACTTTGTTCGAAAGGGACTTGACTTTTGCTTTTTTAAGGACAGAGATGAAGTCTGACAATGTTACAATATCTTAAATACCAGAACAGTAACCTTGAGGGGATGCAGTGTATTAAACTGCCCTGAACTAAAGCCAATACTTGCAAATGGTAACATCACATGAAAAGCAGAACATGAATTAACTTAGGGAATAAACAACTTTGAATGGCCATATGAGGGAAAATACTATAGTACAAAAAGGAGAGTGTAAGTCCAGATTGTTTAAATCATTTTGGCCTATAAGAAATCACTTGGAAAAGCACTGAGATCAAGAAGAGAAACCCACACAGGAGTTTTAAAGTAATATACACATTAATTCCTTTCACACAAACTGTTTTTGTGATATACAAGCACAATACGTCATTTTTTCCAAAAATTCCATTAGGGGTGACCATGTTTTCTGTAAGGAAAAAATAACCCAAAACATCTTGCTCTGAAGATCAAAGTATCCAGTATTTCTATCCTTCAGCATACACATTAAGCAAGTCTCACTGGGCAGCAGAAATGAAGATGGGAGATTCAATACTGAGCAGCTTGTCCTTCAAATGCTGTTTAGTCATTACCTTTACTACAGACAGCAGAGGCAATAATGCCTTTGTTTAGGTCACCTAACACCCTTCCTGACTAAAAGATTCGTACAGGGTTTTCTCAGGCTGCAGCCTCTCTGATGTTTGCCTCATGCCTTTAATTTTTGGCAATGGGATATACTTGAGCTCTGCAAATATTATTCACTTGTGCCACAGAATTTTGCTCTTTGTAGAATTATGGACAACTGAACAATATTCTCTTCCTTAGTAGTAAGAGACGCAAATACCCTCCCTTATTGCAGGCTTGTTTGTTACAGCTTGTCCGGGCACACGGTCTCGAAGTGCTGGACACACCAAATGTCCTTCCTCTCTTTTCACTGCCATCCTAGCAATTCCCTCAGCACTGGAGGATCCTCCAGATCAAAACCCAGATGCTGCCAGAGAATTACAAGTTTAGGAAGGGGAACAGTGGCTACAGCCACTGTTGGTTGGGGGGGCAGCACCCTTTGGGGGGGGCAGCACTTTACTCTGGAACACAGTAATGCTAGTAGCTGTTGGGTTTGCTAAAAAATTGGTAAGTTAAGTCCCAACAAAAAAAAAAAGTCTCATTCTCTGCTGCAACAGATCCAAATCCCATCCATCCTGCTGTCTGTAAAACACACCACACACTCAGTCCTTCACACCACATCATACATGATCTCCCAGCAGACAATTCAAATAAAATTACAAATTTGGCTTAAGACCACTCTACACTGCCTTGTTTGGGCATTAGTGTTCAAAGGCCAAGGCTTGACCACAAAGTGATTAGATCTGCTTGAGCCTGTCCATGGTCTACAGCACAACCCATTTGATATCATCTTTAATTACACCTCATGCTGCCTTTTCTATGGATTCCCAACCTCCTACAGGGTGAAAAAAAAGATGATGTACTAGTCTATATAACAAGTAAATATTTTTTGCAGCATTTGCCTCTGAAATTAGAAAGAATAAAACAGAAAAACACAAAAATGTCTAGGAAGAGTGCAAGTCAATATTGGGCAGAATTCCTTCTGCTTTAGAGAAGAGGTGGGGAAAAAAGTCACAAACATGAATTCTGAGTATTGTTTTTCTCCCTTCTATTCCGTGTGAAACATGAAAAAACAGAGAGTCAAGATCTAGAAGAGACTGGGTGCTCAACTGCAACAGCAGAAGCTGTGAGTGCTGAGTACAAGGAAGAAGGCGAGGAACAGCAAACACAGGCGTTCCCATCTCCCTCCTTGGCTCCTCACACTGCGTTACCTCAGAGAAGTCCAAGTCTCAGATTCATCTTCCCACTCCATAAATTTGGGATAATAATATAATAAAACTTCCTTATCTCCCAAAGAATTGTAAAGCTACTTTTAGTCACTACAGTGACTTAGGACGAGCGGAAAATTAATTCCCTCTTACATCCCAGGTTTGCCATCCACAGAGCAGAGGCTCCACACCTGATAATTAAGGCAAAAGTATAACGAGCAGCTACGTAAGACCTAATCACCACTCATCTCATACCTCGTGCCCAAGAGAGGTTATGTGAAAAAACAGCAGCCAGACCCACCCTAACACCTACACGTGGAGCCAAGAGCCAAGGAAGGTCACGACCACCAGCCCTGGCCCCAACATCTCCTGGTGCCGAGAGACTTGATCCCATGCCAGGTGTTAGTTACTCCATACACAGCAGCAGCCTCCACCACATCGCACACACCCTTTTTGCCCTCGGAAATCAAAAGTTACGTTCGCCGAGCAACGAGGAGGGAGCTTAACTGGGAGCCGTGCCTGTGCAAGGGCTCCGAGTGAGGCGTTCACGCTCCATACCAGCTCAACCAGTTTGCTGCCCGGGATGGGCAGCACCAGCACGGGCAGGCCCAGGCACCGCTGCAGAAGAGGTTCGTAAATCGCTCCCTCCCCGCTCCGCACTTCGGGGCACAGCCGAGCTGCCGCCCGCCCTCCCCGGCAGCACCGCCCGCGGTCGGGGAAACCGCGGCGGCACAAAAGCCACCTCACGGCAAACACCTCTCGCACCACAAAAGCGAAGGGAAGGGTTCGCCGGGAGCCCCGGGCGAGCCCTGCTCGGTGTCGCCGCCGGAGCGGCCGCCCGGCACCCCCGCGGTCCCGCCGGGCACAGCCCGCCCCATCCCTGCGAGATGGCGGCCGGACCCTCGGCACCTGCCGGGTTCGCCGGGCAGCGACCCCCGCCCGCCGCCCGCGGGGCTCCGGCAGCGCCGGGGCGGGAAGGGACGGCACGGAGCCGGGGGAAGCCGCGGGATGCGGGCGGGCGAGCCGTCATCCTCCAGCAGCTCTCGGTGCCGCGGACCCATCCCCTACCTGTGGCCCGCGGGTGGCTGCGCGCAGCCCCCGGCTCCGCCATCTTCCCGCCGGTGCCGCGTCCCGCCGGGGCTCCGCTCGGCTCCGCGGCCCCCGCGGCCGCCGCACAGGCGCAGTGCCCGCCCCCGGCACCTGACACGGCGGGAGGGGCGGGCCGGGGCCGCCTGCGCGGCCGGGGGCGGCTCCGGGGCCGCCAGGTGCTGCCGCCGCCCCGCCCCGCCCCGCCGAGCCGAGCCGAGCCGAGCCGCGGGGCCGCGCAGCGTTCCAGCGGGGCATCCCCGAGGGCCCGGCAGCGCGTGCCCTCCGGCTTCCCCAGGGGGTCCCGCCGGTTTTCCCAGATTTTCCCATCCAGGGGGTTGCGTCCGCTGTTTGCAGCCACGCGGGGCCTCGGAGGAATCGGTGGCACCGCGTCCTTCCCATCCAGCTGCGCCCCGGTGCCCCCCACGGGCGGCCCTGCGGGCCGGGCTGCCCCTGCAGCGGCAGGACCGCTTTGTACTCGGTGCTACAAGAGGAGAAATAAAGAAGCATCATCTTTGTTTCTCCTCGTCGCTTACATTCTGATGGTGGTCGAACCCGCCTTTAATACACACCTTACATATTTTTTTTGCTCCCACCTTGCAGTTCTTGCTGCTTCTGGACCATGTTGGGACACAGCGGAGAGAAGAACACATTCAGCTCCGGGGCATGTGGCCTTGGGGCAGCTCCCATCATGCTGCCCCAAAAACACCAGGACTGGTCAGTCCTCACTGACTCATCTTCGTACTTAATCCTCCCGCTTTCCGCTTTTATTCCTTTTGTTCTCTTTTGCCAAGAAATTATATTCTTTACCTGAAAATACAGACCATAGTCAATATAAGGGGATGGACGAGGAAAGTATTTGCTGACTGGTTTTTTTTTTGGAAAGCATCTGCTTTGGTGTTCCTCGTGTCTCCACTATTTCTTATTAATTGCAGATTACTCTATTGGGACGCTGAGCAACATTTCATCTTCCATCTATACATTCAAGTGATGTCCTTGTGTTTGGGTTCATACACCTCAGTAAAAGTTTAATTACACAGATTTAGATTTTCCGGTGTGTATAGTAACAATTATTCCTAATGTTGCCTTATCAATGAAATAACTAATTTTGTTTGTAACTCTGCCAAATTGATGTTTTCATGCAAGCCCTTTCTTAGGTTAACCTTCCATCAAGAAGCTCTACTTAAAATTATTCTACCTACCTAAAGATTGTTATACAGTTTTGCTCATGTTACAGAAGAAAAACTCTACCTGTCTTAACGTAGCTGTGCCTCCTGATTTCCTGGGGCACCTTTGGCAACAAAACCTAAAGAAGGAAGACTCTTCTGTAATCTTAATTAATCTTTAGCCTATTGCTGTCTGACAAAGACACAGGAAAGAACAGCCAGTCTCAGTGCAGGTTACATGGGCTTAGTGATGAGGGGAAGGAAACAGAGAGGATGAATTTCCAGGACTGGGAAATAGGAAAACAGGGAATGGATGTGAGGGATATGAAAGGGCAGGAAAAGATGGGAGTATAGCCAGAAGCGGGAGAAAGGGATATGAGGGTATCTGCAGGGAGAGAGCTCAGGCAGTAACCAGGGGCTGGGTGGAGAGGGATGGATGGGACTGCTGGAGAATCTGCCCTGCTGAACCAGTGCTGGCTCTGAAGTGGTCATGGAGCCTGTAAGCTTGGCATGTCACACAGAGAAATAAGTATTCTCCTACATCTGTAATTTCCTCTGATAGCTGGTTCACAGCATTCAGACTGGGAGCATGCAGTGAAAAAAAAAAAAAAGGCTTTAAAGAAAACTTAAGGAAACTATACAGAAAACATTAAATCTCTGAAGACAAAACCCTCCCCTATAGTATTTTGTGTAGTATGTGATATGTGTCGGTTTTTAAATTGCCTTTGCAGAGCGTTTTTTTCCAGAAGACTCCTGCCTCATTCAGTGCAAAGGATGTGTTTAATGTATAGTCCTTCAATGTTTCTCTTCATTTTCATCATGTAAAGTGGAATCTTTCATGTTATATTCACTGTACATTCTTCAAACCCTGCCTTGAAGGCAGATTAATTAATTTCCATGATTACTTTCCTGCGGTACTCTCATAACTCCCTTCAAATGTTAGTAAATTTAACTTTGTAACAGCCTTCTAAAAGTTGAAGTAGTGCTATTATATTTTACACACAGGGAAGAACTAACGGCAGGTAATGTGTCTGGGGTTGTCTGTAGTTATTTTTTAATTCTTTTATGTTGTGGAGGCTGGCAGGTTGTTTTCAAGCAGGGAGTAGTGGATTTAATACAGCGTGCATCCACCAGGACCTAAGAAACAAGACCATAACCGTTTGTGCTCAGGTTTGATTTTAAATCCTCTATGGATCCTTAAGAACTAGAGCTATTGGCTTACCTGCAATCTCTACAGGTTTGGTGTGCCCTTACGCCTGGGACTCAGAAACTAATCTCAGAAATATCTGTGTATCCTGCTTTATGACAGATAGAGGAACTTTGGGAAGTTTTTAAATATTCAACCTTTAAAAAGGAAGCTATGAACAGTTTGATTTTGCCCATACTTCACAGAACAAGATTATTTTCCTGAGTAGAGCAGCTAAAGGGGCTTTTCCGCCTGTGGTGCGATTATAGCCAGTGTCTGCATGCTCAGAATTGGAGATGTCACATGTTCCTCCCCAACTCTCCACACCCCACCTTTCTTCATTATCCATTCCTATCAATGGAAGAAAACTCTCCTAGAGGTGGCACATCACCAGGAGCAATGTGAGGGTCCACTTTTGAGTGATAGGGGAGGAATTACACAACCTGACAGTCCTACAGCCTGTAGGAGCTGAGGGATCGGAAAGTTTCTCCTCTTCTCCAGAGCCAGGAGCATGAATTATCACAGCAGTGCCTGTGAGGGTAAGGAGACAGCAGAGAGAAGCTGTGTGTTTGCTGGGCATTGGCCAGCCTCTTATCAGCAGCTCTTTGACATGAATTATAAAGCACTGCAGGAATTTTCCCAAGTACAACTTAATCTCTGTAAGGCATATCCCCTTGAGCACTCGGATTGGGAAAGTGTTTATTGCAGACACTTTGGTTATTCTGTTTCATCTGATGCCCAGTTTGTCCTTCTGTGTCCTTTGGTAATATTTGTTCCAGATTGTTGTGTTTTAAAGCATTTTTCTTTCTTTTATGGTGTGTTGTGTGCTGTTAAAATCAATACCACTTTGGGTTTCTTCTGTGGAAAACATTTTTCCCCTCTTGCCACACATTTTTAGTAGGTGCTGTGTTTAAAGAGGTCTGTGCAAATATTCATATATGTGCTACAGTAGGTGTTGGTCAAACTATGTCTGCGAAAGTCTCAGAGGTAAATTTGCAGAGAAGTAAAGTCTTAAAGTCAGCTCAGGATGCAGACAGAAAGAAGATGGAGAGACTGCTAATTTTGCCACCTTAACAGACACTCAAATAAAAATTGTCAAAAGTGTAAACTAATTTGGAAAATCTTGCCTTCTTTTCTCAGTGTTTTTTAGATGGTTGTATCTGTGCAACCAAAGCCATCTCTCCCCAGGAATGCTTCTGAGGGAAAACAGGTTAGTGAGTCCTGAGCAAACTGGCCAAATTTACAATGTTACAAATCTGTGTTGGCCCAAAGTTTTTGCTCTACTTTGCCATTTTGAATCAATAACAGACAAGTTGAGAACCCCAAAAAAGTAAGGTAAGCAGAATGGTTGCCCGTGATATTTCAGTTGGAGTGACTGGCTGATTGGCCCAGTGTCACACAAACGCTGCGTGTCAGAGGTGGAAAATCCACTTCTCCTGGGCAGTGTTTATCTGCTTTAACTTCAAAATCATCCTTCCTTTTCTGAAATGCCTGGCAGTCCCTTGCCTTATAACTTCTGGATGAAATTAAATGCTTGCACCGAAGTATTTTTACAAGCAATGCAAATTCATCTGAAGAGAAGTACTCCATCAGGTAAGGTCACGTCCTCCAAGAAAAACAGAACATAACTCAGAAGTTCAAAAGAATGTTTTCAAACATATCAGAAATTGAAGAAAGGTGGAGGGTATAACTAATTATAGTTATTCCTGATTGTTGAAATATTAACTCAGCATCTTAAGTGTTCCCCTAAAACATGTTAGTAGGGCGCAAAGGATAGGACAAGGAATGGCTTTAAACTGAAAGAAGGCAGGTTTAGATTAGATATCAGGAAGAAATTCTTTAGTGTGAGGGTGGTAAGGTATCAGAACAGGTTGCCTAGGGAAGCTATGAATGCCCCATCCCTGGAAATGCTCAAGGCCAAATTGGATGCAACTTTAAGTGACTTTGACTGGTGAAAGGTGTCCCTGCTCATCATAGAGGGGTTGGACTAGATGACCTCTGAAAGGTCCCTTCCAACTCAAACTATTCTATGATTCTATGAAATGACAGAAATGCTGGTGGATTAATTGATTGATAAGAAATCTTCCTCAGGAGGGATCAATCTTACACCAAAAAAATCATGAGTCAATAAACTGAGACGCATTATGAAAATGGAGAAAATCTTCTTTTCCAGTCACTTGAAATATTTCTATAAAATGTGTTGGTGATGTCAGTCTTGAAGGGAGATATCAACAGCAAAATAGTGCTCTGTTTAAAAACCACAGTTTTGAAATCAGAACTCATGGTTGTATTTCTGAAGGACTTCTACCTTTCAATCATGAATGTTTGTATAAGAAATAGTTGAATTTGCCCTGGTGAAATGGCTTCAGTTTCACTGTTTAAGAAGCCACAGATATTCACAAGCATTAAACTGTCTTTTTAAGTTCCCTTGATTGTAGAGCAGGAACACTGTGCAGCTCAGTCTGGTAAAGCTTGAACTACATCCATCTGCTTTATTTTTGTTTATTTACATACCTAAGGAGTGTCATTCAATGAGTAATATCAGCCTAATGTTAAAATAATTTTTAGGATGAATCATAATGAATTGCTTTTGTATTTGTTATTTGACATGTGAAAATGGTATTAATTCTCCTCCATGTGAAAATATATGTTAAGAAAAACCCATATATTGTTAAACCATGTCTTCTACCCCATTATCCTATGCCATATATGATTTTTATACCCCCCAAATTCCTTGAATACAGGCATATTTTCACTTGCCTCACACTTTTATCCTTTGAAGTTCAGCCATAGCTGTTTGATTTGGAAACGGTTGACACTAATGGGGTTGATCTTCACAAAAATAAGTGAAAATAGAGCAAGGGAGGAACTCTCTCATCACCTTGTCCTTTGTTATTTACTGACGGCACAGGCATTTTAAGTCATGTACAAACATAGCTCTGGTATACACACCCTGCTTTACTGAGCATAGTAATGGGACAGACAGTAGTGGAATGCAGCATAAACCTATTTCATACCTGATTTAAACTGAATTCTTTTTCATCAGCGTTTCATTGAAAGACTGATATGTATTATTTCTCCAGTTCTCCTGTAAAATAAGGCCTTCCTTATTTGCCACCAAATACCTGCTCTTCTCCCCCAGTTTCAAAACCGTGTGAGCCTCGAATCTGAAAAGTTCCACCTTTAGTTACTTTGCAGATTAGTGAGCAGATATCATTGGGGAATATGAACCAGGTAGATTTTGATGAGTTTGGGATTGCTTTTGATTCTGGGATTAAACTAAAGGTTATTTACTGCAGTATTAGGCAAAGAAAAGGCACAAGCTTTGTTAGCTTTTCGTGCTTTAACAGGATGTGACACAGTCTTAGCATTTGCTGGGAGAGGCAGGAGAAGATAAGTCTTGCTCAGCAAGGAAAGAATGTCTGCCCTGCAGCCAGAGAAACATTTCTCCTTTCCTCTTCACCATCTGCTGGAGTGATTGATATTTGCCTGAAGGATTTGCAGTTATTTGTAGTATTTTTGTTTAACTGCACCAGGATACCTTGCTAGGAAGTGGAACATTCTTCCCCCAGTGGTGCATCATTTAACCATATAGGAAAGGATTATGTTACATTCATATATGATGGAAGCATGAACAGGAATGCACCTACCTCAGACTGATAATGAGCTGTTCTCAAGTTCATGGGATATCAAATCCTAAGGTATTTCTACTCTGATTGAATGCCTAAAATAGCATTAAACTAATTATGTTTAGTTATCATTGAATAATAATTATACTGCATCAGATGGCAGACAGTCAGTAGAGAATTAGGTTTTTTACTTTTTCGGTTAAACTGGCATCCCGAGTATAATAAATTCAGTCACCTTGAAGAGAAGGGAAGTCATGACTACCCTGGTGATGCAAAACCTCTGCAATATTTAGACTAGGTATGTCCAAGAAGCCATGTGGTCTTGTGACTGCATAACTTTATGAGTAGTACTGCATCTGCACAGCAAGACTCTGCCTCACATTCACAGCGAGACCATTTGCATGCTCCGTGCTCACCACATCCTAAATGCCTGGTAAGTCCGGTGCCTCAGCCTCTCCGAGCACTATTGACAAGATAAGTCTGGGAGAGATGATAATTCAAGGGGAGAAGTCAGTGTACTTTAGGTCTGCTTGAATAAATAATTTTTAATGAGTTTTTAAATCATAAAAACATTCATTCATGAGTTTTTACCTTTTAAGAATTTATGACAGACCCAGATGTAACTTGAGAATATACTGGATGCATGTCCAGCACAGGGAAGTAGAAGTCGAATTCTGATTGCTCGTGTTGAAACTTTGTAGAAGAGGAGGATTTTATTTTCTCTTATAGTCAATTTTTCATTCTTCCTTAACTTCCACAGATATGGAATGTGCCGTGTTTGTGACTTGGCAAACTCAGAGACAGAGAAAGCATCACTCATCACAGTGATTCTATGGTTGCTTCAAAGCATGATAAATCAGGCTATACCTGTAGATGCTTGCAGTGTAAAACTCTCCTGGTTATTAAAATGAGATCAATAATTTTGAAGCAAGCAGTGTTTGAGAAATGGTTGAGCTGAGTCTGAAAACAATAACATATTACACTGAACATTTTGACACAAAAGGGGAGGGTCTATTGACAAAACTTGTTCATCAAGAATGAAATGGGTCCTCAGGCTGAGCTCCACTGACTTCAACACAGCTACAGCAAATTACTCAATCTGTGTCTGAAGAGAAAAATCATTTACTTCAGTTTATAATGTATAAACGTTCGACAAAGGAGTCCTAACTATATGCTAAAAAGATAAAATAACAACTTTAAGAAGTGTAATGCAGATGCATGTAGATAGTCGTCATGTGTTTCAAAACATGAGTAAACATCAGATATTAAGCAAACATGAGCTTACCTTAATTTCACAGGTTAAAGATCACTCCCATGAACAATTAAGGATTCATTTCCTGCCTCCCTGCCAATCCAGCAATTCACGGAACATGCTGCTTCCTCTAGATTTTAATCTTACAGGAGTTATAACTCAGCAAATATAATGAATGCATTTTGTAAACATTTACAAACCTCTGAAGCCAACATAAAAGGGACCAAAATAGAAACATGTGCTAATTGCTAGTGAGTTAATAAAAATAGGCTTGATGGATTCTCTGGAAATAATGTTAATGGTCCCAAATGCATTATGATGGTTTTTTAGGCAGTTAGTGTATTTTAGTTCTTTGAAAATTGAGTCTTCCCTCTCCCCCTGTTGAAAATCAGAGTTATATCTAGTACACATCTTGTAATTTCCCTTTTTTTATTTCTGCTGCATATCAGAATGTTCCAAGTTTGTATTTCGATTAATTTGTGATATTTATGAGAGACGTTATTTACTCTGTCTTCAAGCTCAGTTTGAAGATACAACCTGATGCAACTAACACAACTAATAGGGAAAAATTATGATGGCTAAAACCAGTGTTTCTATTTGATGAGAATTCTGACATCTCAGAATTTCTCTTTATTTCTAATCAAAGTAATAGAAATTAATTACTTAGATTTAAAAATATTTAAGGATTCTACAAATTCCTTCCTAGCCATATGACAAAGTTTTCATACCACTCTGGGATATCTTCTTACTGCAGTGTAGTGATCTGTTAATACATCTAGGAATAGGCCTTACAACCTTTTATGTCCATATTTATAGAGATACTAAGGGTACTTGTTTTCTTTTCCAGATGACATGACAGACATGTCATGTCCAAATCCAGCTCCCAGGCTCTCTTGGATACTGCAGGCTCTTCGACCCTTCAGTACAGTACGGTATTTTCCCTACCTGCTTCTAAACGATTTTAACACAAACATGATCCATGTTACACTTACCATCCCTTTTCTTTCTCTGAAGTCATTAATGCATAATGCTGTTTCACCATCTTTATTTTTCTCTTTCATCCTTCCAAAATTATGTGTATAATTCCATCCTTTTATTCCATCCCAAACTGCTGATCTTCCACAGCTCTCTGTGCTAGCTAGTTTCACATTCTGACTCAGTTGTTTTGGAGCCTCTGTTTCATTGTGTCAGTGCAGTAGCTTCACCCTCGCACAAAAGGCTAATTTTTAGCCAGCAGTTTCCAAGTCTGTATATTAGTATTTACTTTTATTCCTCTGACCTTCTGATATTCCTTTCTCACTACATTATCATCATGCAGACTAAATGAACCTTTCACAGCTTTGTTCCCTACTTTAAAATTTAAGCTTTACCAATCAAATTAGTCTTGATCCCAGTCCAGAACTCAAACTACTCTGTGTATGATCCTCTTCCAAGAATGTTTCTCAGTGGCAGACCAACCCTAAACCTTCCTATAGGGTCATGTGTTGGTCTTCACTGTCTAGTTGCATCTTCCCTCTAAATCTTTAAAACCCAGAATAATTCCATTCAATTTTTATTGATATTTGTATTTATCACATTTAATTGGGTTGTAATTTTAGACATATTTTCCATGTCTTCCTACTAACAGATAATTGCTTCTGTAGCTGGAGTAATTTTTCCATGTTCATTCATGAGTCTTGACCTACGGGAGCAAAAGTGTGCAAGAGTCAGAAAGACCATCCCCTGTATGGTTTAGATTAAACAAACTAAACACAATAATTCCAATGTCTTAAGTAAACAACTTCCACTTGACAGACACAAAAACCATCCACAGTGTTCGGTACTTGGTATCAAAACCAGGAAGGCCAAAGCCAAGCTAGAGCCAAGATTGCTGAGGAGAACCAGTTGGAACAAAGCAGATTCTGGAGACTGACAATTGCAAAAGCAAGTTCAAGGATGGGCTTCCACTGACAGAGGCCCCTTGTGACAACAGGTGTCAACAAAAACACTGATGAGCTCAAGTGCCTCTTTTCTGCCTCTGTCTTCAGAGCCAAAGCCAGCTCCCAGACTCCTCCCTGTAGGGGCACCACTGGGGAAGGGATTGGGCAGCCAGCAATGGAGGAGAAACAGGTTAGGAAAACTGGTGTGTGTATTCAGATCATTGGATCTGATTGGGTGGAAATCACCCCAAGCTACTGGGAGACCTGGTGGGCCTGAGTGTGAGACCACTATCAATGCACATCTTTAGAAAAAGGCAAAGAGGAGGACTTGGGAATCATAGAATCATTGGCTGGTTTGGGTTGGAAGGGGTTGAGGATTGGAGGGTTGCCCTCTTGGTGACAACTATGTTCCAGTCAGCTAAAGCTCAGTTGATGGAAAGATCAGGGAGTACATAATCAGCATTCATCAGCCCAGGAAGGCAAACCGTGTTTGTCCTGCCCAATTGCTTGCTATGAAGGAGTGTCTGGCCTTGTGGGCAAGGGCAGAGCAGTGGGTATAATATACCTTGATTTGAATATGGCTTTTGACCCCACCTTCCCTACCCTTTCCCTCTGGAAACAGCAGAAGGATGGACTGGACAAACAGCCTGTTTGGATGGATTGAAAGCTGGGTGTAAGGGTAGCAGTCAATAACTCAGTCTTTGGCTGGTAATCAGCAAAGCACCCTGGGTTCAGTTCTGGCACCCATATCCAGTGCCATCCAGAACAACCTGGCTGCAATGCAGAGCTTGTTCTGAGCAGACCTGCAGACAACACCAAGTTCTGGGAAGCAGCTGCTGGTTCAACACAGAAGGACTCTGAAAAACTTAAGGATTGAACAAAGACCTCATGATCCTTATAAGGAGTATGAAGTTCTGCCCCTGGAACAGCTGGAATAACCCCATGTGCAGGTACAGACTGGGAAGTGGCTGGCTAGGTCACAATCCTGTGGGTTACAGTGCACACCAGGTTGAATGTGAACACACAGCATGCTCTTCTGAAAGAAGGTACATACTGGGTCACATTAGAAACATGGCCATCACATCAAAGGGAATTTGCTGGTAATCTCTGCTTGGTATTGGTGAAGCCATGCCTGAAATACACCTTTGGATAGCTCTGGTCAAGAGAGACAGGGCAAGATTGGAGAGTGTTCAGTGGTGGGTTAATAAGAAAGCTACTGAGGAGAGGCTGAGGGAGCTGGACTTAATTAGTCTATTCAAAAGGAACCTAAGAAGTAACATAACATCAGCCTACAACTGTTTGAAGGATCATTGCAGAAGTGACAGAGCCAAATTCTTCTTACTACTGCCAGCTGCTCTAACAGAGCAATTGCCAAAATTGCCACTTGGGTGGTTCAGACTGGGCATGAAAAAATAAAATCAGCAGGAGAGTAGCTGGGTGCTAGAACAGGTTGTCCAGAGGAGTGCAGGAATCTCTGTCACTGGGGATTTTCAAGACTCAGGCAAAGCTAAGAGCGACAAAATCTAGGGCTGACATGGTCCACCTAAAAAGCAAGCTTCAGAGGTGCCTTTTAACCAACACTTTTATGATCTTGCAGCAGGTTTCAGGTCTTCACATCGTACTAATAAAGCCCTATTATTAAAATAATCTATTTATTAAGTTGCTTGGTTTCATGAGTGGTGGTAAAAGATTGTCACCTAGCCTGTTTGAAGGGAGAAGATTCAACAGATGGGAAACACCTCGGTGAGTTACCTAACTGAGACAACACCTCTCACCAACCTGCTTCATGGGGTTAGAAATGTAGCAAGAGACTGCAGCTAAGGAAAGGCATTCAAGTCACACTTCTGCTCCACATCCCTCTTTCCCTTGCCCTGGCACTCATTCACCTCTCCAGTGTAGCTGACTTAGAGCTCCAGCACATTAAAATATGAATCTAGACTCAGCTGCTCCTTCCAGCATGTCTGAAATGAAAAGGACCTAAATTAGTAATTAGCCTTTCTCTGGCCTACTGTTAATCGAGGCAGCATCCAACTTCTTTGGTCTGTAGGAAATGCTTTGATATAAATAGACATTCTGCTGTGAACTATATCAATTCCTTAATGTCTCAAACCAAAAGATTCCCACACTGATCACACCACCAGTAAGACTTGCTTTACCATATTTAGGGGAAGAGTAACCTGCTTGTCTCCTGTTTAGAACTGTGGATTTTTTTCCCTCCTCCCAGAGGAAACATAGCCATATATTACACGTCTGAATTCTTTCTTGTATGGTGTATATGATCTGTGGTCCAGTATTCTTGGTTTCAGTGGAGAAAATGTAGGACATGGTGTATTTAAAGGAGAGGAGCAGAGCAACCATACTTGGAGAAACTAAAACTAGAAAGGATCTGATGGCATGTACCCAATGTACCTGCAAGTACTGAAAAATCAGATGTTTTGGTTTATAATGCAAAGAAATCTGAAATGTATGTTAAAAAGATAAAATAACCTCACAAAGGCAAGCAGAGGGGAAAGTACCAATCTCTTCAGTCTTGTGACCAGTGGCAGGACTGGAGGATATGGCATAGAGCTGAAAGGTTCTTCACTAGAGGATGGTTGGGCACTGGAACAGCTTCCCAGGGAAGTGGTCACAGCACTGAGCCTGGCAGAGTTCAAGAAGTGTTTGGACACACTCTCAGGCACATAGTGTGACTCTTGGGGTGTCCTGTGCAGGGCCAGGAGTTGGACTTTGATGATCCTTGTGTGTCCCTTCCAACTCAGCATATTCTGTGATTCAGTAATTCCGTGGAGTTTCACAGAGATATATTTAGATATTTGTCATGCATGTCAATACATGAGGAAATATATGATATTAATCAAACATTAACTTACCTTAATTGCAAAGGTTAAAGTTCATGGTCATATACAATTAAGGATTGGTTTTCTTCCTCCCTGCAAATCCTGCAATTCATGGAATGTGTTGCTTCCTCTAGATCTGAGTTATGTAAGTTACGACACCATGGAGCTGATGTCATGGTGAGGCCACTCTCACTAATCTCTGAAAGGTGACGATGATGAGGGGAGGTTCCTGGAGACTGGAAAAAAACCAAATGTCACTGCTTTCTTCAAGAGGGGCAAAAAGGAGGATCCAAGAATCCACAGGGCAGGCAGTCTCACCTCAGACCCTGGGAAGGTGATGTTGTGAACGATCCCCAAACATATTAAGGAGAAGGAGGTGTTGGGGAGTAGTCACCATTGGTTTACAAAGTGGAGATCGTGCCTTGTCTGTGATGAGATCATACATGTGACTTGGTGGAGGAAGGGAGAGCAGTGGATCTTATTTGTTTTGGCTTTCAACGCTGTCCCTCATGACAACATTACAGAGACACTGATGAAATAAAGACTAAATAAATGGACAGTGGGGTGGACTGAAAACTACCTGAACTGTGAGACTTCAGAGGATTGTGATCAGGGGCATGAGGTCAAGCTGGAGGCCGGCTGGCAAGTCACTAGTGGTGTAACCCAGGAGTTAATACTACATAACATCTTCATTAGTGGCCTGAATGATGAGACTGCACCCTCAGCAACTTTGCAAATTACTCAAAACTGGGAGGAGTAGGTGATACATCAGATGGGTATGCTGCCATTCGAAGGGACCTTGACTGTCTGGAGAAATGAGTCAACAGAATCCTCATAAAGTTCAAGAAAGGAAAATGCCAAGTCCTGCCTGTGGGAGGAAGAAGTGAAGTACCAGAGGATGTACTGAACCACTGTCTGACCACCTTTTTTCTTTTATTGAGGTCCAAGCAGTAGAAGTCTCCTTTTACCTGCCCTCTGCCCTTGTCTCATGCAGATCCAGTACCTGATGCAGTAGTACAGTAAAAGCTGGTGCTGTTTGAACCACCAGTGACTGTTCCCATTCTGTCTGAGACAGTTGCTACTTGGCCATGGAAGGGGCCTTCAGCTCCCGCCACAGAAGACTGAGCTGTAGACTCTTTTGCCTTAAATATTGTAGATAGACTGCAATAGTCTGACTGCCTTTAGGTGTTGCTGACACCAAGGCAGTGACAAATAAATAGGGCCTCTGATTAGATCATAGAATCATAGAATAGGTTGGATTAGAACGGACCTTTAGGATAATCTAGTCCAACCCCTCCTTGGAAGGGACATCTTCAACTAGACCAGGTTTCTCAGAGCCCTGTCCAACATGACCTTGAATGTTTCCAGGGATAAGGAATCCACCACCTCTATGGGCAACATGTCCTAGTGTTTCACCAGTCTTATTGTAAAAAACTTCTGCCTTTTATCTAGGTTAAATCTAACCTCTTACAGTTTTAAACCATTATTCCTTCTCCTATTGCAACAGGCCATTCCAAAAAGTTCATCCTCACCTTTCTTTTAAGCCCTCCTTTAGATACTGGAAGGCTGACAGAAGGTCTACCCAGAGCCTTCTCCAGGCTGAACAGCCCCAGCTCTCTCAGCCTTTATTCATAGGAGAGGTTTGTGGCCCTCCTGTGGACCCACTCCAACAGATTCATGTCTTTCCTGTCCTGAGGCCCCCAGAGCTGGATGAAACACTCCAGGTTGGGTCTCACAAGAGCAGAGTAGAGGGGCAGAATTTCCTCCCTTGACCTGCTGGCCATGCTGCTTTGCATGGAGGCCAGGACGCAGTTGGCTTTCTGGGCTGTGAGTGCACATTGCCAGTTCATATCCAGCTTTCCCTGCACCAGTATTCCCAAGTCCTTCTCAGCAAGGCTATTCTTGATCTGTTCATCTCCCAGCCTGGACTGATACTGGGGGTTGCCCTGACCCAGGTGCAGCCCCTTCCACTTAGTCTTGTTAAACCTCATGAGATTCCCATGGGCCCACTCCTTGAGCTTGTGCAGGTCCCTCTGGATGGCATCCCGTCCTTCAGGTGTGTCAACCACACCACTCAGCTTGGTGGCATTTGCAAACTTGCTGCGGGTGCACTCGATCCCACTATGTCATTGATGGAGACATTAAACAGTACTGGGACCCCCAAGGGCCACTTGACACTGTTCTCCATCTGTGCACTGAGCCACTGACCACCTCTGGATGTGACTATACAACCAATTCTTCATCCACCAAATCCAGACAGAGACAGGAAGGGAGTTTAAAACGGGGCTTGAACAGGCAGGGTCTCAGCAATAACAACAATTAAGTTCCTGCAGTTATACATTACACACTTGCACTTATTTCCTCAGAAAGCACCTCCTTAGAAGAAAGGCTGCCAGCTAATTAAATAAAAAAGATGAACAAATGATCCTACAGAATGAACACTCAGACTGATTAGAGACTTAAGAAAAATACTTTGTTCAAACATGAACTTGAAAATATCTCCGGAACCTCACAGCTCGAACAAGCATACCTCTGAAGGTTCCTTCTGGTAGGAGAAGTGTGTCCTACCCTCTGGACAAGCATTTAGTTTTCTCAGCTGGGATTCAGAGGTATAAATCACACCTTTGAATCTTAGTTCTAAGTTTCCCCAAAGGTTTTCAGATCTATATATCTGTGCTTATGACAGCAACTGATACCATGGTCTGTTGTGCAGTTTTCACTAGAGGAAAGGGAATTCTAACTGCACTGAAGAGAAAAGTTATTTTAAAAAGAAAATAAAAAGAGGGAGCCTCTAAATTTTTTATGAAATACCTCCCAATTGTATTTTTCCATTTCATACCAATCCTCTGCTCAGACAGAATTCCTCAGTTACCTTTTCTAACAGGGAAGAGAGTCAGGAGTTCTCAGATCCCTGGAGTCAAGTTCAAATCTTGTGATTCAGATCAAATGCTCCAACAGCTTAGCAGTAGACAAAAAATCATACACCAGATGCTTGTTTCAGACTGCAGTGAAGAACACTGTTATGCTGAGACTGCATCTGAAGGACTGTGTCCATTTTGGGGCTTCTCAACATGAAAAAAATGAGCAAATCCAGCAGATTTACAAGACTCCTGAAGGGACTGGAGCACATGAATCTGGGGAGAGACTCATAATCTTGATCTGCTCAGCCTGGAGAAAAGAACAATTAGGGGAAATCTTACTCCTGTCTGCAACTGCATAATTGAGGTGCAGGGAAAGAGAAGAGAGAACCAAACTCCTCTTGGCTGCACACTGTGGATGAACAGGAGGCAGTGGATACAACTCAGGGCAGAGAACATTCCAGTGAGACACCAGGAAGTTATTTCTTTTAACCATGAGGGTGGTCAAACCTGAACAGATTTCCCAGAGAGGCTGTGGAACCTCCATCCTTGAAAACATTAAAAAAGCAACAGGACAAAGCCATGAGCAATCTGCTCTAACTGGATCTGCTCTGCACAGCGTATTGGATTGGCATCTCCCAGGGGTCCCTTCCAGCCTGTGCAATTCGTGAGTGTAACAACTCCTTGAGGCCACGGTCTCCTCAAAGCCTTCAGAGGCTACACCAGCTTGCCACAGTCTCCACACCTCCCACGCTCTTCTCACCCCCCAGTGAACTTCTCCTTCAGCTTGGCTGGTGTTAATACAAATGGAACAGTGAAATGACCCAGATTAAAAAGAGGTTTGCAAAAATAAAACAAACCCTGCAAACTGTTGTATTGTACACACAGAGTACTGACCACGGAAGTACCTAAAGATCATTTATCCAAAAACATTGTCCTGCCAATCATAAGTGTTAAGATTTTACTATTTCAGAAACTCTCCTGTTTTAATAAATGATGGTTTCCAGTCCTTTTCTCTGACAATTATACCAATGCAGCATTATCCTGCCAACACAACCATACAGAAATAGAGTAACACCCTATATATATATATATATATATAAAAAAAAATACCGACTTCCTAAAGTGGTCAATACTCAACTCTATCATAATAAACATAAAACTAAC
Organism: Myiotriccus ornatus; assembly: GCA_036023395.1. Taxonomy (NCBI): domain Eukaryota; kingdom Metazoa; phylum Chordata; class Aves; order Passeriformes; family Tyrannidae; genus Myiotriccus; species Myiotriccus ornatus. Next base: position 102,577,630 of record JAYRBT010000001.1, read on the forward strand.
CTCATTACCCTAAGGAACTGATTTCATAGAACTACAGTGGGGAAACTTTAGTTGCAAAGACTCCCAGGCTTCAACTAATTCAGCTCAGTCCAAGAGACAACAAGGTTTTTGCAGCTTGTGATCTCTTCTTATAGTGTAATAAATAGTATAATATAATATCTCCTGAAGAAATCATATGGATGTAGTACTTCAGCTGTGCACAGTAGGTGCATTCATTATTGTAACAGTGAAAAATATTAAAACATACGTAAACAGGCAGAAGTCCCTAATCTGAATCTGATTGGTAGATTATAGGTGTATAGTTCTGATCTCAACTGGATCTCATTTTCTCCTCATGTACCAAGTTAAGAGTAAATATTATTTTGAAAACCATTAAGAAGGAAATTACCTGTGTTAAGGAAGGCTTGTGTATTTGAGAAGGAAACTATTACGTGTCATACCCTCCTTCCTTCCCCCGTTATTATTTTAATTGATTTAGATGTCAATCTACACAAGTAATCACAGTCATGCTGCCTTCTCAGTATAAAATTATTGGCTACTTGGCACTCAAACTGTTTCTTCTAAACATCTTCCCATGCCCTAAATCAGATACACATCCTCAATGTTTTGTGATTCTCTAACATCTCTAGCCTATGTAACTATTGCTAGGTTAACCTAAAAAACCCCATATAGTCAGCTACTGTCTACATTATTTTCTCTCTCTCTGTAACCATACATTATTTTCTATATTACCCTATGCTAAATTCTACAGCTAACCTTGACTTTAGTAGTCCTAAACACTAACTTTACAGCAGTGTAGTTTAAAACATTTCCTGAAGCCCGAGATCACTCTACATTTGTGCACAAAGCACACACACAGCAATAGGATACATCAATTCAAACTGGGGACAGGAGGGGGAGAGAAGGGAGTTATTGAGGATTACAGCATAATTAATACAGAGAAGCACTTGCTAATATTGGCTTTTTCCTCTTTACAACAACTGTTTCATCAGTCAGTGCCAGTATAACAATACACCAGTAATAGTATTTGTTCCACTCACATTTTTAATGAAACAGTCCCTAAGCTGTTGCACATTTCTGACACCTGTGTGAAATTGCTGCCCTATTTTGGGAAGAGGTTTCTGCTCACTCACCCTTACTCTGGTTAACAGCAGTGACCCAAAGACACATTACTGGGTTAGAAGTGGTATAAGCTGCTATTAAGGGATGGAGTGGACAACCACAGTGAGATACAGGTGTCCATTACTTCTGACCCAGTCACGCAAGGGGAATAGTCACACTGGACAATGCACCAGTGGGTCTTGGGACATCTTTTAATATGTTTTCAGCTGACAGGGCTGGCAGAACCAGATCTGAAGATCCATCTCTGTATATTCCCTCACACCCCACACAGTTACTTAGCACTGGCTACTCCTGCCATGTTCAGCAAAGCTTAGGATCTGACTGCATATTGTTATTTGCACAAGGGTCCCTGTGACTGAGCTGCTGCAGGACTCCCCCTGGTCAGCCACCTGCTGCAACAGTTGATTATTAACATCCCAGACATATTCCAGAGCAACTTGGCAAGGCAAGTTGGCACAATCGCTGTCCACTGGATAGGAAGGGGGCAAGGTCTTCCACACCTTTTAGCACTGTAGCTTCTCTATAGATCTCCAGTTTCAGCACTGAGCAGGGAAGATCTTTTCATGGGTCAGGCAGCAAAAGAGTAAAATTCCTCTCAGAAATCTCATTACTGCATCTTTCCCCACCCTCCACCACTGTCTACTACAGTTAGTTTCAAAGTCTTGTAAGTCAGAAGCTGTTTCCTCAAGCCCTGTGCAGCACTTGGCTTTCTTCCTAAAGCATAGAGGCTAAACACAATAACTGCAGAGTGTCCTGTCACTGTCTTGAGGGTTGTCACAAAGCTGAATCCTCCCTGACAGCTGGCACTGCAGATAGTGGAACATATATAGCCTATACAGTTCTGGGTGTCCCACGGGGTTCCTCCAGTGTATCTTTGCTATATTTACTACAGCTGGGAACAGCAGTGCCATCATCATATGTTGCTGCCAGTGCCAGGCTTGCACCTCAGCCCATTCTTACGTGCTTCAATCAGCTGCTTCTTTAGGAAGAAGGTAACCTACTTGGAAAACCTTAAAAAAACCCCTTTCAAGTATTTCCATTGCTGGCAATACTTATTGCAGACACCGGGCACCTCCGAGTCCCTGACACCCAGCGCTAGAAACTCTTTCTACCCACAGGCTGAGGCAATCTGCTTGCTCTGACCTGTCAAGGTCTTGGTTTTTGGCTTGTCTGCTCCCTTCAGAGGCCAAGCACACAAAGGCATTTAACTGATCATCTTCCTCAGCTGGGAATAAAATTCATTAACCATAAAGAAGAGTAGGATTGATTTAGGAATATAGATGTTGCTGGCCACAGAAGAGACTCCTACACCACCACAGCTCAGATACACAGATACAAGCCCCTCACTTTTGCGAGAGGGAAGAATGGGAGCCTAAAAAACACAGTGAGAGTGCTTCAAAGGAGAATTTACGGAGCAAGTGATGCAGTAACAGGCCCTTCACCTGTTACCAAGTCTCTGTCAGCTTCTGCTGAAGCTTTCCTTCCTTGAGTCAGCAGCCTCGATATAAATAAAACTGCTGTGCAAGTGTCCTCTCTGTCTACAAACACGTTGGAAAAAACATGAAGGAAAGCTTCACAGGACAGACAACACAGTCTCATCTGTGTACTTTTTGTCCCACTAAGCATCTAACAGAAATCCTGAAAATGTAATTGGTGGAATTAAAACATTTGGATCCCAAGTGTGGCTCAGGAGCAACCACGCACTTAAAAGTGAGAAACAAGTCTTCAGATGCTGCTAGTGGCTCCCTGCTGCTAGTACCTACTTCCTAGTTGGAATTACTCCAGGAAGGTACTCATAATGTTCAGTTTGCTCCTTTATTTGGTTGTTGGTTGAGATGGCATTTTATAATCACAATGTTGATCTCTGGCATGAAATATGATGGACAAGGCAGAGCACAAGCTATAACCTGAATTAATCAGTGGGAACCCTGACTCCTGCTTGCTGTGATTCAAAATATAACTAATCAAAGACATCCTCCCTAATTACCTCTTCTCCCTCCTTCTCCAAAGGGAAGGGCAATCACAGTCCGCGAAATAAATTCTCAAGATTCACTTTTGTATCAAAATGAGAAAGCATTGCCAACAGCTACCTTCAGAAAAGCCAGCAATGGGCCTCAAGTTTAAAGGGACAAATAAACTGCACTCAGACTACTACAAGGTTATTTCAGATAATACTTCCCTCTTCCCATGCATCTTCCAGAAGGCTACACTTAAGTCTTCTTCTATAAAGTGGTCGAACTACCTATGGTGTCCACAGCTGAAAAGCCAGGTTTGAGTCCTCCAGGTAACCATATGATAATTCAAGTCCCTTGATATTCAAATTCAGGAACAGGAAATAATTATGGATTAGACTGGAGCTTGCTCAACAGCAGGAACAGCTGATACCCCAACTCACCTGAAGACAGGACTCACGGCCAGAGGGCCTCAGGGAGCAGCAGTCCCAGCACTATTTCACACACAGATGTGCCACCAGTCCTGGCTGTTTATTGTGAAGAACCTGGTCAGGAGCATGGCTGGATACCACATGGAGCAACACGGCACCCTCTGTCACTGGCCCATTTCCATCCATGGCCATTGCCCAGAGTGCAGAGCAATCCCTGTGCCAGCCTCACCTCGACCAGGCTGCATCTGTACACCACTTCAGGTGTATGTGTAATAGGAATCATACATGGAACGTAAGTGGCTGTGTCACGGATCAGCATGGCAGTGTTGTTTCTTTTGTTTAATCATGTGATTTTTTTCAGTTACTGTATCTGGACTGTATCTGCTAAAGATTAGTGTGGAAAAACATTATGCCTGTCCAAGGAAATGCATGGCTGCCCCTATTATAAGGTAAAGAGACAAAGAAGATTTGGAACAATGAATTAAAATAATTTTTCAAAATGTTAGCCACAGAGAAAACCTCAAAGTGGGAAACAGTAAACACAAATTTTATACTTTGGCTGCAGAAGAATAATTTTTGAATCCCTACTTTCAATTTTGCACTATACTTGAAAAGTATAAAAAGTGCAGTTCCCAAAGTTAAGCATGAATTATTGAAAATGAATCTAGGAAATACTCTAACAGATGGAGCACCTTTCATGGCTTTAGAGTCAGCAATTTTGTAATCCTCTACCTTGCAGCTGCTGTTCTACTACTGCTCTCTGCATGGAGATGTGGGAAACACAGCTACTTGTACAAACTGTTTTTCCACTCCAAAAAAAAGAGGTAAGAGGGACAATAAAAGGTTGCCTAAACTGGACTATGGGAGCCCCTGGTGGTCTAGTGGTTAAGGACGAGGCGCTGTCACTGCCGAGACCCGGGTTCGATTCCTGGTCAGGGCCACTCCCCGGGCAGATGGAGCCCGTTAGCCCTG
>JAYRBT010000001.1:102599552-102613582 GCA_036023395.1 Myiotriccus ornatus
TGGATTGCCTTACAGGGCTAACGGGCTCCATCTGCCCGGGGAGTGGCCCTGACCAGGAATCGAACCCGGGTCTTGGCAACCTTAATAACCCAGCATAAAAGGATAAATCTAGTTGCTATTGCATCTGCCAAACATCTTTTGAATGTGTGGTACTATATTTGAATTTATTTTTCATCATCTTTTCTACAATTCATTTGTATTGCATATAAAATGCTTTTCTATCACACATTATGTCCTAACTGCATCACTTCAAACTATTCAGTGGCTGAATTTTGCACACAATCAGGCTTTAATGCATTGCAATTTTATTCGCAACACATATTTTCTTCAACGTATATGCTGCCTGATCTTCTAATTTTCACATGAAACAAATTCTTGGTCCTAAATCACCTTTAAGCAGAAATTAAACACCTAAAATGGATGAAACGTTAAGAAGCAAATAATTTTTCACATCAGTCCCTGCAAATCTGGATTCTACTAAAGGCAAAGCATATTCTCAACCCCAAAGTTGAGATTAATCAGTGCTTTGATAGAAGTATATGCAACAGTGGACCTACATTTATTATTCTTTTTTTTATATTGGTTGGCTATTCCATAGCGAAGAAAAATCAAATTACCCTTACCCAGTAAGCATGGTATAAAGCAGAACACCAAGGCTCCATATGTCACATGCAGCATCATAACCTTGCCTCTTTAAAACCTGAGGGAGACAAATATTTTTTTTCTGAAAAACCTGCTCAGAAATGCTTTGATTATGCCATAAAAATAGTAAGATTTCAAATTTCTGGTGTTTACAAAGTGTTTCTACTTGTTATGCAAGAACGAAAAAAATATCTAACTAGCAAAAAAATTCCATTAAGATAAATCAAGGCACATAAGCTATCCTGGTATTTACCTCTGGTGCAACAAAATTTGCTGTGTAACATGGAGTCATCAGAAGACCATTTTCCGCTCGCAGTTGTTTTGCAAAGCCAAAATCACAAATTCGAATTGATTCTGGATTACCAGATTCATCAACATAAAGAATATTGCTAGGCTTCAGGTCTCTGTGAACAACCTGAAAAAATAAAACGAACTGCTAAATAAAATAAGCTAAACACATGAAAAGCTTTCTGTTAGAATTAGCAATTCTGCAACTTAATTTCAAATCTCCCATTGGTTTCCAGAGTTCCAGCTTGTGCCATCAGCTGCAGGGTTCTGATGCTTAGTGGTGCCTGGAATACTACAATTCTAACTTGGAAACTTAACTATAGAACTCCCTCCAGACATCCCACCCCTCCCTAATTTATTTGTACAGACAGTTCCAGATGTCTTGTTCTAATGATTGAATCACTAAATTCCTTTTAAACATGCACACCTACAAGGCTCTTTAAATCAGAACCTTGCCTAGTAATGTCCTTTGGAGTCAGGGGCATCTGTAATGACCTGTTACATTTTCTTCACAAGACAAAATAGCCTAAAGCCTCCAGAGTCTGCTCTCTCTAAAGGAAAGGGAATACACAGCTCTAAAACAGTAGGGAGAATCTAAATGTCCTCCCTTAAATATTTCGTGGAACATGAAGGCCTTTATCTTCCTGATTGTCCTGTGTGTTTTATTAATAACAAACACAGCTTTTCCTCATTAAATCCGAACAGAAGAGACTGTGGTGAAATATTTAAAGAAGGTAAACAAGAAGATACTCCCAAACTCCTGCAAGTAAGAGATCTGCAGAAAGCACAAGTTCTACACACTCCTCCAAGGTGAGCAGAGATTCAGGAAAGTAAATAATATAAGGCTGACAAGTAAAAGAGTGCAGAGGGTCTTGCACATTGCAAAGCCACTTAACAAACAGTCTAGTTAGTAGAGACTTTTTCAGCCTGCAAATATTTTGCAATTCTCAGATTTAACAAAACAAATGCTCAAAATTATGGAAATAAGCACCTTGTAAGCTGAAATACACAAATGATACTAAAGAATTTGACTTGGAACAGTAGACGTCAAGGGGAACATCCTGGCTTTAGATGTCAGTGTATGAGAGAACCAGGTCCTGATAGCCCTTGTTTTTTTGGGTTCAAATAGATGAGATGTCAGTGTATGAGAGAACCAGGTCCTGATAGCCCTTGTTTTTTTGGGTTCAAATAGATGAGAAACCTTTTTCTCTAAGTACTAAGTGAAACATCCTTTACTGCTCCAAGAGGCAGAAGAGAAAAAAAAAATCACAGTTTTATTCTCATTGATGCTTCAGGGTTTTTTTTTGCAATAGATTCTAAAAGGGGTAGAAAGGAAAAAGTGAGAAATAGAAGCAGCGTATATCTGGGGATCTGGCAGTTTCTAGAATCACTCTGCTTGAGTTTTATGCTTTTTTTGGAAAAAAGGGCAGCAATTCTCAAGTAGGGGGAAGAATAAGTATAACAGTTAGTTCAAATTCAAATGCTAATTCCCAAGCAATCAAAATGTTTATGCCAAATAATAAATATCTTCCTGTATTAAGCTGTTTTATCAAAGTTAAATTTTGAAAATATTTAGAAATATAATTTTTTAAAAAAATATGTCAGATTGTATAGGTTATATTGATATTATCTTGTTTATTGTTGTAATGATGTCTATTGTGCCAATCTTTAATTGTTGTATGCTTTTAGAATGCTTTGGGTGAGAGGTGGATGAAGAGGAGGATTTCATTCCTTACTTAGCTAATTTTTCAGTTCAAAAGTATCTTATGAATGTCGATGAGCAAACTCCTTCTGGGAAGGGTTGTGGAGACTGCAAACAGATTCAGAGTCTGTCAAACCAGATATTACATAATGCCATATTCAAATGAGCTCCTCCAGTGTCCAAAGGAGTTACAACAGGAAAATCCACTGAAGGCAGGAAAGACTCTTCCAGACAATAATTAGACTACTGAAGTGCTCACTGTTTACATATATGGCCATCATTCATGTGGAGATATACTTAACATAAGACCTGAAAATTTCCAAAAGCCAAAGTTCCAAAGTGCAGGTGACCTAATACAGGTTAAAATGCCAATATTTACAGAGGTGTACAGTAAAGAAACAAAGGCTCCTAAAATCCCTTACTTGATGCAAGGACACTGGGCCTCTTTTGGCCACATTTGGCAAGAACGAACCAAATTATGATTTGTTATTCTGTTATCTGTATTTCCTTACAGAAGGTATCAAGGTTTGTTCATAATTCCCAGGGATGCTGCTGGCCAAGGATTCTAGTCCTATGCACACAGACTCATATAAAACCACACACATGAGCAAGTGATTGAGAAAGTGATGAATCACAGAATAAGATACCAGATAACTTTGACCGTAAGTTTTCTGGAATAACAGCTTCCAGAAATGACAATGTGGGCTGAACTGTTATTTGTTACTTAAAATAATTTGAGTACTGTGTGTCCAAAGCATCTTTCCTTGGATAATAATATCACGTATGAGCAACTTGACTTTTCCTTGCACCTGTAGTTTCTGCCTTTTCTCTATTCCCTTTTCCTTCTTTATTTAAAAATGCAATACAACTTGTCATTCTTGCCATGCAATTGTCACACTGTCCTTCTCTATATTTGAACTACCTCTGTTTCCAGAGTAATTTCCAAAAGTGTCAATTTTCTGTCTCCTAAGAGTCTATTACAACTTCCTGACCCTATGGCACAGGAGTTACAAGTCATAAACAGCATTCTTCAAAACCAAGAAGTCAAAGAAATTACAAGTGCAATAGGTGGAAAACAAATTTCAGGGTCTATCACAGGATGAGGCTGGAATTACATTAGGTCCCATGGGTAAGCAAAAGCACTGGTCCTAGCACTTCTTCCTGGACTTTCTTCCTCTCATATCCCCTCTGTTAGCCACTATCTGCATATTCCACAGAACTGCTGACAGACTGCATGAAGAACAACAGAAACAGTTGCATCATCTCAGTCATCTGAACACATACACAGGTGATAAAGAACGCTTTGATTTCAACACGAATTCCTGCTGCAATGTAATTGTTTACAAAGAATTACTTAATTACCATACAGAAGAATGTACCAAGACATGAATTTATGCTTCTGAAAGAGAAGAATATTAACAACTATAAACATTTTGTCAGAGATGAAAACTTACCCCTTGTGCATGGAGATATTCCACCGTTTTTGTTATTGTGAACAGAACAGCGCTGGCTTCCCGTTCGGAGAAAAATTTCTGCCTAAGAATTTTATCCAGCAGTTCTCCTCCCTTCATCAGTTCTGTTACTACATATACATATTTTCCATCATCATACACCTGCAAAAAGTACATAAACATGTAAACTTCAAAATGTTTATTCTCTGCTGATTTCCTGTGAAATGCTCAGAGATAGCTTGTGAACACACCTGCACTGTTTTCTTTGATTATTTTTCCCATTATTTCTCAACCCACACACTACCCAAGCGTGGTTCATCTTCAGAAATGAACACAAAACCCTCTACAAAAAGTCAGTATAGTAATGAAATAACATAAAAATACTGGCATGTACGTGTTTAAAGACAAAAAAGGATGATTAATATGTAGTTTTCCCCCAACAGTTTTACTGAAACAAAATTAAACTAGACACGAGAGAAATTAAGTAGTAGAAAATGGAAGCTAGTCTAATTAAGGTAGAGATAATTCTAGCAGCAATTATTGCACCAAATTACAAATATGAACAGAGATCATTCCAACTGAACAGTGAGCAAAAAAAAAATAGAAAAAATAAATGGAAGTTTACGTCAAATAGCCTCCATGAACACCAAAGTGAATGCATACAAAGCACATAAAGCCTATATAGAAGTCTAAAATTTATAAAATATGCATATTTTAGCCCTTACTTCTAGTTATGGAAAATGGCTTAATTTTTGCATAGCTTTTATCTTCCAGGAAAGCGGTAGCTGGGATTTATTTTATATTATCACCAGGGGGCGCTACAGACTGAGCGATACCCAAACACGTTTTAAGGTATCTCCTTGAGCATTTAATTTCAGCTGCACTTCCATGGAATGGTGGACCTTAAAGATCCTTTTGTTCCAACCCCCCTGCCGAGGGCAGGGATACCTTTCAGGCTGCTCAAAGCCCCATCCAATCTGGCCTTGGTTCAGCTCAAACCACCCACCCAGAATTGGTTCCTGATTGGGTGAAAACTTTTACAGGTTCTGTTCCCTATTATCATTTCAACCTTTTCTTTTGTGGTGATGTTGCAATTGTTTTCTTCAGTAAAACATCTGAAATTAGAACTAGTTTAAGTAGAAACAATTACCCAAGTTGTAGTAAAATAAGTTTGGGAATAGATATCATCTAAATAACAGAAAAGAGGAAAAAAAAGTTTTCATCCCAATTTACTCGTGTTAAGCTCCCTGGGAAATATACGCTATGAAAGTTCTAAGCTTCAACATTTTTGTGCTCTTAACTATACTAAAAGGATTTATTTTCTCACCAAATAAAAAAAAAAAGAGAAAGAATGTTAAAGAAATAATTCTGCAGGCTTTACAAGCTTATGATCTTAAGGAGAAGAAGACATGATGGGTTTCTGTGTTATCCTTCAACAGAAATTTCCTCCCACGAAATACGACTGATCATCTGAATGTGCTTGTATTAAGACTTTGAACATTACACAGTATTGAAAAACAGAATTATCTAATTCTAGATACTAGACTGGATATTTTTTTAATAGGCATGTTTTCTGTAATCTTAGTATAACATAAGGCAATAAGCTTATTTCATTTGACAGACAGAGCACACACCCCTCACCACTGCAGAAGGCATTCAAGTAAAATTTGCATTTGGTTACTATTTTATCTGCCGGTCCTGTCTGCCTGCCAAAAAAGCCCACAAATAACTCACCCCAAACAAACCATCCCCCTCGCCCCCATTCCTCTAGTGGTATTATCAACTCAGTTGTTTGCACTGAATAAGTACTGTTGAAGTTTTCTCCACAGTTCTGCACAGTAGCATGTTAAGATCATAAATGTGACCCTACTTTTTAAATTAACTCTGGGCACAAGCCAAAGATCAGTTGGTATGTCTTCTCTAACAGGCAAAGTGGAAGAAACTACACTGAGAAACAAATGTAGGCACATAAAATTTAATGGAGAAACAAAACAAGGTTCTTGCAAAGTGAAGTAATGTTTTATATATATATAAGGGAGGGTTTTTTTTAACTCATAAATAAGCACTTGGACAGGGAGACTGGATATGTTGTATTCCAGTTTCTAAAATGCTTCAGAAAAGATTCTTCAAGCGATGCTTTAAATAACTCAGAACAGTACAAAAGTTCTGCTACAGCACAGTAACCAATACATTAAAATACATACATATAATAGTCTGGCACAGGAAGTTTCTAGGTAATGTTTTGTTGGAAGTTGTGTGCTTCCTCTGTTCTTACACTGTTTCCTAGGCATCCACTAATGGCCTCTGTCAGGGGCAGGATATTGGATAAGAAGGACATCTGAGTTAGCACATTATAGCTCCTTCTTTTGTTTATATACTGTGCAACTGAAAAAGACCACTGATAACAATCAGAAGGAAAACCCCAGAGGACTGTGCACTGCAGAAATAATTTGGTCTTTTGAATATCCATTGTTTCAATCCAAACACCTTCAGAACTAAATAACATAAAAAGGCTGAACAAGAATTAAAATTTCCATCTTAAGCTAAACTCCAGTATTACTGCATTTCTTCTTGAAATAGAAGAAAAGAAACTATTTCTTGCAGAATAATTATTTCCACAGACAGGCACTTAAATGCTGAAATGTTTTATTTTGGCATTTCAGTTTAGAAGCATTTAAGTTTTGATGTGGATCTGAATGAAAAATTGAGCAAATCAACAATGAGTTTTATTTTTATAATGAGACATGGTGCTCAAGTTTGAGACCTGAAGGAAAAACACTCCTTGTTGTCTCCTCTGAAAGTTGCAACAGCACACCACTATATTGTAGGATATGCAAGCAATCTGTCTCATGGATCTACAGATTTAGGACAATGCAAACTTAATGTTACATTCTTATAGTATTGGATATTATACAAGTTTCTATTATATATGAATCCTACACCTCTTTTCTTACACTGGATATCCATAATGTCTGCTTGGGGAACTGATCTGAAGCTGAAGTGCGTGAGAATCACAGTCAGCTGTCTTTCTTTCTCTTTGCGCTTAAGACTTTTTTTTTTTTTGTAGTCTCCTATTTGTGCATTGCTGTTGCTGTGCATGAAAGATGGTTCCTGCTGAAAGATGACTGATGGTGATAAAAAATTAATTACAAAGTAAAACAGTTCAGCATATATGGCAACTGTTCAAGGCTGCCTGGATTTCTGTTCTCAGTGTAAAATATTCATAAAGCTAAAGTTCAGGTAAGTGCCCATATTCTTACGTTTGCCTTCCCACTTAAATAACATAACCTCTATTACGACTTAAAGTAACACACGAGCCAACATGCAGCACTAAGAGCAACATGAATGCTGATGCAGGTTCTGTTTAGCAGAGTTGCTTTATTGTCTGCATGAAGCAGAACAGAAAGTGGGACTGCAATTATGGTATCCAGCCTGCAGTAAGGTAAGTTCCATGGTGGGCTCCCCTGTATATCTGCCTTATTTTGTTTGTCCAAGAAAGGGCCAAACTATATGATATTGATAAAGTGAAGACAGATTATAGTAGAAGAACTTCATGCAGAGTTCTCTAGTGCTCATCTCCCCAGTATTTATGAGCTATTCTTTCAATGACTTCAAAATGTCTGATAATCTCCCTTCAGCTGAGCTCAGCTTCCAGGAAATGGTTGGCTGTTTTGCTTGAGGTTTGGTTTGGGGAACCAGAATATTTTCCTGCACTCTAAGAAAGTCATTAAGCATACGCCTTTTTAATTTTTAATCCTCTTTAATGAATAATAAAGGGGAGAAAGACAATTTTCTTTTTCTTTTAGATCATCAGAATCTACTGTTTACTATGAAAAACCTCTACCTCCCAATTGATGCTATTCCTTGCTTTTTATGGTCAGAGCATTTCTACGGTCAGAGCAAATAGCAAATCAAAAAATAGCTACATACAAAGACCAGACAAAGGTACTAGGTAAAAAAGAGTGACAACCATGAATATGGAAAGATTTTGTCTATTACTGAGTAATAGTTGCTACTGTCCATGAAAATTAATTCGGGTACTGCGCTAACAGTGAGTCCTTAGTTATATAATAATGTACATTAAAATTGCTTTTGATTCATGTAGACAAAAGTAGATTCAAAGTTAAATGAGCAATAAAAAAACTTGCTTATTGCTTTAAAAATACAGCCAATGTCAAATGACTTATTCTTGTGCTAGCATTTATGAAGGATGAGTTCTTTGACTCTTTAGGATTATGTTGTACCAAAATATGAGCATCTTTGAAAGAAAACATGTCTGTAAAAAACCTAGATACTGTTGAATAAATTGCATTGGGACGTTGTTTTATTTTTAAATAATGAAAAACATGAACACAAATCTAAAACATGCAGTTTGTCATCTCTCAAATTATAAAGTGATACCCAACTATAACACACTAAAGGATGTCTCTAAAACACTACTTACATCTTTTAGGGTAATAATATTTGGATGCTGTCCATAGCGCAGCAGGATTTCAATCTCCTCTGTTGGATCTCTTTTACTCTTGTCAATAATCTGTAAGAGCAAATAGATACAGAAGTATAATTATTTTTATGAATATTATATAGTGTAACACTTTGGGGTGCTTACTGGCATAAACAGTTAAACAATACTTATTGTTGTACAGGGCACGGATTATAACCCAAATCCAGTTTGTTAAATTGGAACAGCAAGGCAAAGCAAAAAATGTTGAAAAATGAAAAAAATCTCTGTTGAAAAGAATTTTGGAAGATAAGTGATCTGATCCCTTTGGCTGTGATAAATAACGCAAAGCTGTTTAGTAGATAAGTCTTCAGTCACACATTATTTAATAAAATAGGAAGTTCCTAATTTAACAGAGATACTGGTTTGATGTTGTTAATGAAATGATTTTCACAATGTTAATTTCAAACAAATATTTGGTGCAGCAAAAGATAAACTATGAGAGAATAAAAAAAATTAGAAAAAGCATTCATATGAAAGTCCATTTGAATCTCTGAAGACTTGCTATAAGGCTCTGAAGTTCTCCCTCTGTAAACAAGGAAAATATTATTTTGCCCTACTTAGAAAGCATTCTTTGTTTTTTTCCTCTCCTGAATTGTAGAATTTCCTATAATGTCTTTTCCACCTCTATCTTACCCCTTCATCTTATGCCCTTACTGCTACCAGCCCCATCCTAACCCATCAGACACTGATCACCTTATTCCTTTTGTCGTGATTCCTTGAGGAAAAAAATGCCTTAACAGAGGCAACAGAAAAAGTGAGGCAATCTTCACAATAAGTGTTGTAGCTGAGGGAATTAACAGCAATGCCAGTACTTTCTTCCAATTTCAAAAAATTATTTCAAATTGAAAGCACAGAAATCAAATCTGTTCTTAGCCAGAACCAGAATAAAGATAAGTATTTAACTACCAGACTGAAACTGGAAGGTCTCCAGTAGGCAATCTACATATAAGGGTACAGCAAAACAAAATTCATCTTCACATTTTACATAATTAAGTAGTAAGCTGTTCAGCAATTAAAAAAGAGAACTGTCTCATAGTACAGGATTTAAAGACTGCTTTTATTTTTCCACTTAGAAAATCTGCTAATACATGCTTCTGCTTTCATAGTAACCATTCAGTCCCACAGTGTTATACAGAAAGACAAAAAGCCCTGTAATTGCAGTTCTGGGAAATCTACTGATTTCAACTAAAAATTTAATGCCTTCAAAGAAGTGTTAAGAAAGCCCGATAGAATAACATAATAACAACATTAAAAATCTTTTTGAAAACTAGGAAGCAAAGACAGAGTTGAAGTTTATTCTCGAAGTTGTACCAGACTTAACACTGTTACAAATGCCTTACCCACTTGAGAATTTATGAATTTACTTTGGAAGCAAAAAAACATATATAACTTTGTTTGAATAAAAGTAATTAATTACCATTTATAAAAAAATTATAAATGTCATCAAAGCTTTTCGTAGTACATTTCCTCCTAGAAGCAGTCTTGCAGCTCCTATCATATGCCATAATTATATAGGTGATTCAAGGACTGAATATTGCTTTTCACCACCCAAGAAAGCATATAGATGACAAAAGTCATAGAAATACTATAGAAGTATCTCCCAGTATATATTCTATTTGGTTGACTAGTATAGTTCACAGTTGCATATATTTTTATATTAAAAATTACCTTAATTTTTATGTTCTGAAAAGTGTGATTTATAACACTCATTACCTTTACAGCATACTCCATGTTCGAAGCTTTATGAATACATCTCTTGCAGATAGAGTAAGACCCAACTCCAATATCTTCCTTTACTTCATATCCATCAGTAAACTGAATGCTGTTCCTGTGCAACTGCTACCAAAATAACATTATCAATTGATGATTATTCTTAATATATAACTGATATTTTCATTAAAACAAGTTTTTTTAAATTCCTATTGGTTTGCTTCAAACTTTCAACTGATGACTGTACAATGTCAAAGTGGTCTAAAGAGCCACTACCTTTTGTTTAAAATTAGTATGAGATATATCATAAATTAGACATATTGTAAATAATGGACACTGTATTTTAGAAACTGATAATTATTTTTCTGATTACTGACTTATTAAAGATAGAATCTCCAAACCAAAGAAAAACAGAAGACTTCAGGATAAAATAGTGATACCACAAAGGTAAAAAGTATCACTTGTTTCTATTATCTGAATAGACAGATGAATGCCAGCTGGAGAATTCAGACATACTGAATAGAATATAATTAAATGGAATTGCATGGAATGGCAGTCAAAAAAGCCTTTCACAGAAATAAAAAGCTGAAAGAAGGACAAGTGTTCACTCTTGTAAGGGAAGGAAATGGTGTTCTAGTGTAAGGAGTTTGTGCAAAGGATGCAAAGCATTTGCAGGAAACCATCTGGGTATCCTGCAGCACAGAAAAGAGGAAATAGGAGTGAGGAAGTGGTTGAGGGGCACAGAGGAAAGGCATCAGAGAAACAGACCTTTACAAGAGAAGGAAACCATACACAAAGAGAAATAATTTCATCCACAAAACTATGGGGGAAAGAATCAGCACAGAACAGCTTGAAGAAACTTTTAGCAAGATATCAGGACCAGAAATAATCCTATGAATATATGAAATCAGACAGCTTCTTGAGAATAAAAAAGGATATAAACTTGTATTTTCAAAATTTTTATTACACATGAAACAGTTACGTGTAGAAAAAAAAGCATGTTGAGACTATTCTAGACACAACGACAGTGTTAAGGAAATACAAGAGTTATTCATGCTCTGAATAAATTGTGGTTTTGTTTTTATTTTCTCAGACATTTGCAAAATACCTGTGCAGTGCAAAATACAAATAAACCCAATCGTACAGCACACCTTTGTATTTCCTACCCATACATGAAGAAATTTTCAAAACAATTTAGATCACCGGTTGATTTTCATGACTCAGTAATTAGAATTATTAAAAGCAGAAAGAGGAGGCAGAAAAACAATTTCTGAAGAGATCTTCCAGTTTTCTCTCCTGTACATGCATCTGCTTTTGTCCCTGCTAGTTGTAAACTCTCCAGTATATTTTGGAACGACCTCAGCCTCATAAGGAGGCAAGGCAAGCCTCTCCTCATTCTAGCAAGAGGCTCACCTTTCTTGTCTCACAGAAAACTGCACCTTCCCAGAGGTCTGTTGAACAAAAATAAGCAGCACTGGCAGTAACAGAATATTTAAGAATAGCAAATGCATTAGGGTGTTAAAAGTGACAACCTCACAATTATACAGGAGGCTGTACTAGAGTTGTTCTAGTACTTCAAGGAAGGGAAAGCTCCTGCACGTACTGTAACACTGACTTGTCTGATACACTGAAATCAGTCAAAAAGTAGCACAGAGTAGCAAATTAACTTAAAGTGGCTTGGGAAGGACAGAATATGTCCTGGGTCACGGATTCCAAGATGCACAGCAGTTGGGAACATCCAGATACAATCCTCAATTGTATTTCAGTGCCTCCTACTACTGCATTGCAGGAATCAACTGACATTTTCATGCATGGGGAAAAAAAGTCAAGACATCTCTTATTCCCCTCCATCTTATAATTATGGCTTGATATTAAAGAGTTAATTCAGTAGAGATGGTAGGATGTTTTCATTTAAGGGCTGAAGCCTATTTACATCTGTAGCTGGTCAGTAATTAAACAGGTCCTGCACCTTCAGAGATTTTGTTTAGATAAAACAATCTGATCTTTACTTTTCTTGTATAAAAGCTGAGAATGACTTTGTCATGGTACTTCATTCTGTCAGGAAGGAAACAATCCCTCCACCAAGACACACTATTGATTTTTTTTTTAAAATTGACTGATCTACCAATTTTTTTAAAAGTAGATGTACTCACCTGGACGATTGAATGCACTCCAACTGTCTGCATTGCTTGGCTTTCATCATCGGATGCAATAGCTACAAAACTAAATCCCCGAAAAAGCTGATGTGCATTAGCACTGGGTGGGATACCTGGTGAATCTGAAAAACACATTGTCTACTTACAAGCAGAGTTTTTAAAATACAGATATGAGATTATGTCTATGCTGAGGAGCAAACTACAGCTTATTCTACACAGAGACTGGAATTTCCAGAAAGTGTTTCTGAGGATGAAAATACAAATAGTTAATGAATTCTTTTGCATATATTATCTAGAAACACAACCGATAATCACACAATTTTCTAATACAAATACCAGTACTTTACTAAAATATTTACATGTAGCAGCATATCTACATTATATTTTTGTAGGAGAATAGTGAAATTTTGGTAACACCCTAAATTTGTAAAGACAACTTTCTATGACATTCTGAATGGATCAGTGCAAAACTGATCCATTCAAATTCTATTTTTTGAATATGTAAATAATTTCATTCTTATCTGTTTACCTTTTGGAGTTTTTGCTGTAAACTCAGGGTCAAAATAAAATGTATCTTCAGGTCTGCCAGTTGCAGGTTTAAAAGGGGGATGAATTTCTCTCCTGTATAATTTCTGAAGAGAAGGAACACACAGTGAATGGAAGTTATATGACACCACTAAAACTTAACCAAGAAATTCACTGAATTAATTTTTAATTAGATACTCACATTCCAATCTATTTTGGAAAAGAATGCATGCCTCTTAATTTCTTCTACTCCATCTGGACCTGCTCCTTTTATAAGGAAGAAAAATGTCTGTGAACTATTTTCTCCTTGGTCAAAGGAATGGCTAGCAAAATTATTTCTTATTTCTTTTGCATTAATTTTAGATGTATGACTAGTAGAAACGATAATACTTTGTTGATCACTAGAAGAGCAAACAGAAAAACTTCATTCTTACTTTAAAGCCTATTTTACACAAGAAAAAAATTTAGCATTGACATTATGAATATTATGATCAAATTTTAAATATTTTGCTAAACATTTTACCTAATCTGTTTGCTGGGTTTCTTTTGAAGAGCATTCGCAGAAGACTCTGTGCTTCAGGACTCAAGAACTGGGGCATTCCAAGTTTGGCCCTACAGAATAAAAATAATTAATAGTATACAAATACATTTTGGTGAGAATTAACTCTGCATTCTCCCTTCCTTTGTCATTCAAAAAATCTGTAACAAAGTAGCAACACTGAGAAATTGCCTTCAGACATCAGACACAGAGCAAAAGTGCTGTCAGTCATGTAAACATATTTGGGGTTTGGTTTGTTCTTTTTTTTGAATAGCATAATATTTTCAGTAATGACTTGGGAAATTAAGTAGAAGAAGAGGTAGCAAAACACATAGAGAAGAATAGCTACAGGATAACAGGTTACAAACTTTTAAATTTTGCAGTATGCTTTATTTATTTATAGGTCCAGTTACTACCAAATGACACCAAACAAACCATTACTAGGGCTTACTTTTTCTTATAACAATGGTAAGGAGGGATATAATTCCCTCCTTTCCATCATTAATTCAACCTG